>OZ014533.1:169429388-169911159 GCA_963966105.1 Volucella zonaria
TAACGACACGCCAATCGATTTGATGATAGATGGCCATATTTACATTTCCCAACTAAAAGAGATAAGAACTTCAAATGTCTTCAGCCTTCAAAGCCAGTGGTCAGTGAATGCGTTCAAAAACACAGGAGGAAAGATCTGCGATTGTACTAAGTTAGATGTGTTGACGTTTGTGAACTCACCTTATCCACCACCCATAATTAGATCTATGGGCTACAGAAAAGTATTATGTGGTAATACACGTACTTAAAGCTGCAAGCAGACCATCAGAAAATCAAAAATCCTTCTGGCTCGTCAGCTTAACGCCTCTTTTATTTAAAGCTATTGCGCATACATCCGAGCATACCACCTTAATCAAAAAGTGGGATTTATTCAGAAAATTAAAAATACAAATTTATTCATCTAAATCTACGAGTATATTGTCCCCTTCAAAGTAATCCCCATCGACTGCAACACACCTATGCCAGCGCTTTATCCAATCCTCGAAACATTTATTATATTCGGTTTTCGGTGTGTCCATCAGTGCTTCCTGCGATTTTTCCATTACTTCCTCTGGGCTGCTGAAACGCGTTCCACGTAGTGGTTTTTTAACTCGATTGAACAGAAAGAAGTCACAGGGATCAAAATCAGGTGAATTCGGTAGGTGTTGGACGGCATTTGTTGCATTTTTCATCAAAAAATTTCGAGTAACGATAGCACTGTGCGACGGTGCGTTATCATGATGCAAAATCCACAAGTTTTCTGCCCACAATTCTGGTCTCTTTCAGCGAATTGCTTCACGCAAACGTCTCAAAGCGCCCAAATAATACTCTTTGTTTACTGTCTGGCCTTTTGGCAAAAATTCATGATGCACTACACCGTTGTAATCCATGAAAACCGTGAGCATTGTCTTCTTTTTTGGCTGAAAACGACGTCGTTTTTTTGGTCTCGGCTCATTTGGTGAACGCCATTCACTTGCCTGATGTTTGGATTGCGTGTCGTACTCTTAAACCCAGTGATGATCCTTTTAATGAATGTGGGATCAAATTCAGCCTCGCAAATTATCTCGTTTGCGACGTCAACACGGTCTCTTTTTTGCATGAAATTGAGGTCTTTTGGCACCAAATTTGCTGCTACAAGACGGAAACCCAAATCATTAACCAAAATGTCTTGGCCGGATCCATAGGCAATGTTCAAGTCCTCCGCTATCTCTCTGATGGTTAATTTGCGGTTATTGACCAACATTTCTTTTGCTCGTACTTCATCAATGTTTTCGCCGGTTTTCGATGTCGATGGTCTGCCACTACGTTCATTATCTTCGATTGACTCACGACCACTTTTGAACCGCTCGCGCTCGTGCCACTGGTAAACGACCGTTGTCTTTAGAGAATCGTTGCCGAAACACTTTTCCAACATTTCCAACGTTCGCGCACCATTAAATCCGTTTTTTACGCTGCGCAAAATTTAATACAATTTCGTTGTTACAAATTTAAATCCATTTCTAAGATTGTACAAAATCGCCAACACACACAGTGTTAGATGTACTCTTGGCTACGTAACTTTTGCTAATGTCAAGCTATGATGCTAAGATTTAGAGGGAATGTCAACAACAGATTTACCAACTTAACAAGAAAAACAGAACTCAAATCGGAACAATGGGAGCGCCACACGCTCTTTGCTGGAACTTTTTGGCATGTATTAGAAATGCGACTCTTCGCAGGAATGTACTAGAGATTTGTACTGGCACCAGTTGAATGCCACAGCCTTAAACCGTCTCTACAAAAAGGAATTCTTTCTCCAGAATTGTAGCCCATCTAAGCATTGAAATGTTTGGAAATTTTGATGATGATGCGTTCTAGAGTCAAGTCATACCAATTAAAGACAAATTCTAAAAGGCACTCGTAGTCATAAAAAGTCGGTCTAAGCGCCAACGTAAAAAAAACTTTGCAGAGAGTAACGAACCGAAATACTCAAAAGCACAATATTCTTCGGTGAATTTCAGGCTTACTCCAAAAGATTTAACACCTAGGTCTTGTTACGAATTGAAAACTCTTTTGGAACTTCCATCCTTTCAGATAGGTACAGGTGGTAGCGCGGATAAATCGTTTTGATACTACAACTCAAGTGGCCTGGATGTTGAGGGATAATACTAAGAGCGTAGTTTTTAGATCCATCCTGCGAGTTCAGATAATTAATAAAGATGCAGCATTTCTAGCCAGAAATCTATGAAAATTCCTAGAAAAAGAAATGCCAGATGCCTGGCAGAGAAGCTCTTTTCGTGTGAGCTGTTACAGCTACGGCAGTGGGGGTTAAAGCAATGCATAACTTGGCGCAGCCTGTGAGCCAATTGGGCAGTGATCCACGATAATCGATGTGATTCTTGCTGTCACGATGCGAGCTCTCTTGATCAAGTCATTCGCCCTGTTTTTATTGTAGGCGGGCCATATCTATCTCGGTATGATACAGGTGATGATTGTTCCACCTAGAGTTGACTGTATAGGGAAAGTGTTGGAGAATTCTATCCTTAATGAATTTTATCTAGAGTAGACTGACTAAGCGAGGGAGACATCGATGGTTGAGCCACATCATTACCCTCTATGTCGCTTACCTGCGTGATAATTTCCTCGCACTGTTCTACTAGTTTAGAGGGCGAAGTAAGTTGTGGAGCCTAGCCGTCAATAAAGTCTTCCATGTATTTTGCAGGCCTCTCTAATCGCTACTACCTTCGCCTGGAAGACACTCGAACTGTCTGAACGGCCGTTCCGCTGAGAAGACATCTGCTCCAACGCATCGAGTTTAGGTATCGTGTAGCCAGTTATGGTCGAAACCAGATTGCTAGGCTATATATCAAGACTTTTACTATGAACATAGGGTTTCGGAGACCAGAAACCAAATTCTCTGGGTCTGATAGCACTACATGAAATGATGTAGTATTTGATGTGCAAGTCCAGGGGCAGTATATGGAGTAGTGCCTCGAGAGATTCTGTCGGGCTCGATCGTTGGGCCCCTGTGGTCCCAATACTAGCTTTTCGTTGGACTCTGCTAAGTTTTGTGACATTATAGACGTTGTTTAAGGCGGTCCACCATATGAGTAGTTTATAAGTAAGAATTGGACGAAATATGGCAGTGTACATCAAGAGATCATCTCAGGCTGAAGTCGAAAACTTTTGCTAAAGGTTTTGCTGCAGGCGTAGAAAGCGACGCATGCTTTCTTTGCTCTATGCTCTATGTTTAGATTCGAGTCAAAGATGACGCCAAGGTACCTTACACTGTTTAATTGTTACGATGTGGAAACTTGGAAGCCGATATTTTGTGCGTGGTGGTATATAGCATTAGTTCAATTTTAATCGAATTAATACCAAGTTCTCAACTTGTGACCCAAGCGCTTTGCTTAGTCAGAGCCTCCTCTACGAGTTCACTAATCACTGAGGGGAACATCGCTGATGCTACAATAACCACATCGTCTGCGTATTCGACTGCCTTGGTTCCAATATTATCGAATTCCGTCAAGTATTTCTGATGACCAAGAGCCAGGTACCTCTATCTACGGATTTGGTTATGAGGCTGTTCCCCAATTGTGACTGGATGACGACGAAATCGTCTGTATCAAGTTTGGTGAGAGATTATAGAATGGATTCAGTGTGCACGTTATTGAAGGCACCTTCTATGTCGAGGAAGGCGACTAACGTATACTGTTTATATTTATCGTATCAAAGATAAATTTAGAACCTCACCTCAACCATAGTATTGTACATAGAAAGCTTGCTGTGGCCCGATAGTACAGGAAATACCAAACCTTTCATGCCAACTTAGTCCCTGCGAGAACAAAAGAGTGGCTACAAAAATGGCAGATTTGTCTGGTCAGAAAAGTATCTACAACCAAGAGAAATAATCAGTGGAGCACAAACTTAACGACTAGAACCGCAGCGATGACACAGGGCTTCGTTAGCTATGTAGGTATGTAGGTAGTCCAACGATGAAGTGAGCAATCCGAAGTCAGGGTTGAGATCTAATTTTAGGACACCAAATAAGACGAGTCTGTAGACCCAATAATAGCAACTCTTGCCGGGTTTATTTCTTCTGAATTTATATGTCAAACATCGGATTGATTTCAAGTATTCGGACCTTCTTTTTGTTACGCTGATTATTCATTCAGCTCTTCAGAAGTAGCTTTATCAATAATGAGTTTCGAGTTAGTTCTATTCCCAACAGCAGACTGGAATTACTATTGGCGTATCCGATTGGATCTCTAATTTGACTAAATTCTCTGTTCTATGATTGCATAACATCCACATTGAGTGCAAGATCTCGGTTCTAGCTCCCCCCAACAGACTGAAGGTGCCTCAGTTAAAACCCCAAGTACACATTCACAATGTAACCCTAGCAATTATAGTTAGTCGCACCTATGCAACTAGCCAAAACGCCTATAATTTTCCAAATGAAAAGCCCCAAAAACAACCCACTGATGATCAGAATTTCCGTTCGCACAATACGGCACCGCGATAATTGCTTATAGTTAACCCCGATTTATTTTTTACTTGTAGATCACACCAACCTAACCTCGATCTCATACCAAGAATTCCACATATTCCCATTGTTGAAAACGTGTCGGCATAATATCCTGTCGATTAGCATTATATATTGACGACGACGACAACGGGTATCCTTTTCATTTGCTCTTATAACCACATTAATAGCTTTCCGCCATCGTCACAAATACCTAGGTACTCAGTCTTTGTGAAAAGTCCTTTATTACTGTTACTGTTCGCCTTCCCGAAATTTATTCCTTTTATTTTGTTGGGTCTCTTCATTCATTTACTCTTTTGGTTTTCCTTTTTGTGTGATTCATTATTACCTACTCCCGAAGTTGACATGCAAATCGCGCATTAGCGCCAACATTTTGCCGCGGCAAGCAACCAGCGACGGTAACAGCAATGGCAATGGCAACGCTGGCACAACTAGACTTACACCACAAATGGCATTGTAATTGTCCTTAGAGCATATGAGTACGAGTACGAGTACAATACCTTCGCCAGGATAAATCGAAAAAAGGAGGGAAATAAAATAAATAAATAAAAGTCCGCAGCGCATATGTCATCGCCAGGGCGATATCAATCTGCAAATACTTGTACTTCGTCACCACTTTTGATGGTCAGAGCTCACATGAACTGCCTGGCCTGGTCAAACTTCCCCGATAGTTCCCTTTGCGAATTAAAATTCAATGTCCTGTTGTGAAAATGACCGTTACGAATTGCAAGTGCCAAAACACGTACACACGCAGCACTAAACAAAAAAACGGAAAATAAAAAAAAAAACAAAAAAAACAAAAAGGACGACCATGAAATAGAAAAAGAGTGTAGATATGGTTAGTTCTAGGAACAGTTCGAACTGTGGTCCTGTGTGAGGTCGTCTTTATGGTGTCGACACCATTTCTCTGAGGCCACAATCGATCAGCCAAATACAACAACCTGACAACACCAGGATAGCACGTCAATATTGATGAGAGCGCCCAAATTGAATTTCAAACATTATCTCACTCTCCCACCGTGCAACAAGCTATTTACACCTTCACCCCTAGAGGGCATGAATCCTGAGGGCGTTTGTACAATGTACGAGTACATGGTGTTCTGTATACTGTACTGTGTACCCCGATTTGATCTCAAAAAAAAAAAAAAAAAAAAAAAGGAATAGATCGGCAAGGACTTAAGGCGCATCGAATCCTATTATGTCATCTTTGGGACAAAGGTGTTTGTTATTGTCACAGGACACACACAAATCGATTGTGTATCGATATCCATGTCAAAGAGGATTAATTTTTGTCAATCTGTTTGTTTGTTGTGAGAATGAGTTTTCGACATTCGTATCTTAAGGTTTCACTTCTTTTGTGAAAGCGATCTGCCTCGTTGTGGGTCTTGCTGTTGACCGACTGTTGGCCAACGGATGCAGATCATAAAACGGAAGACACAAGTACGAGTATCAGCCACGACGACGAGAGAGGGAATTTAGAAAATTCCACGCACAGCATGCTCTTTCAGGTTGACGTTGGTGTCCATGTCGACATCAACATCGACATCAACACTGGTATCGGCATCGACGAAGACTATAACGATGACGATGCAAGGCGATCGTAATGGTTAAGGCGATGGCCGATGGTGGTTACGCGCCATTCAGGTGCATAAGTGTGCACACAACGATCATTCTTGGCCGCCGAGTCCAACTTGACCGCGATCTCGCAAATACAAAACACAACACAACGCACAACACAACACACAAACCAAACCAACTTACAAAAGAAAGAGTTCGAAGTAATGACCCAAACCATCATAAATATGTCATGAGGATGAAATTAACTCTGCGTGGTGCGCAGCAAAGTACACATGTTCGGTATGTTGTCGATAGCCGCAGCGTACATGCCTATATGTCGTTATCCTGTCAGGATGTTTGTTTATCGCATTCGTACGACGCGCGACGAACCAACTTCAACCAGTAAACGCATAAAAAATTCACGGAACAAAAAATCAATAAAATCTTACGAAAATATTAGTCGCAAAGGTGAGATCGTTTTGCGGGCGGTTTTGCATACACGATAACTTACGATCTCATGAGATTGGAGCATTTAAAAGTCAACAGGGTGCTCAATGTGTAAAATCTCGCGCGCCAATTTCAATAATTGTCGACTGATCATGGGTAAGGTGAACCTGAACATGCAACATGGTTGTTATATGAGTTATGGAGGTGTTATGGGGACGAGAAATATGTATTCACAAGGTGTCGATCGTTAAGAGTCATTTGAGCAATTAAAACTACAACGACAAGTGTAAAGGAAAAGTACGTTCGCAATTAAGTACTACAAGGACGCAAAAGTCAATGAACATTATAACACAATGGTGGTCCTATAAAGGATTGCTTCCGATGGTACCAACAGTACCTAGGTAGTAAATGTGATTTTTAGTCTCACGACCAACTCAATAAACCATAAATAAAAGAGAGATTTAACATTTTATGATTTATAAAATAATTGCGATCGAATTTCACAAGGAGAATTCCTCATTCCGTTCGGCTCTATGTGGTGTATAGTTTAAGTGTAAAAGTTCGCGTCTACCCTTAAAAACGGTGGAAATAAGGTCTCCTAAACTGTTTTGGTCGTTAAAGTAACTTCTTTCTCTTAAGTCGTGTTGTAGCATTTGACACGTGTGCCGGGGTTGACTTTGCTGTGCTTTGGTTTCGAAAACTTCATTGAAGGTTTGTTCTTTTTTAATGAGCAATTCTGGTAGGCTTTCGCTTCAAGATTCCTCATTATCCTGTACCAGCGAGATATCATGTTCACCGCATAATCCAGAGCATTGTCTGAAGAATTGCAGTCTATAACGTATGAAGTGTTTTGCAACTACATGGGGGGGGGGAGCGACAATGCTTTCGAAATATAGAGGAAATGTAGTGCTAGATGTGGTTTTGAGAGTTTTCCGGTAATCTAAAAATTTTCTTGACGAAATATTTCAGCAGTCCTTTGAACTCCTCGTATAGAAAAATTCCCCAAACCTGAGCAGCATAGGATGTAATAAACAGACTCACCCCAGAAAGCTTCGTAAATTTTGGACTTTGTGCTTAGTGCAATGTTCCTTTTGCACAGTATGCTCTTCCAATTGCAGGTTATTGACATTTTAGCTTTTTTCAGTTTCTCCTCCAAATGCTTCTCAAAAGTTAGGCGAGGTGTTGAGATGACTCTAAGATATTTATAGTCCTTCACTACCTCAAGCCATTCACTCTGGAAAACCCATTTTTCATCTCTCGCCAAGCCCCATTCGGAATATCATTATTTTTGATTTATTGATGTTGATTTTCAAGTTCATCATCTGCAATGACGTTGACGGGGTTTCCGTCAAGATGACGATGTCGTAAGCATACATAAGAACCTTTATTTGGATTCCGGCGAACTCGATTCCTCCTGGCAAGAACTTTGGTGGATCGTCTAAGAACGATGATAACAGTAGAGGACTCAAAAGGTGGAAGAGAACTCCCAGACTGACGTTATATTTTCCTCGTAGGGAGGTAGGTAGGTAGGTTAGAGTGGCTGCTGGAAATACCAACCCACTTAGGGCTATTGGCGCATTGTGATGCCAGGTGGATCTCTTACTAATGGAACCAGTTTGAGCTAATGATGAAGCGTAGGAGACTGTTTATATTTTTTAGATCGTTTAGGTCATTGTAGAATAAGGCTTCTAGGTGAAGTTTTCTTCTCTGCGAGAGAGCTGGACATGTGCAGAGAAGGTTGTCTCCTCCTCTTTTTCGTCTATGTAGCTTCTGCAGAAATTGTTTGTAAAGGCGCCAAGCCTTTTTTCGTGCTGGCCTATGAGGCAGTGTCCAGTGATGACACCTATGCTGGCGCTGAGATGTTTCTTATTTAGAAAGATCAGATACTTACAGATCTGTTTGGTCACTAGACATGTTGGTCCAACAGTCCACCTAAGGTCTGTTCTTTTATTGGCATCCAGTTTTAACATAAATTTGCACGTAGCAATTGGTATACCTATGCTAGCCTTTTCCGATAGAGTAGGTAGAGTGGTTCCAATTTTGGCAAATTCATCGGCCCTGCAATTCCCTGGAATGTCTCTGTGACCCGACACCCAGAAAAGGTGAAGGTTGAACTGCTGTGCCATCTCCATAAGAGATGATCGGCATTCAAGGGCGGTTCTAGAATTTAATGCGAACAAGTCCAGAGCCTTGATAGCGGCCTGACTATCCGAAATGATGCGGATATCCGTTGCAGATATCACGTTCTTCTTCAGCCAGGACAGAGCTCCTTTAATCGCCAAAATTTCCGACTGGAACAAGCTACAGTGATTTGGAAGACGGAAAGAAAGGCTTAGATTTAGCTTATCTAAGGAAACACCGCCACCGCTTCGCTATCGGTTTTACATCCATCGGTGTAGAGATGGATTGACTTGTCCTCCATGAAAGCATCTTCCTCCCAGAAGGATCTAGAGGGGAAGCTTACATGGAAGTTTTTGTCAAACCAAAGTTCAGGTATGGCGTAATCGAAGTTCTCTGTAAGGATTACTAATGTATTCCTAATGTATGCCCACTATTTTGTCGCTTTAAGGGGTGTCAAATGAAACAGAATGTCTAATGGCGCAGAGGGGGTAGACCGCAATGCTTCGCTTATGCATAGACATTCTGGTCTTTGGACTCTGATTAGTTTAATGCAGTTGACGGCACTTTCTAAAGTCGCCCATCAGGCGAGCATCCCCGGTCTTATGACTGAGATGTGTAGCCAGTGGGTTATGCGAGGTTGAAAGCCCCATTTATTCCCAATGGCTTTTTGCAAGAGAATATGATAGAGCTAATGTAGCTTTATTGACTCTTCTTGAATGTTAGGTTTCCTGTTTAGTTTCGTGTCAAAAATGAGACACAAATATTTTGCTGCATCGGAAAATACTAAACTGGCACCGTTTATTGAAGGAGGGTCTATAATTGGAATTTTGTATTTCCTGGAAAAGAGGACAAGATAAGTTTTATGGGGGTTTACTCCCAATCCACAGCGATCTGCCCAACAGGTTAATCTATTGAGATTTAGTTGTAGGAGTTCTTTAATGGTATTAAGATGCAATCATCCTGCTACCACCCGCTTCCAGGTATATCAGCAGTTGATTTACTACTAAGTTCCAGAGATGGGGGGAGAGGACACGCCTTGCGGCGTACCTCTGCTGACACATCTTTTAGCAGAAGTCTCACTCAGTTTGGAGTCGATTATCCTGCTTTTCAGCATAAGACTGATCAACTCCCCAAGTGAGCCGTTGACAGCGCTGTCGTGATTGCGGATGTGTCGACGTTGTTAAAGGCACCCTCTATGTCTAGGAAAGCAACCATTGTGTACTCTTTATATTGTAGGGATCGTTCGATGTGGCTAGTCAGTGAATGCAGAGCCGTTTCCACCGACGTTCCTTTACAGTAGGCATGGTGAGCCGTTGGATCAATTTTAGCTCGTATATTTATATCAAACAGTCGTTCTAAAGTTTCAGAAGGAAAAATGATAGACTTATAGGTCTGAGGTCCTTTGGGACAACATGATAACATTTTCCGGCTTTTGGAATGAAAACTACATTGACTTCTCTCCATGACAGTGGAATGTGGATAAGTTCTACACAGCTCCTCATAATATTTTCTAGCGCAGGCAGGATAATATCTGAGGACCTCTGTAGCTCGGCAGGTATTATATCGTCCGGACCAGCAGACTTGTGTGGTTTGAAGCTATGTAGCGCCCAGAGCAGTTTGTCTCTTGTGACTTGGCCATGAATTTTGGTCCCGGTTGCAGTAGGCCTGTTTGGGTTGCTACTGGCCGCGAATTGAGAGCTACATGGAAAGTGGGTGTCCAGTAGCAAGTTGAGTGGTTCATCACTTGATGTTGTACAAGACCAATCGATTTTTTTCAAACAGCTAGGCAGCATACGATTTGTATAGAAGATTTTTCTTAGCTGCAATGCTTCAGAGGTTTGAGTGATTTTGTCACAAAAAGACCTCCAGGATTGTCGCTCTGCCTTCCTCAGTATAATTTGAGGGATTCTTTGTATGAATCCAAGTCAGTCACTTTTCTTGTGCTTTTTGCTACGTTGAAAAGTTTTCTGCAAGTGTTTCTGAGCAGTCCTAGTGCTGATGTCCAACATGTGGCTTTTTCTTCCCTCTAGGTTGAATAAGAGGGCAGGAAGCGGCCATAGCCTTATTGAGAGCGAGAGTGAATTCCTTGACTTTTATATCAAGCTCATTGGTGGCACGCGGGGAACTTGATAGGTCAGAGGATAGCGTTTCTGACAGTATTCCTCTGTATTTTGGCCAATCAGTTTTCCGGTAGTTCCGGAAAGCTGGTTGCCTGGAGGAAGCATCACTCAGGCTGAATTGGATGTCTCTGTGGTCGGAAAAAACAGTTCGTTAGCATTTGACTGATGCTGTCGGAGATAGAAATGATATCTACCACTTTCTGTTGGTTTCCAGTTATAAAAGTGGTTAGTACTTATGATGTCGGTACTGCCCCATACCGTGTGATGAGCGTTAGCGTCGCACCCGATGATGAGGCCAGTTTTTTGCCTTCCAGCCTCAAGTATCACCTTTTCTAGCTTATCACCAGCGAGAGGGTCCACATGATAGTGGTCAAGGTAAGCCGATGCCAGCCAGTAAGAGCCTTTGGCAATCTCTATTCTGGCAACGGTTAAGTCGGGATCGCTGAGATTAGGAAGTTAAAGTGCATTAAGGCCACGTTTCACTAATATAAAAGTTCTGATCTTACCTTTGTCTCTTTTATACGGGTGTTCTATGTCCACGAACCACAGCTTCTACAATCCATGGTTCCTGGATTAAGATAATGTCTTCTGCGCTTGTTGAAAGACGCAGAATGTGTGCGGCCGAAGGTTTTTTCTGTTAGTTTTTTCTGTAGCCTGGTTGGACCTCACTCGGTATACCATTTGTTTCGACCGAAACTGCTCTAAGATGATTTCCGTAAAGACTTTCAATATAGAACTGAGGAACCATAACCTCTTTAATTACTCTTATTCTGGTGGTTAAACTTTTCTTTTTTAAATACTGGAAAAATTATGTTCTTTCTGAAGCTTGCCGGGACCTCACCTACATCGAAGGTGTAGTTGCATACATCTGTTAATTTTTCGAGGAAATTACGCATACGTATTTGAAGAAGTCGTATGGTATCTGGTCTCCTTCTAGTGCCTTATTTAAATTAGCTCAGTGTAAGATTCTGCAGATGTCTTAAACAATAATTTTGCGCACCAGTACTTCAGCTTTTACGAATGGCAGGGCATACTGCACCCCAACTGCGCTATATGTTGGGTCCAGTAGTTGTTCAAAATGCATTGCCAGTACTGGTACTTCAATTTGAAAACCTCGAAACCTTGAGGGATCTAGCCGATCTAAAAAAGGTACTGTTGCCTCTAATTTTAATTAATCTCCTCGCTAGATGGTTAGAGTACACTTTTTGTTTCTGCTACCAATAAAATCATGTAGATGCCTTCCTTTGATACTAGCAGAGCCGGTTATGTCTTTTCCAAATTATTTAATTTACATATAACAGCATTGTTGATATCCTTCAGTAACTAAGCCCGCAGAACCTGGGGGGTCACGTGTGGGTGGGAGGTCTGTGCTTCTTAAGACGTCTCTCATTGCCTTCTTTACTATCTAAATGATCGAAATCTACTACGACTCTTCCAGGTTGAAATATGCTGACATATGTCACTTCAGAACAGACAGATTTTTGGTTTGCGTCACAATTTTATTGCTTGTCCATTGGACTACTGTCTAGTTGAGGAGATGAAACAATGATGTGATCAAAGGCAACTATCCCATCGGCTCATAGATTTGTAAGTTAAGACAGATGTCAAGAGTGTGAGATTCTAAGATTCCGGTCTAGAATATGTTAACTTTTCACTACTTCAAGTACAGATTCTCAGAAGTAGATAGACAGACAGATCAAGGATCTATCATTTTCATTCGGCCAATGCGCTTTTGTAGACTAGGGCTTGAGGGAACTAGGGCCAATAATTTGTTTATGCATTTTGGTTAATACATGTAAAGTTTTATTGCTAATAATAATAATAAGCCCAAAGTGTAGTCGAAAGAAGCTTTCGAGTGTGTACAATAGCTTGATAGGTGAATAGGCACGTGAGCAGACTTTTAGTGCTAAATCTCAACAATACAGGTTTCCAGTTATACGAGTATCATTAAGTGTCATAGTAAGTAATGAAATAGCAATATAGCAGCATATGTGAGCGCCAAAAAATGCTATTATTAAGCCAGATACTGCATATACGACGTCATATTGTTAGAAATGAAGGTCAGTCAGGACTTTTTTCAGATCTCGTCAAGAAATTGAATCATATGTACTCGTATTTATTAGAAAACTTGTTCTGGAAGGTGAAAGACGTGTTTACGATATTCTCTCCCTTTGGCCATACGAAGATCTACGTCAGGCTTCTCAGAGCTCGATTTTGAATAAACCTCTGTTGAAGACTTCCCATTCCCGAAAATAGTCTCATTTTGACGGGGCTTCTACAAAAGTCCTTTCTTCATTTGCGGGAAAGGTTGTTGAGTTCCGTATTCCACCAAGGATGTCGTTGATCTAACTTTATTTTCGTCGTTTTAAGGTAATCCAATGTTTGTTTTGCAGGACAAAAAATGAGCGCCCAAGTTGAGATTCCAGGATATAAATCCTGAGAAGCGAAGGGGACCTACATAGTCTTTCGTCTGATTTAAAGGCAAGCCTTTTTCCTTTTCTACCGACTTCTAGCTTAATACTAATGAGTTGATCGAAGATGGATTTACTTTGATCGTGGTAATGGTCTCGCTCCTTCACAATTTATCAAAAAATTCTTATCATGCAGCAGTGGAAGTAGTGAAGTAGGAGTCATGGAGCGGCCGTTTTTAGGTAGTTCGACGGTATCGGTCACAGTATAGCACTGTGAAATCAGATGAAACTATTCTGAAGGACAATGATAGATAATAATGTTAACTATCTTGGCTCGGCACGAGCGGAATTTAAAATATTAACCTCGCCGTATTGGCTAAGTTTCAATGGGTGTAATATTGAACTTCTCAGAGTCTTAAACTATGCAAAGAATAAACTTTACGTAGTCCTGGCAGCACAAAAGCAAACAGAGAGAAAAGAATTCGTTTATAAAGACAGTTTATCACTTTAGCATTATGAAGCTCCATTTATCATTAGACATTCTCCCTTTGTCGTCAATAAATCCACAATTGCACTGACAAGGCTATCTTTCACGATTCCCAAGAAAGTTCGAAATTCCATGATTTTGGAGCCCTCTTCTGAGTGTAGGACTCTCCATGACGAAGTTGACGCGTATTAGGATTGAAATCTAAGTGCAGTGACCGATTGCTGACATCTTTTTCAGAAAGTTTTGCAGGATTTCCTATGTACCTGCAAATGAAATGAAATATTTTTGGACCGCTTAGTTGTACAAAGTTCAGTGCTAAAGTAGGTTAATTATTCAATGGACACTGTGTCCAGAATTCTTCTTCTAAAATCACTGCTTGGTCACGTCGTTCGTTGGATGTGCTTCTTTTAGCAGTCTGGAGAGACACTTTGTACAGAATCTGGCTCTACATCACGTTAATACTGTCTCCTCTGTACCCTGACTGACAAGTATTACACCAAATGCTTATTTGCTTACGAACATAGAACATTTTTCAAATTTCTCGCATATTAGAAAATTCCAAACGTACATACCGTATGTCCTTAATAACAATTGCAATTCCCCTCATAAACAGGACCAAATACTGAAAAAATTCTTTAAGAAGAATCACTGACCATGGTCATCGACACAGATAGATCCAGATACGGGCTTCTTTTTAAAAATAAGATAAAATGCATAAACTTCAATTATTTTCGGCATGTTAAGGCTTTATTAGAAAAAGCGAATATTACCGTTAATTATGAAATACGATGTCGTTCATATAATTGTCTCGACTGGCTTCGCAGTAGCGCATCCTCTCAACGCATTTTTCCAAAATCTTGTTGACTGTTTCTGGCTCGAATGATATTCACTTTAAGGATCTTTAAGGGCACCCCACAAAAATAAGCCGAACAGGATCAAATCGCAACTCCGAAACGAACAATTTACATCGCCAAGGCGGCTGATAACACGATTACCGAACTTAGCGATTTCGCGCAAGAGATCGATGGTTGGATGGGCTATGTGGCGCATTATTTTGAAACCAAAGATCGTGGAAGTCCATGTCTTCAATGTCAGCCCACACAAATTTGGTAATCATGGCTCTGTAGCGCCCACTGTTGACCGAAATAGCGTTTCCAGCAGCATTTCCAACCCGCATCTTCAAAATCCGCACCAAACTATCACTCTCTGTGGATACATTGGCTTTTCGACAATCACGTGTGGGTTTTCCGATCCCTAGATGTGGCAATTTTGTTTGGTAACATAGCCGTCAAGATGAAAATGTGCCTCGTCATAAAAAATTAATTTTCGGCAAATTCGCCGTTCAATTGGGGTTGCTGTAAGGCCAAAACTGAGCAGCGATAACAATGGATGGTCCCTTGCCTTCAATTTGTAAGGGAATACTCGTAATCCCAGATCTTTGTGCAAAATTCTCATCGGGCTGTTGCATGAAATATTGAGTTGCTAAGGTCGATGGCGAGTCGATGTTCCTACAGGTACATTCTTAATGGTACGTACCGTACGTCGGCGGGGTCCGTGAGTGTTGTCCACAAGCAAGCCAGTCTCACGAATTTGTTGCAGAAACTTGCGTACTTATGAGTTGGGTGGTTCATTTCAATAAAAACTTCTTTTCAATAAACGCACTGTTGCTCAAACAGCACTCACTTTTGAAATACGAGTAAGTTTGGAATAATTCCCAACTTCCTTCAAGCATAAACCGATTCAGGTCGTCCTGCGAAGATATGATACTGACTTCGAGTAGAAAAGGGCTGTCGGTGTCAAACTTATATTTGGACCATCCGTTTTACTGCTCTCGGAGAAATTTGTTATACAAAAGATTCTTGTTAAAGGTGGATACGTCAGGATTTTATCTTTTTTCGGAGAGGAAATATGTAAGCCTCTAGCGAAAGCAGATATTAAATAATTGATAAACGATTGCCCGAAGCTGATAAATCTTGTATTCAACTATCAACAGCTGCATACGATATGCAAGAACACGGAAGTGCTAACACATTTTGCCAAAGCATATCTCCTCTATTCGAGATTAAAATCGCCAGCCGATTCGTTCGGCCTTTATGAGAAACTGTCCAACCTGACACCCCTCCTGATTTACCCTTATACTCTATTTAATGTATTTCAACTTAGCAATGTATCTGCTCAAAATATCTCAGAAAACTGAGAATAATTGCAAAATAAACACAATAACTCATTGTTTCCACAACTTTGCACAAATACGAATACGAGTTTGCGGCTCAGTATCTATGTATCTATCCATACCTTTGGTCAGTTTGATTATTTATTGATTTGTTCGGTTATTCAGCAAATTGCCAATAACAATTGTGTATCTGTTAATTTCCGAACAAACAAAGGTGCAAAAGAAAATTACTTTTCGTCGTAGGCAAAAGCAAACAGAAGTCGACGCGTCGCGTCCGTCTGTCCGTCTCTATGGCCGTTGGGCGGAATACTATTCCAAAGATAAACAACAGAAAACCGCTCCAAGAAAACTATCTGAAAAATGAAATATTTGTATTTGTCTAAGGTTGATGGTGTGGTACAACCCACTAAGTTGGTTTACCCAACCATACTATGCGTGTGTGCCCTCTGGTCAACGCATATATTTCACTCTCAAATAAATCAAATATTCAACGCACCACACGTGGATACATATGTACGGTACACCTATGGTATAAAAAAGCGTACGAGTACCTATAGATACAATTGTACGGGAATCTAATCTACATACAGCTACGGGAATGCTTGTCGAAACGATTTTTGTTTGCAACTCAACCATTTTAATTTCGACCAAACTATTGTATTTCACTGGTGATGGGTGGATGGAGGTGGCAGTAAAACCCGGCCTGGGTATACCAACTTCAACTCCAAATGGTACCCGTATTCCGTATCTTATTCAGAAATTGTACCTACTCGTACATATCTAAACTCTGGGAATATGATTATGATGTAATGTTAACACGTTAGCACGATATTTGAATTATAATTTCTGCGACTAAGTATTACCTGGTCACCGTGTTTTACAAACGTGAGTAATGTGAAAATATTAAAAATTACTTTTCGACCACAGTTGGTGGTGGTGGTGGTGGTGGTGGTGGTGATGGTGGAAGTATTGTAGCATTATAGGTAGAATAGGAACAGCTTTGAGGGGATTGTAGTTTCCTGGTTTTCTAGAACACCAACAGATGTGAGTGGTCTTGTAGTACAAGCACTCCACGGACATTGAATGAATAAATTGATTGCATGACCGCGTGGGACAAATCGTAAATCACTTTTAGTACGTAATTTACAACTATTCTTCGCCATTTATTTTAATGCTTTTTTTATTTTTTATTTTTTTTTTCTTACGTCGGGAATATTAGTAAAACTGTTAATAGGTGATGGCGCGCGAGTTATTTCCAAATGCTTCGGGTTAGAAACTTGGTGTTAATAGATTCAATTTTAGCGGTTTCTTATCGCTAGAGGTACACAAATGTACTGAAAATGGTCTTGATAGCCGGCATCAGAATTTCAAATGAAGTGTTTTCGGCATACGTATGAATAATATAAAATACCCAGCTATGAGTTAAAGTGTGCCAGTTGAGGGATTTTCGGAGCCAAGCTATGCAAATGAGGATTTGATTTAGGACCTTGTACAAATTTAGATTATTCCGGGCAGTAGATGTCTTGGCAAGCAAGAAGATCAAGTGAAGTACGACTGGCTACAGAGGAGCCAATTACAATGCATATTCAGAAAAGCTAAGATAGTGGATATGAGCGTTTAAGAAGCCAGATTGTCATCCAAAGTAGTCTGACACACATTCCATAAGTATCGCTACAGCAGATTTTGGCAATCGAAAAGCAGCGGGGCTATTTGAATGAACCACATTCGTTGAGATGCAGAAAAACACTTTCTACTCAATATGCATGGATATGGGAATCATAGCTAAGTCCGTATTAGAACTACCTTATAAATAAAATACACCAGGATTGGGATAATCTGAACAACACTTCGTCTGCTCTTTTTGCCATCCTTGTAACGAAAATTTACAAATTCCTGAGATTACAATCAGGCTAGGCCTGTTTCTTACCAATATCACGATGCTGATCACAATTTTCAGTATTTTCGACAAGGATCGAAATATGGTTTTGATCTAAACATTCTAAGAGGCTCTCTTTCAAAACATCTGGATAAAGTGTCACTTTTGATAAATTCCCATCTTGAAGTGAAAACCAGAAGTCCAGCTTGAAGGTGACTAATTTATTTAAAATTTATTTCAAATTTCCACAACCCTGATGTTACCCAAATCGAGGCGAATGGCTCTTAATTTCATTAGCTTCTCAAGGTTTGGAATCAAAACTGGCTTATAAAACAGGTTCCATTAATCGAACTTCAATCGAGCTAGGTAGCTGGGATCTGTCATCAGTTGAGCCTATTAAATACACTGCTGCTGTTGATGGCTTAAAGTAGTCTGCCATCACCATGCGCTTAAATTAGTGTGCTCAAAATTCAAAGACCCTCACATTGAGACTGCAATCCGATTAGCTAGGATTTCATGTGGACAACAAAAAAAAATATATTGAAAGTATCAACGCAGATACCAACCAATTCTTTCGCCCTGCAACATCGCAAAAAATAGTGCTTCGAAAAGAAGCTGGTTATTTATCCTACCCCATCCACATCACAAGGCAACTGAGGAACCACTTGCTGCCTATGAAAAAATCCCGGAAGAGCACTATTTCTGCAATAAAGAACATGACGTCTTACTATCATACAAGCGAAATTTATAATCCTGCACCAACATGTAAAAGAAATATGCTGCCAATCAATACAGGCTTAGCGTATCACAGGAAAAAAGAAAACACCCGATGGACAATGTAACGCGCTAGACTACGAGATGATCGCTTGAAATTAACGCAGATCGAAACTTCTATACTGATGATTTCTTCAAAGAATCCAACTCGTCATACGAAGCACAGTCTAATGGAGAAACAGAGATAATCCATCAAGGTCTACTACCCAAACTGTATCGGAACTAACAGCAATTCGAAATGTTTATCCTTTGCCAACGTTCTACCTGGAAAGAAATTGATGTTCACAGACAATTCTAGTATATTAATTGGCGTAAGAAGTTAGTTAAACAAATGCCTGACTTTGGAGATGCTGACACTGCAGCTAAAGAAGCCATTATCCTTCCACTTACAGTGGAAATCCCAAATTCAATTCGAATAATCCAAACAACGTCTGTGCTTCAGCATACGCAGACTATGTACATACACAGTTTTTGCTATCGTACCTAGTGATTATATTTCCTAAAGAGCAGATACCTCTAATCGACAATTGGTGTATTACAAATGCATCTTCAATCAGTACTAGGGGGTTGACCTCTTTATAACTGTGTTTGGTTGTCCTAACAAATTTCTTTGGGTTTAACAAATCGCGTCGTAGACTGCCAAAGTATTATCGTTGTTTTTAGCAGCGCAAGATAATAAGGGTCTGTGATAATACCATTCCATGCTTCAATTGCTTTGCGGACTTAACTAACACTTAAATTATGTTCGCTCTAGACTGCAAGCGCACGGTTTCCTCATTTCAATATACACAAGGGGACATGGCGGTCTCCGGATCATCAAACGCTAACTCAAATTAATCATTAAGTGGTAGACGTAAGGCGTGCCTCATCATCATTTTATTTCAGTCAAGGTGCGAATGCGAATTTTTCAAGCACCCCAACAAAGAAAAACTACTGAGAAATGATATAACGTAGAAAAGCTGCAATCGCAAGAATACGCCAATATCTTCGCCGAACGCGTATCCCGAACTATCTCGAAAACTCTTATGCCGCCAGCATCAAGCGCCGAAGAGCAGTGTCAATGCTGTAAACTAAGAAATTTCTGGTTCGATGAAGAATGCCGGCAAGCGCATGCAGGTAAACAAGAAGCGTACAAAGTGATGCTGAAATGAAGGACGAGAGCTGCTTATAAGCTCTACGAACAGTAGACGGGAAAAATATCGGCTTCTCCAGGAGAAAAAAAAAGAGCACCAGAAGTGCGCAATCGAAGATATTAGGATGTTATACTCCAGAAATAAGGTACGGAAGTCTTACCCAAAAGAAAACCCGTACAGAAGCCTGTAGAGATGAAGAAGGAAACTTTGTAGTAGAGTGGCACCCGGTGCTGGGAATCTGGAAAAACTTGTTCTGCAGACTGTATACAGGCGAAGAAAGCCAACATCAGGTGGAATAGACCATTTAACTTAGACGATAATAGCCAAAACTTCCGTCCAGAACGAGGTAAGGATAGCAATATCTACGCTGAAAGCCAATAAAGCAGCTGGATCTGACTGCCTTCCGGCCGAGGTATTCAAAGCTGCTGGAAATGATTTTGGGGAGAACATGAACCAACTCATATCCCAGATCTGGTCAAAAGAGCGTATGCTTGATGAGTGGAATTTCAGCACTGTATACCCGATCCACAAAAAAAAGAGTCAGCCTCTACTGCGCCAACCATGAAGGCATAAACCTCCGCAACATCGAACACAAGATTTTATCTGTCATATGGTGTGAACGTCTGAAACCCTTTGACAAAAACCTGATTGTTGCCTATTTCAGACCAGGAAAGTCCACAATCGACCGACAGATTCTGGAAAGAACTCAAAAAGTCTAAGTCGATACCCACTATCTTTTCATCGATTTTAAGACCGCATATGACAGCATTTATACAGAGCCATGTCTAGTTTTGGTATCCCTATTAAACTTGTCCGTCTGTGCAGAATGACGATTGACAAGGCTCACTGCTCCGCCTAGGTCGGTAACGACTTAACTGATACCTTTGATGCCGAAAAAGATTTTAGACAAGGTGACGCGGTGTCGTGTGACGCAGGAATTCCCAAGTAAACACCCGGCATAATCTTTTAAAAGTCTGTGGAACTACTAGCGTACACCGATAATTTCGACATAATTGGAAGAACTCAGTGGCCTGTAACCGATGAGTTCGCTAGTATAAAAATGGAAGCTGCCAAAATGGATTTGGCGGTACATGATAGCAAAACCGAGTATACCACCTTGATCAAAAAGTTCCCGGGGACACCACCGTGTGGCGCTCCCATTGTTCCGATTTGAGTTCTGTTTTTTTTTTGTTAAGTTGGTAAATCTGGTGTTGACATTCCCTCTAAATCTTAGCGTCATAGCTTGACATTTGCAAAAGTTACGTAGCCAAGAGTACATCTATCTCTGTGTGTGTTGGCGATTTTTTTACAATTTTACAAATGGATTTAAATTTGCAACAACGAACTTGTACGAGTATTCAATTTTGCGTAAAAAACGGATTTAATGGTGCGCGAACGTTGGAAATGTTGGAAAAGTGTTTCGGCAAGGATTCTCTAAAGAAAACGGTCGTTTACCAGTGGCACGAGCGGTTCAAAAGTGGTCGTGAGTCAATCGAAGATGATGAACGCAGTGGCAGACCCTCGACATCGGAAACCGACGAAAACATTGATGAAGTAAAAGAAATGTTGGTTAATAACGGCAAATTAACCATCAGAAAGACAGTGGAGGACTTGAACATTGCCTATGGATCCGTGCAAGATATTTTGGTTAATGATTTGGGTTTCCGTCGTGTAGCAGCAAAGTTGGTGCCAAAAAACCTCAATTTCATACAAAAACGAGACCGTGTTGACGTCGCAAAAGAGATGATTTGCGGGGCTGAATCCGATCCCACATTCATCAAAAGGATCATTACTGGAGACGAGACGTGGGTTTATGAGTACGACATGCAATCCAGACATCAGGTAAGTGAATGGCGTTCACCAAATGAGCCGAGACCAAAAAAACCACGTCGTTTTCAGTCAAAAAAGTAGGCAATGCCCACGGTTTTCATGGATTACAACGGTGTAGTGCATCATGAATTTTTGCCAGAAGGCCAGACAGTAAACAAAGAGTATTATTTTGGCGTTATGAGATGTTTGCGTGAAGGAATTCGCCGAATAAGACCAAAATTGTGGGCAGAAAACTCGTGGACTTTGCACCATGATAACGTACCATCGAACAGTGCCATCATTATTCGTAATTTTTTGACGAAAAATGCAACAAATACCATCCAACAGCCACCGAAATCACCCCATTTGGCTCCCTGTGACTTCTTTCTGTTCAATCGAGTTAAAAAACCACTACGGGGAACGGGGAATGCATTTCAGCAGCCGAGAGGAAGTAATGGAAAAATCGCTGGAAGCACATACCGAAAACCGAATATAAAAAATGTTACGAGCATTGGAGCAAGCGCTGGCATAAATGTGTTGCAGTTGATGGGGATTACTCTGAAGGGGACAATATACATAGATTTAGATGAATAAACTTGTACTTGTATTTCCAATTTTTTGATCAAGGTGGTATGCTGTAAACAAGAAGTAATTTCGAGGTAGTAATCGACTTTGTCTATCTTGGCTCTGGTATAAATTCTCCCGACAGCACTTCAGCAAAAAAGAAACCTAGACTCACTTTTGGCACTCGCTGTACCGTTGGGCTAAGCGGGCAATTGTAAGGCCATATCCCGACAAACTAAGGATGCTCTATATAAGACCTTAAACATCCCAGTCCTACTTTATGGCGCCTGACTATGGGCTCTATCGAAAGCGAATGAAGATATTCTCGGTCGTTTCAAGAGAAAAATCCTTCAGAAAATATTTGTTCCGGCTTAAGTTGACGGGCCTTGGAGGAGAAGATTCAACGATGAACTATACGAGCTGTACAGCGACATCGACTTAGTCAAGAAACTGCGAACCAGTCGCCTGAGATGGCTATGGCATGTAGAGAGAATAGAGACCAATGTCCCGGCCCACAGGTTCATTAAATGTACAACGTAGAAGAGGAAGACCTCACCTTAAGTGGCGCGCATAAGTATAGAGGGACTTCAACCGACTTGGAGTGCGTAACTGGAGGAAGTTAGCTAAAGACCGGACAAAGTGACGAGGCTTATTAGCTGAGGTTGACTCTGAAGTGTTGCGCCATCTAATTAAGTAAATAAGACTGCTGGCGATAGCCTTATTGACCTGACTTGCTTATTGTCTTTTGACTTCGGGCTTATGGAGATATTGGTTACTACAAAACAAAGAAGTCGACTTCCCTTTTACTCAGTAATGGCTTAGGCCGAAATATAAGTGAGGGTATGTAGTCAAACCTTCATGGAGGGCTCCAAATCCAACTGTTGCGCTTGGGTCTTCTACATATATAAATCTGCTTCACTCAATTCTTTGACCATTTTCAAGCTAGTTAGGAACTAGGTAGAGAACGCGAAGCTTTTTTGAATGCAATCGGAAAACTGAATCCGTGGAGACTTATCTGATGGCTCAGGCTGCTCAAGAAACTCAAGTAAATGTCGCAACTAAAGCTTTATGCTGAATTTCGGCAATACCATTCCTCATAGCCAAAGCTACAAATAATTAGATGGACAAACTTAACAGTAATCTCTGATTTAGGCGTGTCAAATCTGGGCATATGGTATATCCGAGCAGTTGAAGATCGACAAAAACACTATTTCTATCTACTCATTGTGGTAAATTTATCTAATGGCTCCTGCTTTCATTAGGATTGAAATGATTAGAGCCCAATAAATCTCCTGAAGCGTGTATTTGTGTTAAGGAACTAGAGCTGAAAGGATTATTATCATTTCCATAGCACGCATTGTAATTGATGTCAAAGGACACGAAACGCAATCCGAATTGATTATGAATTTTGATTTCATAGGAAAATAAATTTACCTACAAAAATAAGCTCAGTTCATGCTGATACCAGACACGGAACTGATCAAATAATGTCCGGCAAGGCGTGGATTTATCTGCCAGAATGAACTTACTCTATCAAATATCTGGTTGTAGTCACACTGCTACTATCGTAAAACAAACAAACCCAAAATTTATAATAACCTTCTGTGGCTTCTAATAAAATTCATCTAAACAAGCCAACATCCACTTTCATAGTGTCCAGTTAAATCTATTTTTTGACATCTGGCAAATGGTAATAGGACAACTTTTCTAATTGTCAACTTGAAATCCAATTCCACAATACCCCTTTACCGACCACCTTGTGTCCAGCTAAATGCATGCAACTCTCCGACCGAAAATTGGATTAGGCAACATACAATATTTGAATTTACTATCTAATTCCCCTGTCGGTCCCATAAAATTCATCGCCAACAAGATACGATTACTCTTTCAAAAAAGCCCCACTTAACTTTGTAGCTCAGCGAACATGTATCCGCACCTTAAGACAAAAAATGTATTTCCCGCTTTTTCATCTTTTTTTCTGTGTAAAAAATTATAATTTTTATTGATTAAATTAGTCAGACTACATTTTCACACTTCGGGACGGCCATAACTCATAAAATGCAAATTTCTAAGACAAGTTTTCGGAACAAAAAAAAAAAAAAGAAAATTATCTCAAGACCAAAAAAAAAAAAATAAACTGAATTCTGAAATGAATTCCAAGAAGATAACACATCAAAAGATACTTTCAGATATTTTATTAATTTTTATCTGTTTGTTCATAATTCGTTTGGTGGTGTTTCTTTCGTATTTTTGTTTCATTCCTCGTATATTACCTTTTGTCCTCTTGCATTCGTATTCTCCTCTGCTCACCTCATTTTTTATGGGTCATTCTTTTTTGGGGTGAACCTCTGAACATGCTCGGATGGGTAACTTTTAACTGGTGCAACCAACACTGACAGTAACATTTCGTTTTGAGAAATTCACAGTGAGAACGAGTGGAGTAGATCAGGGGAAAAAAAGGGAAATAAATAATTTTTATGGTTCGTTATCGTTGTAAAAGGTGCGTTTAGATTTAATTAAGATGTTGACTCAATAAAAAAAGAAAAAAAAAAAAAAACGAGGGATACATACTAACTCGTACGAGACTAAACACCACTGTAAGAAAGCTTATCAGCATTTGTAGATACAAAGATGCGCGCTAGGGCTAGTTAATTACGTATGCTAATGATGACACATTGCAATTGCTTGCATGTTGTCGTATCTATGGTGTGAAAAAATAAAGGCTATTAACAGATCTTACAATCTGAGGACCTGAAAGGTAGTTTAGCAGCAGAATGCTCATCAAAGATACCTCTAGTCGTACGTACGAACATACACCAATACTATGTACGAGTATTTCTTCCACCTACTCGATGAGGAGTCGTCTCATATTCGCATTTGTATTCGTGTCGTTGTCGTTTCTTTCATTCGCATGTTGCCAGCTTATAAACTTCACCTGATGTACCTGTGATAAGCTTCTGTGTAGTGTGTATGGTGGCTGGTGGCACAATAATATTGGGGGGCGGTGTACCCCCTAACAGCCAGAACCAGTTAAGAAGGAAGTCGTCGCACAGAGTGCTGCCGATGGTAGTCGTAGTGCTCTATTCCGGGTGGTGTACGAGTACGAGTACGAGTACGAGCACGAGTATATGTATCCGTATCCGTATCCCCCGTACATTTGTTTGAGTACGAAGCGAAGGACGAACGCGCGATGAAACTTAATTTACATGAATTTCGACGATTTATGTTTTTATTATTCGGACGAAAGAAAGGATAGTAAGAAAGAGAGTGAGGAAAAAGAAGGAAAATTAAATACAACAGAGTCCTAAGGTATTACTGGTAGAACGACATTAATTCCCTCTTCTTTTTTTTTTTTAGTTTTTTTTTTGTTTTTTGTGGGTCAGGGTGGGTGAAGATAGTTGGAATGTTTAGAGGTACATAATACTCGTAGCTCAAATGTGCGTGCATTGTTCACCTTTCTAATTTATTACGTGGAAATTTTTAGCCTTAATTACCACCTTTTTGCTTTTGTTGCCGTCGAAATTAGTAGTAGATCTGCTGTAGTGTGTGTACAATAGAATTAACTAAATTTTCGTTCTTTTCTTTTTATATTTACAGACGAATGTTCCCTACAGTACGCATCAGTTTTTCGGGACCTCTGCGACAAGTACAACCTGCTGACCGATATGCAGTTCTATTGGATATCGTTTCGGTCGATTCCAGGCGATATCGTTATGCATATCATCGATCATCATGGCTGGTTGCTGGTAAGGCTGATCCACCACCACCGGCTAGACTGTATGCTCATCCAGATAGTCCAATTAGTTGTGAGGCGTTACGTAAACAAGTTGTTTCATTTGAAAAGGTGAAACTGACAAACAACGAAATGGATAAAAATGGACAGGTTAGTGATTTTTAAGATTGAAAAGTTTGTCTGTGGGGTGGAATTTGAAGATAAGAACTTGGATTCAACTTAAGCAGTGCTGATGGAGTTTAACTTTTCATTCTATTGTATATCACATGATTCATAATGCAGCCTCGATCAACTCTTAGTTTTGTACAACAGCCGCCTAGCTTTCTTCGTGGGTTACAGAGTAATAAAATGCACCTCTCACTTTCTCACCATAAATTACCAGAAGAGACAGATTAGGCTACGTTAAGGGCCACGATAGGCCTAGTGTGGAGTCATAGGTTTGTTGTTGCTTGAAGTTATCGAACAACTTATTCAACACCTCAGAGCATTTAATAAAAGACAATAATTACGATGTCTAATTTCTAATTTCTTTTGAATTCGTTGAAAAGACAAGCCGGCATTTTTCCGACATTTGCGTAGAAGACTGGTCCCCAGATTCGTGCACCCATATGTATGTAAAGAAGTCTTGCAATTTTACAGCGAGGAAACCTAATCACTTGAGAATCTGGATCCTTTTGACAGTGATATTAAAGCGCATTCATGATCTAACTTAAGCCAGATCAACATCATAATTTAAAGCTCTATAGCCAAACTGCGAAGATTGGAATTCTTGCTGCCAAAATTGAGTTTAACACCGCTGTTTGTAGAGAAATCCTGCTTGCTAGATGAGAAATTTTGGCAACTTTGTCGGTCTTCTGTTCACCGATGTTGAGTTCCATGAAAGGCTAAGGAACGCACCTGTCTTTAGGCCTTTTTTACCTCCGTCGACCTTTAAACTTTAGATAAACTGGTGCAGTCTCGAAACTTACCCAATTTTCTAGTGATACTAAGCGATCATATTGGGTAACTTTTGCTGACTTTGTACTACGCCATGAATTTGAAATATCTTATTCTTACGTTGTCAAGATTTCGTTTCAAAGTCACTGACGATTTAAGCTGGCAAAAGGCCTTTCGAAAGCAATAGAAAAATTTAATTGTGAAGTGAAGTGCCCTCATCATCTCCTGAGCTGATCTTTATCCGCCACCGCCTAGGAATAGTCTAAACTTTTCATACGACGTTATTTCAAGCTGCGTCCCCGACAACATTTTCTAGAGAGGCCCATCTATTGAATTATTGGGTAGTTAAGGCATTGGACTTGAGGTTCAGATCTCTATGATCCTGGGGTTACTGCAATTTTAGCCTTGAGTGGTATACACTATTCGATTTGTCCACAGAGATATGCTGATTTACACTTAAATCTGCTGATTCCTTCCACCTTTACGTGGAGATCATTCCTGAATTATTGTGCCAGTTCGGGAACCAGAAGTTTGTTGGTGTTGTTCCTGTGGATATTCAGAATATTACATTATAGGGTAGATGTGGTGTTTTTTTAAAGAAAAGGGAAAAGAGCAATATCGATCCGTAATTCAATTTTTATTCCTGTCTATGTGACCCCTCACCGTCTACGACAGCGGCCATATATCAATCAACGCCAATCAACGTTTTGCATTATAAGTAAAGCACGAGAAAACTGTCGACCAGATGGGGGCCACGACTGCACACAGTGGACAACAAGCGGATGCGGCTGTCAACTTCAAAGCAGTGTTGGGAGCTCATTAAGCGAATGAGTTTTACATCGAATCATCACAGTTGATGAAACGTAAAATAGATGCATTTCTATAGGCCAAGGAGCGATCGATAATCAAAGAAATGGATTTTTCCAGGCGAATCTGCTTCGAAGAAGACAAAGACGGTCCCCTATCGCCTGGAAAATTCAACCCTAATTGACCTTTTTAAAGCAAGGCAGCAGGATTACAGATCATTGTTGCAATGAATTACTGCACCGACTTGATAAAAAATTGTCAGAGACACGGCCCCATTTGACAAAGAAAACAGAGCTGTTCCGCGACGACAACGCACCGGCTCCCTCATTCGGAATCGACGTGGCCAAATTGCTTGAATTACGGTACGAATCTCAGCAACCGCTGAATAGTGAACTGTATTCTAGGTAAGAGGAAGCGTTCTTTTACCCCGACCGGATTTGACAGTTGTGCGTGGGGTTAACGGCCCAACCACGTAAAAAAACCCATCGTTACGTGAAAACTAACAGCCTCGGAAGGAAACGGACCCGATTTAAAACTACGACACGGCCCAAAAAAGGACAATGATTTAAGAGTATTAAGCTCCAGGAGCTACCCAAAAAGTGGAAAATATCCTCACGCAGTATAAGGCGGACATTACTGCGGTCCAGGAAGTGCGCTAGATAGGATCAGTATTGACGAAAAGGAAGGAAGGCGTATATATATTACAGTTGCCACAAATGGTTGCACATATTAGGATGCGGATTTGTCATGAGAAAGCGGCTGAGACCAAAGATCATCGATTTCAAATCAATTAGCGATCGCCTGGCTATGATCCGCATCCAAGGGAATGTGGCCTGGCCTGTCCGGAGTACCATGTTAAAATCGTGCTCGGAGACCTCAATTGGTAAGGAGGTCATCTTTAGCGGAGTGGTCGGAAAACACAGCCTCCACGAAACGACAACAGATAATGGCTTCCGACTCACTGACATTCGGTTAGCTACTAATACGGCACAAGATTCCCTCATAAAAGTATCCACACAGAAACCTGGCTAACCCCGGACGGTAGAACCACCAACGTCAAACGACCTAAATCTGCAAACATTTAGAGAGGCAAATGTCGACTCTCACCACTATTTAGTTGCAGCCCGATTCAGAGCTCGACTATCTATGTAATGAAAGAAAGCTGCGGAAAACAACAAAAAGGAGGTACAACATTGGATCCTTGAGCACACCGGAGATAACCAGAGACTACAGAGAACAACTGGACACCACAAACGCCAACAATATGTGGTTACAGTGCTGCACCACTATTCAGGAAGTAGCCGAAGAAACTCTAGGCTACCAGTCACCACCGACAAGAAATCCATGGTACGACGACTAGTGCATGCAGAAGAAAAAGGCAACAGATGAATCATATAAGAAGACGTTGCAAAGAACATCCCAGGTAACGTGGGATGAGTACAGAACCAGAAGGAGGCAGGAGAAAAAGTTACTGCGGAAAAAGAAAAGAACCTTTGCAGTCTTCCAGCTCAAGAATGTCGAAGAGTGCAGGAGTAATAAGAATTTTTATTAAAAATCGAAACGCCTGGTTTCAGGCCCTCAGGACCTTCGAAACGCTGAGGGTAATCTTGTCACCGACCAGCATGCATTTAAGTAGCATTTCCAACAACTTCTTGATGAGCATGATCAGGAGGGAGTGATAGAGTATGATGAAAACTCAACTCCAGTCGATGAAGTAGACGAGGTTGGAGCAGCCATTACAAAGGAGCCGCGGGCTCCGACGGATTGCCGTCAGAGCTCTTCAAAGTTGGTGGCGATGTTTTGATAAGGAGAATGCATCAGGTCATCTGCAAAGTATGGGCGGGCGAATGCATGCCTGAAGTATATAGTAGATATTTGAACTTCCATAATATTGTGGCCGCGTTCTATTTTGATGTTGGCTACTTTTCTGAAAGTAATGTCCCTTGGGTTACAGCTGTCGCCAATGTCGCTTCGAAGTCATCACAATTTGAACGCGGTGCTATCACATCCCTCATTTTAGCCATTGAGTTGTAAGCGGCTCATACTTGCTATAAAGGTGTTCTTTTCACCTTCAGTCGAGGTGCGTACCGGTCTAGCGATTCGTTTTTTTTTTTTAATGACGTTCTACTCTGGAATCAAGCCGTCAATATCCAACTGGACGGTTTACGCTACACGAAGCTGTTCTTAACATCAGTCCCACGCCGGACTACGTTACACTTTAAGCAGGTTTGTCAAAGAATCTTAAAACAGTGCTGCCTTTTGGCGAGGTGTTAGTGAATATACCATCGACTTGTTTCACACAAGCCTTGGATGTCTATTTTCTACTGCACGAACTTCAGAATAAGTTGGAAGAAGCCGGCATTCCGAGGACCTTCTTATTTTAAGTCGTAAAAGGTTTTTGCATTTCAGAATGCTATCATTGCCGTATACGATAATCACAAATCATAAGCAAAGTAAGCTGTGGATACCGCTCACAGTTGACCAGAAACAACAACCTGTTGATGATTCAGGGTGCTGTTTGGACCGAAATAAAAATAATTTGTTCATGCGGTATGTGGTAATGGATTGAATATGGATCCACTACTATACTTCGGCGTGAAATCGGCAATCAGCTGAATGGACAGCGAAGGATGAAAGCCAACCAAAGCGACCAAAAACGCAAAAGTCATCTGGTAAGGTTATGGTGTCCGTATTTTGTGATTCGCATGGTATAATATTCATCAACTATCTCGATAATAGAGAAACTATCTATACCGAACATTATGTGACATTATTAGGGCGTTTGAAGGAAAAATCCGCCTAAAAAACTGACCCAAATGAAGAAGAAAGAAGTGCTCTTCATCAGGGCAATACACCGTGTCACAAGCCAGTCGGAAAGATTTGATCGCAAAATTGCATGAATTGCACTGCGAACGGCTTCCTCATCCACTGTATTCTCCAGATTTGGCTTTCTGTGATTACTACCTGCTCGCTAGTAAGAGATATGGCTCTAATGTGGAGGTGATCGCCGAATCTGAGGCGCATTTTGAAAGATTGGACAAATCGTTCTATAAGAACGCATAGGAATGCTAAAGTGGCGCTGGAATTATTGCATCACTCTAGGACAAGACTATGTTGACGAATAAAGTAAAATTTTGCCAAAAAATGTTAGTTAGTCTCGAGACTTTATATCCATTTTTTCCCGATGGTCGAATACGTGATGGGAGTTCACGGCCTCGTAGACCGCAATGATAGCGGGGAACGGTTTGTAGATTTCTGCAATACTAACTGGATAATCATTAGAGGCACTCTGTTAGAGCACGAGGGCTACTATAATATCAGTTGAGTCTCATCTGACAGACAGCGGGGATGTCAAACTAAATCGCAAATTTCGCGATAACTCGAAGTTTCAAAAATTGCGTCCTAGACCCCCGAAACAAACATATACCATCATCTTATTTTAGCCTCTACATATACGCGGTCCTACTGCATCCGTCAACAGCAACCACTCAATCTTGCTTCGAGTTACCAGGAACAATACCGATAGGCTTCGGGATCCCCTAATGCGCCAACAATTCAGGGACCACTTTGCCACAGAAACAGAAACAATCAGCACCACAACGCATGAATCCATGGGTGACCATTGGAATGTTTTTGTATCTGAGGCAGTTGTCTACATCTGTATAAGGTAGAAATGTCACATCACATAGTTATCAGCCGATACCTGGGGATGGATCGATGAGCGTATTTCAGTTAAAGCTCGGATTGCAGTGGCATCAGCAGTTTTGAAAACCGAGTTAGAAGCCCAATATCAGCTTAGAGTCAGACGTTCACACATCAACGCACAGCCTAGAAGGCTGAAGAAGGAGCTAGCGGATATGTCAGCAGGATTATCTACAGCATCACAAATGGACTTACTGGTGGTCGGAGTTCTAAACAACAACAAGAAGGCAGTTGGCTGATTTCGGATGAGGATCAGCTCAACAAATGCAGCGGATATCTCGCGTTAGTGCTAAATAAATTAGGTGACAGCGTCATGGCCCTATATTTCGATGAGAGTACCGCAGCAACAAATTTCCGAATTCGAACCGGACCTCCCTGCAACACAGAGATAGGAGCTGTTATCAGATGCTTTAAAATAAATAAAGCGGTAGACATTGATTGTAGAGTTTTTTCAAGTTCCCGGAGGAATAGAAAAGAGGATGGATATAAAGCTTCCAAAGAAGGGCAATTTGATGGAATGTGAGAACTGGAGAGGACCATACCTTCTCCCAGCCGTAGACAAGACTGTAGCAGAAAATTACTCGAAGAATTTGCCTCTCAACGCAGCAAAGAGCACCGTCACCCCTTTTTGATGAAGTTCATGCCTCAGCGCCATAGAGTAGGACTGGGATTATTAAGGTCTTATGTATTGTCACTTTTCTTGTTCGAGAGAGGGCTTTGCTAGTCAATCGCCTTCTTAGCGCAAAGAAGCAGCGATTGGCAAGAGTTATTCTTCTTTTGATCTCTGCGCTGGTGTGGTTCTTAACTACCTCAAAGTTAATTTGTCGACGGTGACATCGTTGTTGGGTGTCGTTTCTTGTTGGCAGCATATACAATACTCGGTCTTGCCCTCATTGATCGTTAAATCCATCTTTGCCACTTTCGTCGCAATACTCGGGAAAGCGATACTGACATCAAGATGCTTTCTTCTGGTTATGTCAATATAATCGGCCTAGGCGAGTAATTCAATGGACTTTTGAAAGATTGTGCCCCTTGTGTTGGCACGTGAGTTTTGCACTATTCTTTCAAGAATGATGTTGAACAAATCGCATGATAGCGCACCGCCTTAAGTTCTTTATCGACCTTGATGGAGCATGATGCGTGGATGAAGCGTTGTTCATCGTCATCTTGCAGGAGTGAACGAGTTTGGCTGGGATGTCGGAACTAGACATTGCTCTGTATAGAGTTGCGTTCATACGCGGCCTTAAAATCGATGAATAGGGGGTGCATGTCAATTTGGAGCTCATGGGCTTTCTCCAAGATCTGCCATAGAGTGAATATTTGGTCGATGGTAGATTTTCTGGCCTGAAGCCACACTGATATAGATCAATCAGGTTGTTGACGAATGGCTTCAGGCGTTCACACAATACGACGGAGAGGATCTTGTAGGCAATGTTAACAAGACAGATGCCACTGTAGATGGCGCAATTCAGAGGGTCTCCTTTCTGGAGGATACTTTCGTCCGGCCAAATTTTACAGTCATCGCCTGCTGCCTTGAAGAGCTGGTCAGTAAGGCCGTCCGCTCCAGCAATTTGTTGGACTTAAGCTTTGGTACGGCTATCTTCACCGGGTCGGGTGGACGGAATTGTTGATCTACATCGTCCAGGTTGAAAGGTTCATTATTGCTTGACAGCTGTATTTGGTTCGTCTCCGCCTTTATACAGTCTACAGAAATGCTCTTTCCAAATCCTTAGCATTAACTCCAACTCTACTACTATGTTCCCTTGGTCATCTCTACTTGCTTCTTATGCTCCTTCATTTTCCTCTTGAGAAGCCGATGTTTGTCTCTTCTCTTCTGCTTGTAGAGCTCGTGCGTAGCTCTAGTCCTTTTGTGCAGCGTTTATTTGTATGCCTTTTGCTTAGCTGCATGTGCTTGATGGCTTTGGTTCTCAAACGGGAGTCTTCGTTGTGGTGGCTGTGTGAAAACCAGCTTATCAGGGACGTCTCTGATGGCTTTTTGGAATTGTTGCCACTTGTCTTCAATACTTAATGCTGTCGGCATAGGGCCTCTTAAGAAACTTGATGGGATAAGGATTTGGCAATCTCTTGCGATTGTAGCCGTCTGACGTTAAACTTCCTCACAATATTAGCTATTCTTTGTGATATTCGGGATAACCGCAACCGTACATTATCCATAATACAGAAGGAGTGCCTTACGTTGATCGCAATGTGGTCAATCTGGTTGACGGTTAATTGATCAAGAGTTCTCCAAGGCCCCGTATGGATATCAAGATGCGGGAACCGCGTGATAATGTTTCGCCCCGCCGCAAAGTCGATTAGCCTGGTTATAGGAGATGGTATCGTGCTGGCTGTACTTTCCGAAAGTAATACCAAAGATGCCCTCTCTGCCTAGTTTTGCGTTAAAATCACCGAGGACAATTGTAATGCCATAGCTGGAGCAATGCTCGTTAGTCTTGCCCAAGAGCTCGTAGAAGCTATTTTTGGTGTCGCGATCTATTTCCTCTGTGTAGGCTTACGCGCATATAAGGCTAATTTTGGCAAATTTAGCCTTAATATGTAGGGAGTGGGTGGAAGGTGCGGACTCACAAGAAAAATAATTCGTTATCACGTCAAGTGTTATCTTTATTTAACTGACTGTTAGAGACATGCTCACTAGTATTTATGGGGTTTTTTCGGGTCGATCACCTGATCAGATGGTCCAAACATGATTTTTTGTACATAGTCGCCGTTAGCGAACTGCAAGTGTGAAATGTACTCTGAAGCAGGATGTTCCCAATAGTTGAGTTTTAATTATTTTTTTTCTTCATCTACAAATAAAACTAAAGGCAAGAAGCCCACGTCCGCCTCTGACAACAAATCCTCATCTAAATAGGCGCTGCTTTTGCCGTCGATAACAATCGCCGTAGTAAATGTCGTAGTTTTTCATCCTCATTTTGTCCGGCGTATCGCATCACATTTCTTGGACAGCGGTAACATCTGCCTTGCAGCAGTCCAAGGCATCCGCTAGTTGTTCGGCCACACGTGGTCTGTTAAAGGAACCTAACATTCCACGTAGCAAGGGTTATCAACGCTAGATCCGTCCATATCCGAGACTTATTGTTGCTTCTTGACTGTAATTTTTCCCCATGGGCCGGCAGTTACCCCGGCATTTAATATTAAATTTTCTCCTCTTTTCTATTTAGCTTTTTTCGGAAGAAATTTTCCAATTTCAAAACTCTTGAAATAAGTTCAAATAGTGGACCTCAGCAGAGAAGTTTTCATACCTAGACAAAAGTCATAAATTCCTTTCATTTACTTGTACTCGTATGCGCCAGTATATGGTATGTACCTCTGCTTTCCCTCACAATTTCATCATCTAAAATATGACAGAAAAATCCTTGTCCCTTTATTCACATTCCAAAGGCAACAACGGCAGCAGACACCGCCCAAAGTAACAATGTCTATTTGAAAATTCTCACTTTAGCATGTCTGCTCGTATTTCTGCAGTTTATTTCCTTATTCCCAGTTCTAGTCAAGTATGTACAACATAGTCTTTCCTGTTTCATTTTTATTACTCTATAACACCCCTTTGGACATTTGTTTTTTATTCCTTTTGATTCATTTCATCCCTTAAATGGTGTCTAGTAGAATTTTATTCAAAGCGCATGACTGTGGAGCTGTAGAAAAAGAATGGCAACAGCGCTTCCACACTTCAACTTCAAGGGAGTAACAAACTTTCGTTTTTTATTACCCGACATTCCTGTTGTTCAGGAATTTCATTCCATTGCAGCACGGAAATTTTCACTGAATCCCACCCACCCACTGGGCGAGGAGTAGGGTGAAAAGAATTCAGGCAAAGCATTTTATTTTATTTAATTCCACCCCAACCCTTAGGAACAACTCGATTGGGGGTTGAATGTTATTATAGCTTAACACTTACTCAAATGGGTTGTTAATTAATTTTTCTTTTGTTTTTGTTTATTTCTCTTTTGTTGCAGATTGTTCTCAATTCAATGCATCGCTATCAGCCACGGATACATTTGGTGCGTTTGAGTCATGGCCAGAGTATACCCACCTCACCGAAGGAACTACAAGAGTTGGATCATAAAACATTCGTATTCCCAGAAACTGTGTTCACCGCTGTGACAGCGTATCAAAATCAATTGATCACCAAACTGAAAATCGATTCGAATCCGTTTGCGAAAGGATTTAGAGACTCCTCACGCTTAACCGATTTCGATAGGTACGAGTAAGTTTGCACATTTTAAACTATTTAATTTCCTACGTACCCCTTTGAATAAATATCGTATCCATGTACATGGTATGGTTGAACGGATGTATGTTTGTTGGTAAAAGTGTGAGTTTGAGTGCTATAGATACACCTGTAGAATTCCGTGTTATGTAGGTTGTAACCCTTTCTCACTCAAAAGCTGATACGAGTGTACACTCGCACATTTACGGATACTCGCGCGCACAAAATACGAATAAAATGCAAAAATGCGGTCGTAAAAAAAAGGGAAGCACGAAACAAGCACGTCAATATAAAGGTTAAAACAGAAGACAGACACAATAAACTTGGCAAAGAGAAGGCTGCAGCAAAAAACCAAATGTGGGGAAGGCAAAAAAACAAAAAAAAATGTATCTCAACTCAACTCAACTCAAACCCCTTTTCGGGATATGCGCCCAAATTACAGGCCGGCGCATTTAGCTTTGATGATGGGAAACACGAAAACTCGGATCATTATATTATCATCTTTCGCTCGACTGTTTATACGAGTACGAACGACTATGCTAGCTAGAGACGTATCTCGTATCTGACGGAACGGACGAACGGTGTTAAGCAGTGCAAACTGCAAAGTCAGGTTGCTGAATGTGTTGAATTTAAATACGGTCGATATCTGACTACGCGACTTGTGAATTGTAAATTGCGAATATGGTGGCAATGGGTTTTTCGTTTTTTTTTTTTTGTTTTTTTTTTGTTCCAAGCTACTATGGGTTCTTTAGTGTGTCTCTCATTTGGACTTGGTTTTTGGGAGTTCTCTGTGTTTTGTGTTCTGGAGTCGATATACAACTTGTAAATTAGTTCGTTTACAGTTCGTTTCATTTTTTATTGGACATAACAACGCAAGGAGCTTATTTTTTGTCGACTAAACAAAAAAAAAAACAATTCAAAAAATTGCCATCCTGTGAAGAGGATTAAATTTATGTCAAGGAGTTCATTTGTACCTGTGTGTAGGTAGGTTTTATCATACTTAAGAACCCAACAGATATGTTTATGACTAATGAAAACAGATACTACGTACATTCAGCAGTAGCTGATAAAATACAAGTTATGCACTTTGTTGCAGAGGGTTGTAAAAATTGTAAAAAGGTGAATAATTGATGAGATGAGTGATTGTAGATGAAGGATGTCTGTTGGCTCTTACAAAGTATCCGTTTTGAAGCTAGGTGAAGTCTGTGGTGGAAAACCCATAGATACGAAACTGATCTCGCACCTACTCGCATACCCTAATTGAAGACAAAATCACTTATTTTTTGTACGAGGCTTTAATCAGGAATCATATTTTAATAGTGAATTTAACTGAACACTGTTTATCGGAGGGACATTCGCGTTGCATCTCTGTGGACAGTGCATGCCGGACTTGCAACACAGTCTACCACAGAAACTCCATATGACCTTCAATCCTCAGAAATCTTCATGTACTCGTATCCGTATTATGTATGTTGGATAGACTGTGGATAGCTCCTTCAATATCTAAACATTACAATGTCATAATCTTAAAAGAGGAGTGGGCTGCCATTAGGACAGATGAACCAAGATTTCTTCTGCTATCCCACTTTCATAAAATCCCATAATCAGCTCCTGATTGTATCTGCTAGATACGAGTAGTGAATGACGATTGTCTGCTGAACTCGACTGTCCATGTGGAGTTCAACTCCTTCACCTGCAAAAGTTCATTCTAGAGAACATGTAGACCTAACTGGATGGAGAATGGCTTCTTCTGGAAAGGTCTTTCAGGAAGAGGAAGTTCCGTGCAAAAAAGCCTCTTTGGGATAAATGGAGACGTCTTCTATTAGAGCCTCTCAGAATATCAATGGCTTGGTCAAGATAGTGGCGGATGAGCCTCATGGTCAAAGTCAATGCTCACATGCCTAAGCCTCGGAAGTTCTAGTGGCACTCCAAGTCGAAGATTATGCCCCGCAGGAGAGACTGAAAAGCTATGACTAACTAGGAGCATAACTACAATGCAATTCAAGAGTTATCCTATAGAAACAGTAAAATATACAGGACTAACAACAATTGTATATGGAGGATTGAATAGATCGATTGTCACGGACCTTAAGGCCGCAATGGATAGCCTTTCGTGTGAGGCCTAAATTTTTCAACAAAAGCTGAAAGTACCTTTCTCAACAATGAACTAAGAGATTATTGAGTGATCCTGACAGAGCTTTTTATAAAGGAACCGTCACGTGTAAGGAAAGAGATCAATTCTGTGCCGCAAATTTGTCTTGTACGATGGCTCCAAGATGCCCTAAATCAAAACGAAGAACTAAGCGAGCAAGGTATTTTTTTTTTTTATATATTTTGAACGGTACCATTAAAACGCTTGCACACAGCGCGGACGAAGGGAAATCAGGGAAGATAGAAAGAAAGGTACCGGTGAACGTTGGTTTTAAATGTTTGAAAGTTATAATGACTGGGAAATAAAGAGCTATACAAGGAGTATTACGCCCTAGGAAAAAAATCACGATATTTCAGAGTACGTCCGAAAGTGCGTATACTAATGAGCATTCATAGCGACGCGGGTGTTACGGTTGAAAGTTTGAATAGGCGAAATGCTACTGGCGGTTGTTATGAAGCACTGGTGATGGAAATAGAAATAAAACAGATTGAGACACGAGACATTACGTCGGTGTTCGAGGGTGGCCATTGTTTGAATGATATCAGTATCACCTACGAGTTTTATCGCACGGTTTTGAATCATATCTAGCAGGTGCAAATATGTTTTGAGCGCATTCGACCAGATGTGAGCATTGTACTCCAATTTGTAGCGGAAAGACGCCTTATATATTGTGGCCAGCTCAGAAGGTGAAAATTATTTCTTACGTTTGAGGAAATCTAGACATTTCGCAGTATTTTTGACGACACCGAATATGTGGTCATTCCAACCTATGTTGTCATTGACACACATACCGAGAATGGAAAGTTTATCAGTTTCGACGATGCAAGTGCCATTCATGGATAACGGCTGGGTGTTTAAATTTCGCTTTAACGACAGCAGACAGCATTGTGTTTTGGAAGCATTCAATTTCACCTTGTTGATAGTTCCCCAATTAGTTATGCTGGTAATATCAGAATTTAATGAGCTTAACATACGCTGCCGTTCCCGTTCTACAGCCGAAGAGCAGGGACGTGAATCGGGGAACGAATATGAAAAGCAGAGAGTACTGTCGTCAGCAAAGGAATATATTGGATTAGAAGTAGCAGACAAGAGATCGTTGATGAAAATTAAAAAGAGTGTCGGAGACAGAACGGAGCCCTGGGGCACACCAGCATTTATTTTGTGAATATCAGACTTGAAACCGTCTGACAACTTGAATTGAACGTTCCGAAAGGTGATTTCTAATCCATTGGAGAAGAGAGTCGTCGATCCCAAAAGCACGCATTTTCGACAAAAGAGCCTGATGCCAAACTCTGTCAAATGCTTCAGAAATATCAAGTGAAACTGTCTTGCTTTCGCCAGATTGATGTACGCTTTGGTTCCACTTTTTGGTGAGACATGCCATCAAATTACCAGTGGACCTGTTGCTATGAAAACCGTACTGCCGGTCATTAAAAAGTTTTCGTGTTTCGAGATATTTCATGAGCTGACGGTTTGTCAGCGTTTCCATGACCATGACTTGGAAAGAAGGGGTGTAAGTGCAATGGATCTGCAGGAACAGAGAGAGCAAGATTCGCCTTTTTTAGGGACGGGATGGACAAATGCTGGTTTCCATCTGCTCGGAAAGAGTCCTAAAGAGAAAAAGCTTACGCAATCGTATTGCCAGCGAGGAAGAACATTCAGAAGGAGGGGAGATATACCATGTGGACCAGCGGGTTGGTGAATGTTAACACCTTTAAGAAAGTGGATTTGTCCCATTGAAGATTCGTCGCACTAAAGTGTAGGAGTGTTGAGCAGATTGGCCTTGTCCAACAAATTCGGTGAGATATGCCCCGTTTAGTGCAAAAACTCCTCTCAGTGTTTTAAAAAAAAAAACTGATGATGAATGACAAGCCTTTCAAGCACAGAATTTGTACAGTGTGAGTGGTGACACCGATACAGTGAATCCCGAGCTCTACTATTGTATAAACATTGCAAAAAGAAACAAGCGAATAATGGCGTAGTAGAACTTCCTAGACCTGTAGAACATCCTCATGTTTTCAATCTGATTTTCCAGTCAAGCAAAGGTGTTTTTCTAAACTCGCAAATCTGAGGTCTAAGTCAGGAACTCTGCGGCACTACATTAAAAAAGGAAAACGTAGTTGTATTGAAAATTTACAAAAAATTCCTTGTTTCTACATGCGTAAAGAAAAGGCCAAATTACAGAATTCTTGAAGAATCATTGCATTTTCATCATGTGGTGAAATCTTCAGGCACATTAGGAGAAGGCATGTGGATACAGGAAATATGGTGGCACTTTCCTCGGATACGATTTGCAGCCAAGAGGTCAGTTATTGGCTTGACATCAAAAATACCCTTTTTGCTTCATGCTTTTCGTGTGTTAAATTAAGTTATGACAGCGATTACCTTTGGCTCTTGCAATATTAGGTTAGGTTAGGTAATAAGGGATGTGCTAGTACATAAGGGACAAGCATACTCGGAGGTCTATTGGTCTGATTTATTATTATTATTATTATGATGGGTCCTACGTAGCTTGTGTTGGCTGAAAACCTGCCAGAGCTTTTAAGATCTATAAAATTTGGCATCCTCAAGTTCTCCAAAAAGTCAGTGTGTGGTATACCGTATTTGGAGGTTAGGGCAGTCGCATAGCAAGTGTGTGATAGTTTTTGATTCCTCTTCATTCCTACAGCTTCTTCTATAATCTTTATCTATTATTTTCTATTGTTCAATGGGGCAGTGACTAGCTAGGACAGCTGTAGCGATACGGATGTCTTCTTTGTTGAGTCCGAAGGCGGTACGTGTTCTCTCGCTGCCTAGGTTTGGCCAAAGGGAGTGTGAGATGATACAGTCACTCTTGCAGATTCATGTTTTGTTGGTTCGTTCTATCGCTATAAATTCTATTTTGCGTTTCGGGGTATTGGTTTGGCATATTCACATCATTGCATGTATTATCCTTGTGCAGAGAGGCAGCCTCTTCTGCTAGCTCATCCGCTTTCTCATTCGCAGACTTTGCTTAGGGTTTGACGAAAATAGAGATAGTGATCTCTAAGGTATCAAGTTCCATGAGTAGTACAGGATACGACTACTTTTAAAATGCCTGAGCACGTGTTCAGTTTTTCGGAAAATGGGACAGAAGTAGTACAGCCTATGCAGTTGGCAAATATTTCTGACTGGAAAATACTGCATTCGTCCGGAACCTTGAAGGAGTTCTGGATCTGTCACTTCACAGTAAACTCCAGCTCAAATCCCTTTCTCCATTTTGGAGCCGTCTGTGTAGAGGTGGAGTTTTTCATTGTTGGTGGCTGTGTTAGTTAACCAGTAAGGTGTGCTAGGAAATGATGTGGAGAAACTCCTGTCAATGTCCACGCTCATCAGTTTTAACTACGTACGTACGCCTATATTATACACTACATGCGTGTCCAAAATTGCGATCCGTCCATAGTCCGGCTTTTTTTAGTCTGATCCAAATTTTGGAAGTCATGCATCTAAAGCATTGGTTTAGCATTATCTCTAGTGGAACTTGAGGAGTAGACCTTATCGTTCCTATTACTGTGACACACTCTAGTCTTCGAACTTGTTGAATGTGTTTAACTATGGCCATGTACATCCAGTCTATGGTAGCGGACGAGTTCGAAGAACACTCCTCTACAATAGTGCTACGCTCGACGAACACTACCATACACCACTATCGAGGAACAGGGCACAGCTATCATTTTGTCTGATTACATTTCCGTCAAACTCTTTCTTCTTTCTTTTTGCTTTTGGGACTTGTACTAAACGGAGTGGTAGCAGCGGGAGTAGAATAGTTAAATTTATGTGGTAACATAGAATGTGCAAGCAGACATACTCGTATAAATAAATAAACATATCGATAGATAAATTAAAGAGTAAGACTTCACATTGGTGATCCCGAGATTGACCAAGTTTTTTATTTCACGCACGCGGTTCTGGGCTCAAACTACCACCGCCGCTACGCCAGATCCAACAAAATCAGTGGCACCCGTGCCATCCTCGCCTGGCTATCGTTCTTTATAGCTCGCTCGAGTGCGTTGAACCACGATATGGCACATCACAGCGTTTTTATGTTCTCTTCAGCGCCAGGTCTCATGGTTATCCACCCTATAGCAACCTCACAGATGTGGAAAATCTTCAGCGTGAAAAAAAAGGCTCCTCCAATATGTCCAGTGCCAATCAAGCCTCAGAAAAGACACACTCATCCCCGGCTAACATCTCGGGATTCGCCTTGGCCTCACGACTGCCTCAGATTTGGCTGGCTTGCCCAGCTGGAAGCCATCGTCTCACCCTCCAGACTGACAGATAATACAAAATTTCAGCATATAATCGCCAACCTCGATAGAGAGGCTTGAAACAAGTGTGCGACATCCTATTGTCTGCGCCATCCACTGATAAATACAAAAAGGTGAAGTTCAGGCTCCCCGAAGTACACGAAGAGAGCGAAGAAGACAGCCTGCAAATCCAAATCGAAACCATCGACCTCGGCGACCCACAGCCGACTTACCTTCTTCGGCCCATTCGGGAGCTCTCAAGATTTTCGGGGGCTCTAGATTAGGTTCTTCAGGTATTTTTAGCTATCCCGTTTACCTCAGATGAGGTCGGTACTCTCAGCCATCAACGGTGATCTTAATACTTCAGCGGAGGTGGCAGATAAAATCATGAGCCACTCCTCAACGACTGCATCTATTGCTGCACTCCCACCAACAGCTTGAAGGAACAAAACGCTGTCAACTGAGATCCTCAACAGTATTTGTCCAAGACTGTCCAAGCTGGAAGAAGATGCAAAAGGGAGCTTAGAGTTCTAAGAGCGACCAACAACAGCCACCGGAGAACAACAAGCAATCATCAAACATCAAATGACCAACAACGCATCAACGCAACCATCCGCTGTTGGTACCACCGGCAACACGACTCGAAAGCACATACATGGTCTTAATCCCCAACGTTTACCAAAGGTTGTTTGGCATGTGTAGAATGCTCCTAATGCTTTTCTGATTCTTTCTCCAATGTTACGCTTCCAATTGAGCTTACTGTCCGAGATGATTCCTAGATATTTAGCTGTTGTATCCTAACACAGTTGATTCCTTGACTTTTCTAACAATAGTTCGCTTTTTGGTGGATTATCCTTAAATCGTTTTGTGTTGTCCATTTTGTGAGTGTGTTCAAGGCCGACTCCATTGATCGTTGGAAAATGTTTTCCTACCACCAGAATGACTGTGTCGTCGACATAGGCTATTGCCTTAGTACCCCTCTGTTCGAAACTTATCAGGATATCGTTTACAACAAGAAGCCACAGAAGGTTGTGAAGTTCCTATTGCAACCGTTTTCTTGACTGCATTTCTCCCAAAATTCTGAATGGTTAATTCCGTAATTTAGCGTGTTCGCATTAAATTGCGCTTTAGTTGTTTCTATTGTACATACATATGAGCTTATCAAAGGCCGTCCTTATATGCTCCTTCGATATCTAGGATGGCGGCCATTTGTAGTGTACTGTACATATATTCTTTTCTATGGCAGCTACAGCCTCGTACAGTGTCGTCTCTATTGACTTTCCTTGAAGGTAAGCGTGCTGAGAACCGCATAGGTTCTGTTTGTGGAGTTTTTGCCTTTTATGTTGATCTAAGATTCTCTGCAGGATTTTAGCAGAAACGAAGAGACACTTAGGGTTCTGTAGTCCTTAGGGAATGAGAGGGTAGGCCTCCCTACTTTGGGAATGAAAACCGCCTTTATTTCTTTTCAGTTGCTCGAAATGTAGTCCAGCCTTAAACAACCGATGAATACAATTTTAAGCCACAGTATGATGTATGGAAAGGCGTGTTGTAATGGATTACCTCATCTGCTCCCTCCGATTTGTAGGGATTGAATGATTTGATCGCCCATGTTATTCTATTCTTTGTGTTCAGGTTGTAGGTTACGGATTCGTTGAAAGTTGAAAGTTGATGATTTGCTGCAAGTTAATACTTAGTCACCAACATCCCTACAGCCCGGGAAGTGAGTTCCTATAAGAAAAAATAGTGATTCCCAACTATTCTCTGTTCAGACTCCACTGGGGTCTTTCAGATATCCCGGGGCTATTGGATCTTTGGATAGGACTTTTTCTAACCTAGCTGATTCATTGGTACTTTCTACTGCTTCGCACAAGAGAGTTCAAAATTGTTTCTTAGCCATTCCTACGTTTCTTGTGTAAGAGTTGAGTTCGGCACTGTATTTGTTCCAGTCCTTCTCACTTGTAGTGTCTTTCGCTTCTCTATGAAGTTACCCGACCTCTATTCTGTGTCTAGTCCACCAAGGGGATTTGGAGGGCTTCCGATGATTAGAGATGGGACATTTCTTAATGAAAGATTTCCTTAGGTTTGATGTTACCACCTTGAGGGGGGTTCCATGTGTTCGCTTAGCCAATTGGAGTGCGCCGTTTGGAATTTGTTTTGTATGGTCGGGTCACTGTCTATATGTAGTGGAGATAATTCTAAGGTGATCCGAGAAGGATCGGATGAACAGCTGTTGGTGGAGCGTCGTTGTCCTCGTGCGGCATGTAAGCTGATGTTAGGATGACATTCTTCACCTTGTTCTCTAAGCTTGGTGCCATCGTATCTCCATTGCTTTATCTAAACAAAAATGTGATTTTTTGAATGGAATCCAGATTTTGATTTTATCTGTATATTTTCTATAGAAAAGATCGTATTCTTTAGACATTAATTCTTGTATGATATTGTACATTGCTTCCAAGAATCCAAGGTTCTTGGATTAAAGGCACGTCGAAGTTCGTGGACATTAAGAGCAGCAGATCCAAAGTTGTTGCTCCTTGGCACTTTTGCCATCATTGGGTAGTATTGCCTTTAGACAACCTATCCCGTATTTTACCATGAACGACTTTTTCTATCTCTGTACAGTCTGCCTACAGATCTTTTCCTTTTTTGATCTGGTTTAGTATCTCGACCGGTTCCACAATATTAGCTACTTTGTGAGTTGCAGGAGGAGGGACTCATATGTTGATATGATCGCGAAGTAGATGGTCAGTTTTGGGAATAATCCTCAACGCGGCTCCTTTCTCGAATTCTCCAGCTGTGGAAATGGTCTTGTTGAGGAACGTCAGAGATAATTTATTCCTGACACCAACCACATTAACCTCGTTTTGCAAGCCCGCTTCGTCGCAAACAAATTACTCCAGTCAACTGGTTTCAACGTTATCCATCATGCGCTTCGATATGTGGTCCTCGAGTTTACGTCAGTCTTCCTGTTTAATTTTTCCATCGAGGTTTTGAAGGTCGTGATGGCTAATTACAGCTTCACATTAGTACTCTTGAAACTAGTCCTGGGCTTTTTCCGATTTGGACTGTCCCCTTTGGTATAGTGATGTTGTTTCACTGATAGTCCCGAGGTTGACGGGAGGTTCAGCTTAGTTGACTCGTCCCCTTCTTGGACCGTCTGAGAGGTCTGAGATATTTGTTAGCCTGTACGGCTTTGGTCTGTGGGTTCACCGCCGTTTTTCCTGTGTCTTTTGGATCATACATTTCAAGCTTTGGAGCTTTAGGCGCTACCAGACGTTCGTACGCCTTTACCCTTTTTGGTATATTTTCGGATCAGTGCACGGTCTCATTAATTGAGAGTGCCGGGATTCTTTTTCATCATCTTACTCGAAACCTTTGGGAGGCTTCGCAATTTTCTTTGAATCTAGCAAGCGTGCTTGGAATTTTGCCTCCGCCCGGTTTGGGAGTTAATTTACCCACTAGAGTCACGTTTCAGTCCGAGTCCAGCAGTTTTTCTTCAGTCTCGGAACCTATCCTGTCCTATCTTATCCTATCGTCAAGTGCCAGATTGTCAATTTTCAGAAGTTGTGCTAGCGACATCCTTCTGGTTGTTGACTTGATGAAAGAGACTGGGTCTGTATCTGGTTCAAGGATTTGTTGTCTTGTCAGGTCAGGTCGTTTCTGTTATTAGTGTCCGTATTTTTGTATTTTTTTTTTTTGTATTCTCGTTCTCCGCTTCGGCAAAGCCGATATACCAGGGTAAGACTAGAATATGACATAACTCGTCTGCGCATTTGAAGGAGGTCATTCGTGACTGGTTTAACACCCAGCTGGCATTCTTGAGCACGGCTTTATGCATCAAATGCGCTTACACCACCACTGAAGTCACGTACCTCAGCCGATGGTCAAGGGACAAGTGACGGGTTTAAACTATGGAGGAGTTCACGACCTCTGCCGTCTTGTCCTCTGGCCACAGCTATAGTGGTTATTTCAACCTGATACTAAGTGGGCAGTTAGGATGAAGATTTCTACCAACCTTGCAATGTTAAGGCCAATAAGAAATCTTGCTCTGTCTCGCAAAACAATTGAAGTTGAATCCTCCCAAAACGATAACTCCTAATAAGACACATGAGTAAGAGCATATTGATACTAAGTAAAGCAATGTTTTAGAATTACATATACAATAGTAAACGAGTTAGCACGAAGTGTGTATGCCTAGTAACATATGAATGTTCTTTTGCTATATTTTCCCAATCCCTTATCCCTAAATGCACCCCAAAAACAAAACAATTTACCAACATTTTTTTTTTTCTCCTTCATCTTCTTTTCAGAGATCCAATGGATGCTCTATTACTGGAACAACATTTACGCGCCCCATTACGACTTTTTCCCGATCCTCTAATGCAACAATTCACCCAACAAGATGCTGATGCTGCATCGATGGCAATTCTTGAAAAGGCCCGTCAACATCTACAAATGTGGGGTAGGTCACCATACACTGAATTACTCCTGCCACAAATGTATCAGCGTCCCACTTTAGGAGCCCTGAATCTAGGCCTCTGGCAACAGCAATGGCCTCAATTACAAGCAGGTTTCTTGGCCAGTGCTAATGCAGCAAATTCAGCTCGTACACCACCACCGCCGCCACCAGCATCAACACCCTCCAGTTCCGGTTCACCATCGCCTGATATGCGAGCGAAGCACTTTCAACGGTTCAGTCCCTATCAGATACCGCAACATCCTCCGACTCCAAGAAGTCCGCCTAACTAATATGGATTCCTCGATCCGTCAACGTGTGTATGTGTTTCGATAGTGAGTGTCTATGTCGATGTCGATGTCGCTTTTGTAAATATATTTCGCTCTTCAAAACCCCAGCCTGTCACATTCATAAACATAAATGTTTCTCTTTGCTCCTGCTAGCAACATTTCACATTAACGAATTTCTTTTGGTTTAACCGCGATTTTGTTTATAATTTTCCCTCTTTTCGTTTTTTTTTTTTTTTTAATTTTTAGTAAATTTATTTATTATTTATTGCTTTAGTGTAAAAAGAAAAATCTATATACATAGATATATATTAATTGTATGTGAGGACTTAATTTACGCCTCGATATTCCTACACAAAATGTTATCGTCCTGTGTATTGAAAATCAAAAATCAGTATTATTGTTAAAATTAAAAACAAAATTGTAAATAAAAAACACAAGAAAAAAAAAAACTACTAAACAACTAGGTGTAAATAAAAAAGAAAAGGTTTTCCCCTCTCCTTTTGTTTAAATTAAAGAAAAAAAAACAAAAATAAAAATGAATTGTTATATATTTTATTTTAGTTTTAATTTACATTGTATACAACAAGTTCCGTTCCTAAATTATAAAGTTGTTAATAAATATTATTTTTACAGTTTTGTACAGATTTAGTTAATTTTCATTTGAAAAAAAAAAGAAAAGAAAATCAGAAAATTTATAACAAAAAACCAATGCATGGAATATTAGTTTAATGAAAAACAAATTCATCTCAGTGTTTGTATTATTGGATCAAACGTATTAGTAGGAATAAATTTACAAAAAACAAAAAAAAACAAAAAAGAAGAAAAATCTGAAAACCTATCGCAAAATATGTAATATCGAGTTTATGTTATAAAGAAAATTTCAAACAAAAAATTCTTATAAGTGTAGTGAAGAAATAACCTATTAATTGTATTTTTTGTGTGAATAAAAACAATAATATTTAATTGAAGGATGAGTGATATTATGAAACATTATATATAATTAAAAAAAAAAACAAAAAACAAAACAAAGCAAAACGAAAATAAAAATATATATATAATAAACTAAAACAAGAAGAAAAAAGGAAAATACAATTTAATTTTAGTATGATAATGTTAGAGAATAAAAGCGATATTATAAAAGGTAAATATTATACATAAAATAAAACATATTTAATGAAAAACACTGTGTTGTTGATTCATTTTGGTTTTGCAGTGGAATCGTAGTAGTGTTTCCGAATCCGAATAAAACTAAATGCCGATTGTCATTCTTCAGAAAATTTGCATTTTTTCATTTTGAAATTAAAAACAAACTCAGTGTGTGAAAAGACCAACATAAGTGATCCATTAAATTGAAGGTAACATTCCGAATGCTAAATGAACAGATTTGTCAAATATGGTATGTTTGGCATGCCGTGTTTAGGTTTAATTTCCTCGATAGAAGGGAAGTTCCCTTAACTCTCTTCAAAATGTACTGCTCAAACATAAGCTGGGGCTTGTTCCTTATAACTAATGTGTGCTTGTTTTTTCTCTGTTAGAACAGGGCACTTAAAAAATGTCAAGGGCCTTATTGAGACTTTCGTAGAAAGATGTGATAAATTGCCAACATGCCAGCATCAACAACATCAGCGCCCCGGACACTCACAGAGACAGTGCAACTGGGTGTCGTCATCACTCTCAATAAAAGCGTAGCAGAATATTGTATCACCTAGGCCGCTCTTAGCAAAAACGTAGTAAACGACAGTACAACGACAGTAAATAGTATTCCAAATGAGGGACAACAGAAAAGTCTCTGACCTCTGTGAGACATCAGGAAATATTCCCTTCTGTCAATGGATTGGAGGACGCAGACGGACCTAATACAGGTTTGGATCCTACTTTGCAGCAAGTTCATTTCATTTCCCGTAATACTATGCAGACCTGGAACCCTGCAAGACTCAAGGAATTCAGCCTTCCAACTGCGTTCATAGAAGTCTTGCATTCTCGAACTAGTTTGAAAATTGTGAAAAGGTTCAACAACAGATGTCTATGCTTCCTTTTCAACGATCCTTCACAATATTGTTTATTGCCATCTTAGCTGCGCATATTTTTGCTTGGAACACAGACGAAATCTAACGTTGTCATCCTCCAATGAGACATCACCTTACATCCCAGATCGGTTTTGGGCCCATCCGTGAAAACCCGACTACATTCGTTTCCTGCATCAAATTGTGGTCAAAACTATTTTTAAGCATATTAATAGGCTGCTTCATATAACTGACTCGTAGTCTCAACAAAGTCAGAGGTCCCTTAAAAGGGAAGCACGCAGGACATTAAAATTCCAGCGCGTATTATACGAAAATCCATTTCTGCATTATGAACACCGAGGGAAGGGAGAATCACCAGTGCAACTAGAGCAGAGACAAGCGTACTAGATTGAGCCATCATGCAACCGAAACAACCCGTTCTTTGGAGTGATAGCTTGCTCCACCAAACTTCCGACGCATAAGACATAATTTGTCTTATCAAAGTCGTGGAAATCCAGATCCTCTTCGGTGACGAGACCCGTGTGTTGCCGAAAGTTTTTTTATGCTGCCAGAAGAACGGTAATGCCTTAGAAATTTTCGACGTGACATGTTCAGTACAAAAAGGCTTACTCTTACTCGTAAGAAAGACAACCTCAGTTTTGGGGGAATTGGGCGAAAACCCATTTCTAGCGCATCAATTGCCGATAGGTTCAAGGCTGCCTAGAGATCAGGTCAAGCAATGAGGTGACCAGCATGCACCATGTTTCCACATGGGAACCGCTGTGTCTTCACCAGTATTAATTTTATCCACAAAACTAGTGATTCGTCTGTCTACGCCATGTTGTGTGGACAAGCTACACATGCCATCAAAAGTGGCGCTGTCGGAAGTTCAATGTCGACGCAAATGTCCAGCGCTTACTCCTTCTTGTCGAGGACGCTTCAATTCAGTCCACCAGATTTTGAAGTGCAGTTTCACAAGATCATTCGCGTTAGTTTCATCACAAAAGAGGACTAACTTATTAAGTAGCTTTACGCATATGCAGCTCGACCATCCTCTCTATGCCCTTCAAGGAAAATTATGTCAAATTGATAGGTCTGAAGTTCTTGGCGAGCTTGTGGTCATTTTATCCGATTCTCGGTACACTCGTAAAGGCTACTCTAAGTGTTCGCCAGGAGTTTGGTACACATCCTAGTGCCATACTGCAAGTGAAATTTGTCTTTAGAGTTCCCAGCGGCTGGTCTATACCACTCTGCAGTATAACTGGATATATCCCATCGGTGCCAGGCGACTTGAAGTCATCAAAGTAAGCAACCAGGTGTTTCATTTTGTATTACTCAGCTCAGTTACAGCTTCATTGATAGAAGATAGTTGTGAGCTGGGTCTGGATATATTACCTGGATTGCATTCTGGCTGATTTCCCCTTTAGAGGACTTTAACAAGGCTGCTGGTTTGCTGAACATATAAGCTCAAAATGAGGGCTCCTTTCAGGTCTGAGTTTATAGTGGTATAGGCTGACTTGCAGCGCTCCTTCATCATGGATCAACTGTGAATAAATTTCATAGTTCATACCATAAACACTCTCCAATGTAATGTGCAACAGTAGAAACTACTGCCGCTTTAAGTCATTTTCCGAATTTTGCGAAAATCTCGGCATATACCCCTATAAGATTCAGCTGTTACAAGACATTAAGCCACGAACCAATTTCTTACGATAAATCATATTTAGCGACGAGATGCACTTTTGACTCAATAGGCTTGTGAACATCCCTGTTTCTGGAGTGAGATGAATCTAGAGCAGACCCATGGGGCCCAAATGCGCCCACAAAAGTGCTCCGTTGGGTGTGACCTCCAGGCATACGGTATCACTGATCCTCACTTTTCCAAAAGGAGGGCATAACTCGCGTAATACGTAATTACTGGTCAACGTTACCGGACAATGATCAGTGATTATTCAAAATGTGAACAACATTGATCCGGAAAATACTTGTGTGGTAGTCAAAGATAAGTTGAATGAAATTGACTTTGCTTATTGCTCTGGAAATCGACTCGTCTTAGGGTGCCGCGTATTGCGATACAGATAAGCTTCCGCTGTATAATTTATAGGTGCAATATATGCTTGGCGTTATAAATGAACTATTCAAAAAGATGCCGAATAAAATTTATCCAGAGACCAGTCGTTGACGAAACCAAGAGCTGAGTCGACTTTTCTAATGAAGTAATATACGTACGGAAGATCAGATCATTGGCATGCGAGTAGTTACTTAATTACCTAGGTGGCGAGTGGGGAGACCTGTCTTTTGCTAGCAGATTTCCATTTTACAAGCCATGTTAGTTGATTTTTAAGTGGTCTGGAATTGCAGAACTGAGACAGACAAAATGCTTGACTACATCGAAGTTATACTTGTCTAACTTTTTGCGCTGTGTTCTGTCGAGAACTTCTATGTCATCTGCATAAGAAAGTTATTGTTCAGCCTTCTGTAAGATTGTCCCTCTGGCCTTGAGTTGAAAGTTTCGAAAACCAGGGATGCTATTACCAAACATGACTTCGAATAATTTATCCTGATATATTCTGTCATAGGTGGCCCTTACATCGGCAAAGTGGTGGTGACTGTCGATTTGGGGTTCAACAATCTTTTGCAAAATCGAGTTTCCTATAAAAATCCGGTCGATGGTGGACTTCCATCAAATAAATGGCAAAAGGGTTTATGTGATTACATAGGACGCCAATGGAGATCTTAGAGGCGATTTTAAGGCGACTAGTTCCTCTTTAGTTGGCGCAGACTAGAGTGTCTTCTTTGTTCAGGATCAAGCGTATAGTACAAAGCTGTCATGCTATCATATGAACATATTATAGAGATGATTTGATGCAGGCTCTTGACAAGGTCATTTTCACCCGCCCTAGGCAACTATGCCGTTAGTGCTGGACTTAACATTGTACATGGACCACTGCTTGATGGCTTCAGTTTTATTATACTTTGTTTCTCCGGCATGTCATTTTATTTTCTCGTATAATTATGAACTCGCGCATCTTCCTTTCGAGAAACCATTTCTCCTTCTTTCATTTTTGCTCGTAGAACTCACAAACCGCTCTAGTTCTCCTTTTCGGCATGTGTTTCTCTGCATGCGCCAGACGACATTCATTGTCACAGCACGGGCTTCGCAGTTGTATTGGCGTGAAACTTAACATTGTAGTTTTTACAGTTACTTTACAGGTACTGAAGGCATGTGGCAGTACTGACTACACGAGTACGTTTGAATGTGACTGACGCAGCTTGGCAAACAGGCAATGGTACTGACGTGCTATATTTCCAAGATAAGACTTATGATTTTTCTTTTCCTGAAGTTAAACCTCAGTCCTAACGAATTTGCTTCTGCCACCAAACCGCTGGTTACTTGCGGACTGAATTTCTCAGAAAGTTTTTCTCCGAGGTGCTGCTCAAAACAGCAAAAGTGCTTCGGGTTATTTTCTTAACAGCTCCTCTCCAGTATATCAGTATATCTTACCTTTAAGATCACTTCTACTCACCCTTTCGGGTGAGCACGTAGAATGGTTTTAGACAATCTTGTAGCAAGACTTTCCGCTTCGATAATGAGAATATTTTTCATACATTTAATTTCCGAAGGTATGACGATGCCTGCATAATGGGATCCTCCGTTAGATTGGTGTCTAGCCTGGTTCCTCGAGTTTCTGTTAATCGGTAGGCAATGGGTGGCCATGGCTCAAGTGGTATTGTATTGGCTTTCCAATCAGATGGTTCGCCGTTCAAACCCCAATTCGGCCCGAAACACATTCATTTTTAAATCAACTTAAATCATGTAAACTGAGTAGTAGCTGAGAACACCACAACAAGTAGAATTACACTAATAAATTAGTCTCCCCATTAAATGATGGAAGCCACCCATGGAGCGAAATAACCACTGAGCTCAAACATCTTTCTTTCGCTGTCTGTCCACTTTTCTAAAGAACTTAACACATGCTCTGGCATTTTCAGAATCGTTGTATCCTCGTGAGTTTTAAGTTCTTTTAAAGGAGAAAAAAAAAACACCCAGCTGGCATTTCACAAGTCACCGTGGTCATGTGATTCGATGGCATATACGTGTTTGTTTCATTATTACCTACCTTTGCGCATAGATCCCATATCAAAGAGACGATTTCCGTAAAGGTTTCTGCACTCTGGTCAGTTTTGTATAGCTCTAGAAGCTCACGCACACTTCTCGCTAAATTCCAAAACATCGAAGCTGCATCTCATAAGCTCTTTTTCTAATTGTAGGAGTCTGGTGAAGATTGATTTTCACATTCTAGAAAGCAGTCTTTGTGCAGATATGTAGCGGAGTCGTCAATAATTTATTAGTTCCTATCTGAGGCAAGTTATCCGTTTTCAAATTGTATATCCCACGTTAGCTTATCACCACTCCGATGCGTAAGGATTTATACCGACATTTACCAGGGACCACCACTAGGACGTAAGCTAAGCACTTGCTTTCGAATTTAGTTGTTGCACTACTGACCCAAGTTGTGTCCTGGATCATCAGTAGTTATGCGACCAGTCACAATACACGTTCCAAATTGACATGGACTTGATACTCGTGCCTATAGCTCGACGCAAAATGATTCCGACATATGTCTTCAAGACTAATCTTAAAATGCAACATTCCGTTGATTCCGCTGTTTAACTACTTTCACTGTAGCGCCACCCAAATCGATGAGATTTTCCAACTCTGATACTCAGCTTTTCTTGGTGTACATTTCCGAAAAAATCAATCACCTTGTCTCTTGTATTTTGATTTCGTTAAAAAGAACTCCCCTCCAGCACCATTTCAAGACACCAACATCAATCGTACGTCTAACGCTCATTCTTATGAATCAAATCACAAATATTTCGAAAAAAAAAAAAAAAAAAACAATTCCACCGTTCCACTCCTTTCTCATTCCCCGTTAGAGCTAACAACTTTTTATTTATTTTCCAAAATTTTTGATTTATAATTGCTGCTCCAGCAGAGAAGACAGACCACAACTGGATGACTGATTAAGCGCCTATACCCATGCAAGACTCTCGAGGCTAATAGATTGCGACAGCCTCACACATACCCTAAAACCGGCTCCAAAAAAAAAGCAAAAACTAAAAAAAGCAACAACAAAAAAAAAAACTCAAAAACGACAACAACTTGAGGAAAACGGCCTCAAACTCTAACTAACTCTGGCCCACAAAGCTCATATTAATTTTGATTATAATAATCGCACAGAGATGGATGAAAAATTCGTTCGGTAGTCGAAATGACAGTAGGTAGTCCATCGTCCATCGTCCATCGTCCATCGTCGTCGTCAGTCTGACAGTCGTCAGATTTTTTCCGGATTTCTTGTTGAAAATTAATAGACGAGCGCACATGGACGGGACGGGACACCACACATTGAGGCGAGCACCTCCAAATGCTTAATTATCGAAAATGAAAGATTAGATTGGGGTTTTGATTGATTGGGTGAGGTTTTTTGGGGTTTCGTGGATGAGTTGGCGCTGATTGCATGGAGGGCAACATTGACAACACAACAGACCTTGAGTGTTGTTTTTCGAATGAGGAGAGAGTTGGAATCGTATACGTACGGGTATACATATTCGTATCTAAGGATCAGGCCGATCGATGATTATGTGAATTTGTATGGCTCAAGTGACATCTTTTGTCAGATGACAGTGAAACTAAATGGTAATTAATGGATCAAGACGATGAAAGGTTTCTTTTTTCTCCCCCTGAAGGGGGCTTTCTTAGATTGGAACAATGTTCCTCTGTCAACGCTGTGTAATGATGGTTTCTCGTTTGATGACAAGACAAGACTCAATTTCTCAGAATGGTTTGCGTTGCATTGGATGACATTGTGAATCGATTGATCATCATGATCTATGATGGGTGTCAATTTTGAATAGGGTTCTTGGGATTCGATTCGATAGTCTTCGATTATGAAGAAGTTCTTTGAAAAATTTAACAATTATGCGTTTATCCTGAGGCATGCGTAAGAATAATAGTGAGGAGTTTTGACTGTCGCTATGTAATCAATTTTAAAAGAAATAGGTTAGGTCTTTGCGTCAGGTTTATTACCTGACTCGATGTATTGTATATTTTAAATTGCAATAGTATCTTCGAGAACAGATCTAGGTCAACAAATTTATTAAATTATTTTGTAATTAAATCGGAAAACGAGCAGGTATTTAAATGCTATAAACTTAGTTTCGACGAGAAAGACACCAGTAGAAAAAAAAGAGTTAGCAAGTACTGAAAGGTATTAAAGGAGGTGAACCTTGCTATAATTTGCGATCCTAGATGCAGTCAAGTAACCACTGTCATGCAATTTTTTTAACGAGATGAAATACTTGAGGTGAAGCTTAACATGAAGATGAGATGCATTAAAAGAGTTCCACGGCAATTCCGAGAAAAACGATTTAGTCCAAAACCCTGAAAACACTAAAAGGTCTCCTATAATACCTTGATCAAAAATTTTCCAGAATTTATTCAGAAAATTGGAAATACAAGTTTATTCATCTAAATTTATATTGTCAGCTATAAAGTAATCCCCATCGACTGCAACACACCTATGCCAGCGCTTGATCCAATCCTCGAAACATTTTTTATATTCGGTTTTCGGTATGTCCATCAGTGCTTCCTGCGATTTTTCCATTACTTCCTCTCGGCTGCTGAAATGCGCTCCCTGTAGTGGTTTTTTAACTCGATCCAACAGAAAGAAGTCACAGGGAGCCAAATCAGGTGAATTCGGTGGCTGTTGGATGGTATTTGTCAAAAAATTAAGAATAATGATGGCACTGTGCGACGGTGCGTTATCATGTGCAAAATTCACGAGTTTTCTGCCCACAATTCTGGTCTCTTTCGGCGAATTGCTTCACGAAAACGTCTCATAACTCCCAAATACGAGTAATACTCTTTGTTTACTATCTAGCCTTCTGGTAAAAATTCATGATGCACTACACCGTTGTAATCCATGAAAACCGTGAGCATTGCCTTCTCTTTTGACTGAAAACGACGTGGTTTTTTTGGTCTCGGCTCATTTGGTGAACGCCATTCACTTGCCTGATGTCTGGATTGCGTGTCGTACTCATAAACCCACGGCCACGTCTCGTCTCCAGTAATGATCCTTTTGATGAATGTGGGATCGGATTCAGCCTCGCAAATCATCTCTTTTGCGACGTCAACACCAAATTTGCTGCTACACGACGGAAACCCAAATCATTAACCAAAATGTCTTGAACGCATTCACAGGCAATGTTCAAGTCCTCCGCTATCTCTCTGATCGTTAATTTGCGGTTATTGACCAACATTTCTTTTACTCCATCAATGTTTTCGCCGGTTTTCGATGTCGATGGTCTGCCACTGCGTTCATCATCTTCGATTGACTCACGACCACTTTTGAACCGCTCGTGCCACTGGTAAACGACCGTTTTCTTTAGAGAATCGTTGCCGAAACACTTTTCCAACATTTCCAACGTTCGCGCACCATTAAATCCGTTTTTTACGCAAATTGAAATCCATTTCTAAAATTGTAAAAAATCGCCAACACACACTCTTGGCTACGTAACTTTTGCAAATGTCAAGCTATGACGCTAAGATTTAGAGGGAATGTCAACAACAGGTTTACCAACTTAACGAAAAAACAGATTTCAAATCGGAACAATGGGAGCGTCACACGGTGGCGATGTTTGGGAAATTTTGTTTTTTGCATTGTCAACTAAGAGATACAGTGTCAATGTTTTAATCAACTCCGGAGTCCATATCTGTAAGTTCTTTACTTATTTAGGATAATGAAACGTTCCTTCGCCGCTACCATTTGTAAATTCTTGAGCGCACCTTATACAGCTAGTTAAGTTCTCCCATTGCTGTCCTTCTCATCGGCGTGTGTATGGTTCCAGCGATTTTTGAAAGGTTGTCATACTTGTACTGACTTGTACAAAAACTCCTTCAAAATCCTTTAAAAAAATTACGAGACAGTGTATCATGAGATTTTATTTTTTGACATTAAATATCTCGTAAAATTTTCTACCTGCATTAACGGAGTAGCATCCATTCTCTTTCGTCAACCAGGGCTCCTGGTTGATAAATTTGAAATTCCGTCATCGTTTCAAAGACCCATAGTAGCGCAAATAAAAGGTAACCAGATAAGAATGATAGGAACAAAAAAATTAAATAAAAAAACGAAGTGAGATATAAAATTGATTCTGGTTTTATTTTGAAGCTACTTTCATGGCATTATGTGTGCAATAGCACATCATTCAAATGGCCGCCTCAGCTTTGCTGGCAGTACTTCAAACGGTCGGTCCAATTTTTGATGACTCGGCCCAATACGTGGAGCGTTATTCCGGCAATATCGTGTCGAATATTGGCCTCGAGCTCGTCCAAAGTGGTTGACTTGTTAGCGTAGACTAAGGATATGACGCAGCCCCAGGGAAAATAATCGAGTGGTGTCAAATCCTATGATCGCGGCAGCCAATTGATGAACGCTCGCCGTGAAATGACCCAGTCGCCAAATTTCTACTTCACAACTTCGAGCGTTGCGTCGCTTGTTGGAACCACAGCTCGGATATATCGATGTTGTCGAGCTCTAACTACAAAAAGTCGGTTTTCGTCCGGCTTCAATTCTTGCGTCAGCTCAATCTTATACGGATGTAGGCCCAATTTCAATCGCGAAATTAGTCGGCGATGGCCAATTCAGCTGATCGCCGCCGAACCGACATTTCTGGGTCTTTCTCGATACTGGCCGCTACGGCATGGCGATGTTTTCTTCATTTCGCACCAATCTCTGTCTGGTTGGTGCCTTAAGATCAAGTGAGTACACTATGTACTCACGCTCAAACTTTTCCACGGTGTGACAAATTGCCAGCATACTGATGCTATGATGACGACCGACCTCAAGACGAAATTCACGTTGCGTGAAGCCGAATTGGAAATACAGAAAACTTTTTCTGCTGATTTTATACAGGCGAAGAAGCCCAGCACCCGCAGTCAGGCAGAATCGGCCATTCAATTTAGACGCTGGTAGCCAAAACTGCCGTCCACCTGACCACCTGAACAAAGTAAGGACAGCAATATCTAAGCTAAAATCCAAGAAATCACCTCGACCTGACGACTTACTGGATGAGGTATTCAAACCTGCTGGAAATGACTTTGTGTAGAGCATGCAACAACTCATTTCTCAGATCTGTTTAGAACAGTGTATGCCTGATGCCATATTGCGTGAAAGTCTGGAACCCTTCGTCAGCAACCTGATTGACCCCTCTCAGTACAGTTTGAGACCAGGAAACTCCACAATCGAGCAATTCTTCACACTCCGACAGATCATAGAAAATACTCAAGAACTTCAAATCGATACCCACCATCTACTCATCGATTTTAAGGCCGCATATGACAGCATTTAGAAAGAAGAGCTATGTATATATGTAGATTCATGTCTAGTTTTGGTTTCCCTGTTAAATCCGTCCGTCGAAGTCGGTGACGACTTAACCGAGACCTTTGATGTCAAAAATGATTTTAGACAAGGTGATGGTCAGTCCTTAACATCAAACTTAAAAGAATTGTGCCGAACTCACAAGCGAATACTGGAGACACAATTTTTCAAAAGCCTGTACAACTACTAGCCTACGCCGATGATATTGACATAATTGACAGAACTCAACGAGCAGTCACAGGTGCGTTCGCTAGTGTTGAAACCGAAGCTGCCAAAATGGGTTTAGCGGCAAAAGAGGGCAAAACCAAGTATACCACCTTGATCAAAAAGTTCCCGCACCAAACCACCGTGTGGCGTTCCCATTGTTCCGATTTGAGTTCTGTTTTTCTGTTAAGTTGGTAAATCTGTTGTTGATATTCCCTCTAAATCTTAGCATCATAGCTTGACATTTGCAAAAGTTACGTAGCCAAGAGCACATTTATCTCTGTGGGTGTTGGCGATTTTTTACAATTTAAATTTGCAACAACGAACTTGTATTAAATTTTGCGTAGCGTAAAAAAAGAATTTAATGGTGCGCGAACGTTGGAAATGTTGGAAAAGTGTTTCGGCAACGATTCTCTAAAGAAAACGCTAGTTTACCAGTGGCACAAGCGGTTCAAAAGTGGTCGTGACTCAATGGAAGATGATGAACGCAGTGGCAGACCATCGACATCGAAAATCGACGAAAATATTGATGAATTACGAGTAAAAGAAATGTTGGTCAATAACCATCAGAGAGATGGCGGAGGACTTGAACATTGCCTATGGGTTCGTCCAAGACATTTTGGTTAATGATTTGGGTTTCCGCCGTGCAGCAGCAAAGTTGGTGCCAAAAGACCTCAATTTCATGCAAAAAAGAGACCGTGTTGACGTCACAAAAGAGATGATTTGCGAGGCTGAATCCGATCCCACATTCATCAAAAGGATCATTACTGGAGATGAGACGTGGCCGTGGGTTTATGAGTACGACACGCAATCCAGACATCAGGCAAGTGAATGGCGTTCACCAAATGAGCCGAGACCAAAAAAACCACGTCATTTTCAGTCAAAAAAGAAGGCAATTCTCACGGCTTTCATGGATTACAACGGTGTAGTGCATCATGAATTTTTGCCAGAAGGCCAGACAGTAAACAAAGAGTATTACTCGTATTTGGGCGTTATGAGACGTTTTCGTGAAGCAATTCGCCGAAAGAGACCAGAATTGTGGGCAGAAAACTGGTGGATCTTGCACCATGATAACGCACCCTCCGAGTCGCACAGTGCCATCATTATTCGTAATTTTTTGACGAAAAATGCAACAAATACCGTCCAGCAACCACCGAATTCACCTGATTTGGCCCCTGTGACTTCTTTCTGTTCAATCGAATTAAAAAACCACTACGGGGAACGGGGAAAGGGAACGCGTTTCAGCAGCCGAGAGGAAGTAATGGAAAAATCGCAGGAAGCACTGATGGACATACCGAAAACCGAATATAAAAAATGTTTCGAGGTTTGGATCAAGCGCTGGCATAAGTGTGTTGCAGTCGATGGGGATTACTTTGAAGGGGACAATATAGATTTAGATGAATAAACTTTCTGAATAAATTCCGGGATAAAGGTGGTATGTTGGAAGACAGTAGGAACTTCAGTTCTGCTTAATGGCACAAGCCTATGGATTCTACGAGAGGCGTTCAAGATATTCTCGGTATCGGGGTGAAGCTGTGGTTGCATATACAAATTGACTTATTTATCAAGTAATACTATTATTTTAGTGCATTCATGTAAAATTTCATATAAATGTGATTATTAATTCGCGTTTTATCTCTAGTTAAACGGAATCATAATGGCAACTGAGGCGATGATGGTGAAAATTGAGCATCGCGCTGTAATTAAATTTCTCACTAAGCAAGGAAAAAGTCAAAAAACTATTCATGAAGAGATGGTGGCTGTTTACCAGGGTTCCGCACCTTCATTATCAACTGTGCAAAAGTGGTCAAGTGAGTTCAAGAGAGGCAGAGAGAGCATTGAAGACGACCCCTGCTCCGGCGCCCCGGCTACTGCTTGTATGGGAGAAAGCATCAAAGAAGTCGAAAAACTTGTTCTTGAGGATGCCCGAATAAAGGTGAAAATGATGGCAGAGATCACCAAGCTTCAATTGGTACCATTCACACCATTCTTCATGACCATCTTATCCTTTCAAAGGTCAGTGCAAGGTGGGTGCCACGAATGCTCACAGCGCCTCAGATAAAAAGTGATGTGTAGTGAGAACGCGGACGGTGTTATGGATCGAATTGTTACTGGGGACGAAACATGGGTCCACCACTATGACCCTGAAAGCAAACAAGAGTCCATGCACTGGCATAAAAAAGGAACAGACCCCCCGAAGAAGTTCAAAGTCACTCCGTCTGCCCGAAAGCTCATGGCCACAGTTTTTTGGGACTCAAAGGGAATCTTGCTCATTGAGTACAAAAAAAAAGGTGAAACCATCAACGCCACATCCTACGCTTCCACTTTGCATAATTTGCGGGAGGAAATTAAAAAGAAAAGACGGGGTAAACTCGCAGCGGGTGTGTTGCTTCTTCATGACAACGCTCCTGTTCACACGGCGCGAGTTTCCAAGGCTGCTGCGCGAGATTGTGGTTTCGAAGAAATCCAACACCCACCCTATAGTCCAGACCTTGCCCCTAGTGATTATTTCCTGTTTCCGGATTTGAAAAAATGTCTTCGTGGAAAAAGATTTTCGGATGATGAAGAACTCAAGTCGGTATTTTGCAGAGAAAGAGGAAATTTATTATTTTGAGGGTTTAAAAAAGCTTATCTCAAGATATAACAAATGCATTGATGTTAGGGGAGATCATATTGAAAAATAAAAACAATTTAAATTGAATTCGCATTTTCCTTCATATCGATACCGAGAATATATTGAACGCCCCTCGTATCAAAGGTAAATGACTATTTCGAAGGGAGGGCTTCTTAATTTACGCCAGATGAACAAGAAGACATTTCAATGAGTCAAAACAAAACCATTTAAATGTCTGGAATATTTAAACCTGGCGGTAATAATCCATTATAAACAGGAGACTTTCCGATTGAGGCAAACCAGGTAAGCCAACATTGAGTTTTTTTTTTTTCAGTTTCTTCGATTTCATCATTTCACAGTACCTTCAACGTTTCTGCTGGTACGACATGAGAGAGCTCCTAAGTTAGGGAACGTGTTACTTGTAATGCTATCCTTCGATGCTTTCGTAACATTTGGAATCCCATGTGTGAATCTGATATGCATTGGACCATGGTCTCGCATTCTTCTTTAGAGCCGTCATTGTCCTTCAGTAGACTATTTTTGCGTTTTTTTAATAAAAATTGGTTTTGATAGCATTATACCTGTTACTCTAAGCTATGATAACAGTACATCAACATATGTAAAGAGTGTTTTTTTTAGAGATGTACAAATTCAATATGATATAAAATACTTGCAGCTGACGCTAATGTCTATGATGATGATGATGATGTCTTTATTTAATAGATAATTTTATGGCATTAGTGTTTAAATATAATATCTGGCATATGCGTGCCACGGCTAGCTTGAATGAAGCGCAATCATGAAGTCAATTTTCGGCAACTTTATCGAGCCACTGTGGCCGTATATCAGCAATAACACGACGAATGTTGACTTCCGAATCGTCCAACGTCTCTGATTTATCAGCATAGACTAGTGACCTCACCTACCCCCAAAGAAAGTAATCTAAAGATGTGAGATCACAGGATCGTGGAGGCCAGTTCACGGGTCAATTATGCGCTTAGCAAATGTTTCCCGCAATAAATTGATGGTGTCGCGCGCCGTGTAGCATGTTGCGCCATCTTGTTGAAACCAAAGCTCTGCCACGTCAATGCCATTCAAATGAGGAACGAAGAAGTCAGAAATCATGTTTCTATGTATAGCGCTTCCCATTGACGTAACACTCTGGCCGGCGTCGTCCTTAAAGAAATATAGGCCGATGATCCGACAAGCCCATAAAGCACACCAAACAGAGAGTTTTAATGGTTTTAAGGGCGTCTCTATAAAGGCGTAGGTTTTCTCCACTCCTAATTCAGCAATTTTGCTTGTTTGCATATCCATTTAACCAAAAATGGGCCTCATCGGAGAACAAAATTTTGCGTTGAAAATGATGATCGGCCCATTCATCGAACCTACGACGCGTATAATGGTCACGCGGTTGCACAAGGTGGATTTTATAAAGCTTGTAAGCCAAGATTTTTCCGTGAAATCTTCCACAAAGTGAATGGGAATAGCTCCAATTGCTGTGCACAATGGCGAATCGACTCATTCGGATTCTCCTCAACACCGCGCTCCACAACGGTAATAACTTCTTCTGTTCACACCGTTTGCCGTCTTTGGAGACGCGTATTATCCACTAGAGTGGACGTGTTGCGAAAACGATTCATCTTGTTCCGAATAACTTGCTCCGACGGACGATTATGTCGACCGTAAAATGGACGTAGCGCACGATAAGTTTGGCGAACCGAACCATAGTTTTCCAAATAAGTTTGCACAATTTGCACGCGTTGTGCTGGCGTTAATCTATTCATCGTAAAATGGCTACTAATTACAAATCAACTTCCAACTGTCAAATTGACAATCTGTAGAAACGGTGTTGCCAGTTTAATAACTATAATAACTGGTGCTTCTTCTTAGTTTAAATATTAAGATGAAGCGAATTCAGTTTAAACTTAGTAATCTGAAAAATTCATCCATTTAGACACTTCACGCGAGTTGATCATCTATATACTGCACATTTAGGTTTATGCAGGCATTACTATTTCATGAGATTCTCTTGCGCAACCTAGTCTTGCTCCATCTTTGTGGAAACAGTATTTAAGGGTCGCAGGAATTATGCCCATGATTACCGTTCATGTAGTTCAACAGATCTCTTTTTATCATAGCCCTGTTGTTATCTGACTATTATTCGAAATCGTCTTTACCTTGAATTGATAGAACTTATTGTCCATTTAGGCCTGCTTCCTCGACAACCATGTGCCTTTTTGAATTACTATAGTACGATTGTCTTTGTATTGTATGATAGCACAGGTCACTAGGATAACTTGCTTAAATTTTACGACACCAATGGTCTACTCAAAATTCGAGTGTTGGATATGATTTCAGAAAGACCCCTTGAATTTGAATAGTGGCACGAGTATATATGAAAATCCTCTGCATGATTGTGGTAGATGCTGCGTCCTTATAATCGTAAGAAATGTGGTTTGGTAAATCTGTTTAAGGGGAAGTGTAGAGCACCGCCATACTGTAGGAATTACTAATAATCAAAAGAGCAACCTCTATTCTTTACTACAATAACTACGGGGAAAAGATCTTACCCAACCCTTGTACGTTTCAGCGAAGTTTAACATTATGAAAAGTGAAAGGTATCTTTCGGATATTTAAGCATACAAGCACAAAATGAATCGTTACAGCCTCATTAACACCAAATCTACTCCTAACGAAGCCTTCAACTAAACAAGGCGTAGCTGTGATTGAACGTTTAGTTTTCCTCATCATTTAAGGTGTGTAGTACCTTGCCTACACCATTTTTCTACCCATTCGAATGAGATACATGTTTTGCAACACAACCCAACTAAAGCACAATTCTTTAAACGACTAATTGTCCGTACTGATTTTCTCCCAGAGCAATTTTATCAATCGTTGGCCTTTATCTTAACTTTCAATCTAGCCCCGGGGCATCCAATTATTTCCCGCTCCTAATAGGTGTTGAACAACTTAAGATAGTTTTGTAGTAATTAATTAGCCACTCTGCCTTTCAATATATCTCACGATTATCGACGTAAATTTTCCGTCGTCTTTTCCTTCACAGAGTACAGGGAGGTCACCAAAAAGGTCTCATGCTTCCAAACTGTTCCATCCTTGCAGTTGCACTTCGGATCAAATTACAAAAGCAAATATTTTATCTGCTTGCCTGTACACCCACCCCCCCCCCCCCCACACCCACTCTCAGGGTATCCAATTACCAAATCACCACATCCAGTACTTGATGGAATCCACACTCAATGCCACATCGGTGAAGTCAGCCTTCGACTCCATCAACATCACCCGTAAGCCCTGAGGCAATGCAATTATTAGCAACACTTCAACTCGAATCTCTTACTTGTACGAGTACTCCTCGATATGTGGTGCTCCCTCGTCCAGCAACTTCCAGATTTGACGATCTCATTTCGTATTCCATTGTGAGTTTAGGCTACTCCTCCAGTGCAAGTAAATCACACCAGACCTCCAGTATACAGTACGAGTATAGTGGCACTCAAAACTGGCGAGAGATGTTCATCTGCTAAATCTGTAAATGTGGTCGCGCATGCATCGATCATCTAGGAGGCTCCGACATAGACAACGACGACGACGACGACGACGGATACAACGACGTAGACGACGACGCCATGAAGTGCGCTATGAATGGCCATAGTTGCTGAATGCAAAATCCATGGCCACTTTGTTAGTCCCGTCCCGTAGTCGAGTTGATATGTTCGCCTATTTTCGCGACGACTCAAGTGTGGGCGAGTGTTAAGTGGACTCAATGGGTGAAATTAGACAACCGATGGGCGTTTGCTGGTGCTCTGTTGTTGCTAAATCTTCCATACGTCTCTGATGTATCATATTCGTATGTTAGAACTCGCATGAATATTTGTATATCTCATCATGCAGATGCATTCCATCTATCGTGAATTTATAACACTTCTGCCTGTCACTTGGGCATAAAACTCATTCAGGTATAACAAATGGCAATTAAGCATTTGAATTCGATGTCAAATTTATTGTCTATACCGTTGCTAACCCTTTCGTAGAGTCCCGCAATGTCTTCATTAGTTAGACAAACTGTCGACCGCACTTGCAGACAAACCCGTGTAAGCGAGGATGAGTCTCTACAAGAAAACGAGAAAAAACGCACGAACCCTTTTTTATGTCGAGTCGACGTCATTAGTTTTCCAATTTTCCTATGTCGGGTGGTTTAGGCCTATTTCTTTTTTTTTTCGTTTTTTTTTTTGGACAATAAATTATCATCGTAATGTCTCTCTGGGGCAGATGTCAGCAATTTTCGTTTAAATAGTCGTAGACAACAATATAACTGTGATGATGATTACGACGGTAATAGCGATGGCTACGGCAATGGTTATAAACTTGGCGACAACCAGAAGGCGGCAGGGGAGAAGGTTCAATAAGGATGGATCGAAAAACGATTCCTGAAAGCCATCTGCGTTCGAAGAGACATATTTTTTTGGGGTTGACACTTTATTGTCAGTAAGCTAGGAAGTAAACAATTTCAGTAAACCAAGTGTGTGCAGATATTGTCCTTAGGTGATTTTGCTGGTACAAAAACAGATGACTAAGCAGTACCTTGAGACTATTCGGGCGAAAATATACCAAAGGCAGTAATCACTCGAAATCAAGATGGCTTTAATTTACGGAAACAAGAAATAATGTCAACAAAGAATGTCCTATGAAAACTTTACAGCTTGAATATGTGATTCGGATAATGAATGACAATGAATGGATTTAACATCCTAAATCCGTTCACATTTTCACATGTTTTCTAAAGTTTGTTTCCTTTGGACTTCCTTCCTGTTTTAGATAGGTAGGTAGGTAAGAGTGGCTGATGGAAATACCAACCCACTTAGGCCTATTTTCCCATTGTGATGGGGATCTATTATCCTCTTACTAATGGAACCAGTTTGAGCTTATGATGAAGCGCAGGAGACTGTTTACGTCTATATTTTTTAGATCGTTTAGGTCGTTGTAGAAGAAAGCTTCTAAGTACACAGAGTAGGTGGAGTATTGTCTCCGTCCGTCTCCGTCTCCGTCTCATCCATGCAGCTTCTCCAGAAACCGTTTGTAAAGGCGCCAAGCCTTCTTGCGTGCTTGCCTATGGGGTAGTATCCAGTGATGACACCTATGATGGGACTGAGATGTTCCTTATTTAGAAGGATCAGACACTTAAAACGATTCAGATCCAGTTTTGGCCTAGTCGCTAGACATGTTGGTCCAACAGTCCACCTAAGGTCTGTTCTTTTATTGGCATCCAGATTTAATGTTAGTTTGCACGTAGTGATTGGTATACTTATGCTACCCTGTTCCCTAGAATGTCTCTGTGGCCCGACACCCATTAAAGGTGAAGCTTGAACTGCTCTGCCATCTCCATAAAAGAAGATCGGCATTCAAGGGCGGTTCTAGAATTTAATGAGACCGAGTCCAGGGACTCGATAGCTGCCTGACTATCCCAAAAGATGCGGATATCCTTTGCAGATATCACGTTTTTCTTTAGCCAGGACAGAGCTTCTTTAACCGCCAAAATTTCTGCCTGGAATACGCTACAGTGATTTTGAAGGTGGAAAGAGAGTCTTAGATTTAGCTTATCCGAGAAAACACCGTCACCACTCCGCTATCGGTTTTAGATCCATCTGTGTAGAGATGGATTGAATTGTCCTCCATGAAAGATTTAGAGGGGAAGCTTACATGGAAGTCTTGTCAAACCAAAGTTCAGGTATGGTGTAATCAATGTTCTCTGGGAGGATTCCTATTGTATTAAGAATGTTGGCGTGGCCAAATGAATTATTTGTCCACTGTTTGATCGCTATAAGGCGAAGGCGAAAATATCGAGGGGTGTCAAATGAAACAGAATGTCTAACGCCGCAATGCTCCGTTTATGCATAGACATGCTGTTCTTTAGACTCTGCTTAGTTTAATGCAGTTGACTGCATTTTCTAGGGCCGTCCACCAGACGACCTCCCCGTATGTGAGTATCGGTCTTATGACCGAGATGTGTAGCCAGTGGGTTATGCAAAGTTGAAAGCCCCATTTATTTCCAATGGCTTTTTTCAAGAGAATATGGTAGAGCTACTGTAACTTTCTCGACTCTTTCTTGAATGTTAGGTTTCCTGTTTAGTTTCGTGTCAAAAATGAGACCCAAATATTTTGCTGTATCGGAAAATACTAAACTGGCACCGTTTATTGAAGGAGGGTCTATAATTGGAATTTTGTATTTCCTGGAAGAGAGGACAAGATAAGTTTTATGGGGGTTTACTCCCAGTCCACAGCGTTCTGCCCAACAGGTTAATCTATTGAGATTTATTTGTAGGAGTTCTTTAATGGTATTAAGATGCAATCATCCTGCTACCACCCGCTTCCAGGTATATCAGCAGTTGATTTACTACTAAGTTCCAGAGATGGGGGGAGAGGACACGCCTTGCGGCGTAGCTCTGCTGACACATCTTTTAGCAGAAGTCTCACTCAGTTTGGAGTCGATTATCCTGCTTTTCAGCATAAGACTGATCAGTTCCCCAAATGAGCCGTTGAGAGCGCTGTCGTGATTGCGGATGTGTCGACGTTGTTAAAGGCACCCTCTATGTCCAGGAAAGCAACCATTGTGTACTCTTTATATTGTAGGGATCGTTCGATGTGGCTAGTCAGTGAATGCAGAGCCGTTTCCACCGACGTTCCTTTACAGTAGGCATGGTGAGCCGTTGGATCAATTTTAGCTTGTATATTTATATCAAACAGTCGTTCTAAAGTTTCAGAAGGAAAAATGATAGACTTATAGGTCTGAGGTCCTTTGGGACAACATGAAAACATTTTCCGGCTTCGGGAATGTGGATAAGTTCTATCCAGCTCCTCATAATATTTTCTAGCGCAGGCAGGAAAATATCTGAAGACCTCTGTAGCTCGGCAGGTATTATATCGTCCGGACCAGCAGACTTATGTGGTTTGAAGCTATACAGCGCCCAGAGCAGTTTGTCTCTTGTGACTTGGCCATGAATTTTGGTCCCGGTTGCAGTAGGCCGGCTTGGGTTGCTACTGGCCGCGAATTGAGAGCTACCTGGAAAGTGGGTGTCCAGTAGCAAGTTAAGTGATTCATCATTTGATGTTGTACAAGACCAATCGATTTTTTTCAAACAGCTAGGCAGCATACGATTTGTATAGAAGATTTTTCTTAGCTGCGATGCTTCAGAGGTTTGACTGATTTTGTCACAAAAAGACCTCCAGGATTGTCGCTTTGCCTTCCTCAGTATAATTTGAGGGATTCTTTGTATGAATCCCAGTCAGTCACTTTTCTTGTGCTTTTTGCTACGTTGAAAGGTTTTCTGCAAGTGTTTCTGAGCAGTCCTAGTGTTGATGTCCCTCTTGTGGCTTTTTCTTCCCTCTAGATTGAATAAGAGGGCAGGAAGCGGCCATAGCCTTATTGAGAGCGAGAGCGAATTCCTTGACTTTTATATCAAGCTCATTGGTGGCACGCGGGGGACTTGATAGTTCAGAGGATAGCGTTTCTGACAGTATTCCTTTGTATTTTGGCCAATCAGTTTTCCGGTAGTTCCGGAAAGCTGGTTGCCTGGAGGTAGCATGACTCAGGCTGAATTGGATGTATCTGTGGTCTGAAAAAGAGTTCTAGTCTCTAGTCTGGCAACTGTTAAGTCGGGGTCGCTGAGATTAGGAAGTAAAAACGCATTAAGGCTACATTTCACTGAACTTACCTTTGCTTCTTGTACAGAGCGGAGCGTATACGTGTGTCCAAAGTCCACGAGTTACGCCTTCTACAATCCATGATTCCTGGATTAGGATAATGTCTTCGGCATTTTTTGAAAGACGCTGAATGAGTGCGGTTGAAGGCTTTTTCGAGTGATGGAAATTAGTCTGGAGAAACCGTATCATTGCTACAGTTTTCCAGAGTTGCCTTCACCATGGTGCTGTGCCAAAGAGCTCATCTTCTTCCTCTGATCGTATAGGACATATTTTTGTTTCGTCATTGGTTTCCATTTCCTACAGGATGTCAGAAGAGGAGACCGACGGCCTAATTGTCACCTTGCATAGATTGGAGTCTTCGCTATCCATTTCTGGAAAGGATATCGACGCTACAGGATCTGAGGTTGCGTTTGGTGGTGTCTCCGTTAAAGGAGGAGGAGGTTGCTTATCAGCATCCAGCTCATCCTTTTTGTAGACCATTAGGTGTAGTTATAGACTCGAATCCGAACCGAATCGTGCCTTTTGTCTGATCTAGAGATGAAGGGACTCCTTATCGATCACGATCACCGCGCATCTATAAGAGCCCCTTAGTTCCTCCAGCTTCGTGACTTTCCAGTCATGAGTCGAAAGGGTCGGTTTGCTGAGCCTGGTGATTTCCAGAATGCTTTCTGGCGAGGAGGCTTCAGCTGGAATCAAGGTGCGAGATCGAGGTCTGCTAGGGATATCCGCCCCAGACACGACCTCGAGTTTTGCACCTGGCCAAATCTCTCCTAAACTACCTCCTTAGTGAAGAAATCGAGAGATCTCTGATTGGCACATGCGATGAGCTTGACCTGGCCTTGGTGCCAGCCAGCGTCGCTTGTGATGGTAAGTGGTCCGGGGTTTTCCCGCATGATGGCCAAGAAGTTGCTCGAAAGCTTCACCCTGACCAGCTGCCACCATTCAGGTGTTATAGAACCGTCGGTATCGTTCCTATCAATTACCGCGATTATTTTTGCGTCTTTTAAGGCTTCGCTGAAAGACCTCAGTGATGTGCTGCTGAATGGCTTAGGGGTTTTGGCGCTGTCGGTTTCTGGTCTATTGGGAACCGGCACCGTTTCCTCCAACGACCTCTAGCGCTTAGAGGAATCCTTAGGTGTTTTGGGAGCAATTGAAGGAGTGGGTAATCCGTCTTTTAGGTGATTGTTAGCCCACTCAATCTTGCTCTTTATGTCCGCACTTATCTAAACCTCCGGAATGGATCCAGGACTCGTCTGGAGAATTTCTCCATATTCATTGACCCTACTCAGCCTCTACAACTCGACAAGGTCGATGCTCGCTGTTATATAATGCTGGGTCAATTTCTAGAAGGAGTTACTACCTACAGTCCCGTCTAGGATGAGCTTAGCAGGGTATGCCTTTATATATATATGGGAAAAATACGGATAAATATAATTGACGGCTTCGTTGGTGCAGCAAAGAGTTTTAAATTTAGGCTTACTGCTAGGCATTTTCTATTACAACAATTTTACGGCATAGTATAGCTAAGCCACTGTGGTACTAAAATCGGCATCTTTTACTGAGCGTGACTGGACTACAAACTGCAGCGCTGGACACCAAACTCAGAAAGACTAGCTGAAATAATGGTTCGAAGGCGATTTTGGATAAACTATTACAAGCAAGCCAGCATTCACGAAATTTTTCGTGAAGAAAACGGGTAACAGAGAATGGCTCCAAAATATCATTCGCCAAGACTTTTGAGGAAAGATGCAAGAGTAGTGCAAAGACACTGCTCGGTATTTTGGAAGGTGGTAAGGCATCGGAAATAGCGAAAACGATGAAGTGCATATCGAGTTAGACCACGAAGGTTGCATAAATAGAGACGAAGTAGCCATAGCTAGAGATTATATCTGGGGTTGGCAGAGTTATCTACACAACCAATAAAACTTCATGGCATTCTATTCGGTCCTGTGGGAGGTCGACATACATATGTGACGATATTCAAAGTTGACGCATAATTATGGAGAACATCGTGAAAGAAAAAGTCTTCGACAAAGTTTCCAGAAAACTTATTTGGACGGCTTAGGTCTAAAATATAAAAGAGAGGGATACGCTATATCTACTTAGGCTAAGCTAATCAGATGGTTCTACCATGTGTAACGAAGGTCTCGTGAGAATCTGATCTAAAAAGTAATAGAGGTTCAAGTCCTAGCCGACATTTGAAGAAAAAACTTCGATTGCTTAAATGCGAAAACAGAAGCAAACTCGCAGTTTAAAAAACGAGGTGATCCTAAATCGAGCGGCTTGTAAAATAGAATTATGGTCCGTAAATTTATCCAACCCTATAAGAGGCGAAATAGTAGTGCATATACGTGGAAGAAACACGTAGCATTTCAACGATTAATAAAAGAAGAAGAAGCTCTGCTCTACGTAGTGGTGTTTCAAGCTCAAACCGAAAAACTTAAGGTTCAAGACGAGCTTCAGATGTACAAAACGTATGTAAGTCCTTTGTTAACAAGGAAAAAAAAAACAAGATTCTATTAAAAATAAAACACAAGACATTAGAAATATGAAACGAGATGTTATCAAAGCAATAGAACTTAATGTTTTAAGAGAAAAGATTATTTTTTGAATATCAAGAGCTGAGAATGGTTTAAAGAAAATTTTCCGCTTGACTTTCTATAGCTATTAACTCGTTATTATTTTCGAAATTGAACTTACTGTTGATTGCAATCTGAACACTACCCTGTTGCCCAGGGGTTAACATTTTTAGTTTTAGCACTGATTTTAACTTAACGCTCAACATGGTTACTTAAGGTTTTTATAAAAGAGGAAAAAGCCTTGGAAGGATCGCTTTTATTCAAAATCGTTCCCAGGCCTGAAAACGTAATTAAGTGCATTGAAATTAGTTTTGGTATTGTAAATAGGTTTAAAGATGGCATGATGCTTTCATAACTTTTACAAATCTTTTTTAAACTCGGACAAGTCATATAGTAATCTGATATATACAATTCAATTACAGAGCTACTTAAGGACTATTTTTGGAGCTTAAAAAACGCAAGAATATGTGGTTAATACATGAATTTAGGGCTTCGGTCAATCGAGTTGGTTTATTTAGGCAAGGCTCCCAGCCATAAGATGACAGTAAAAATAAATAATTATCTGTGTAAGTTCCAGTTTTCTAAAATATCTACATTAATGTCCCCCACCAGTATTAAATCATTAGATGATTCCATCGATAGAAGACCTTCTACGTCCTCAAGAAACAAGTTGTTGGCAATGAAGTTAATTTACGAACACTTGCATTTTAAAATATCACAGCTTTGCAAAATGTAGCAATCTTCAACAACACCCATCAGAGCAATTGTTAGTTCTGAAATCTAGTTTCTACTCCTAAACCCATTTAATCCGCCACGCAGATACTCCCGGAGGCATATTTCCACCAAAACTAAAACTGAAAAAAACAAAAAAAAAAAACAAATGAAAATATCCACCCTTGTCATATTAGAACATAATAATCACTCGTTAAAAAATTACCCAGGACGCGACAGCGAACAACCATTGACCGGCCGCGATAAGCATCAAACATGATTCCCAAGTGCTAGGTATCAAATTAGAGGTCCCATATCCCTACGAATGTTCGCCCTCACTCTGTTTTGTTTGTCCTGCAGCAACCTCTCCAGAGACATGACCCATTCGTCTGTCCATTGGGAAGAGTCTTCCACCTTGGTCCCACTCGGACAGAGCGCAACAAGGAAACAATTTGTTTTGAGGCAAAGTGGAATCATTAGTCGCTCCATTCGCCGCCACTGGACAAATAGTTAAAAGAAAAAATGAAATTTATATTCTTATCGGGTTAGACCCATCAGCAAACACCGGGTTTTCGGGGTGATTTTTCTTCCTCTTCCTCTTGCTCTTCTTCTTTTTTCTTTTCTTTTCTACGTTTTTCTGCCCTTTTTCCGCAGTGTCCTTTTTTTGTTTGCATTGTACTCGTACCTTCGTAGAGTACCATTTTTAGCGGTCCATTAATGTGATGTTCCTTCCTAGTTGCACCTTATCTAGAATGGAGAGGAATTATGAAGGGCTGTAGGCCAGCGGCAGCAGCTACTAAAGGATCCGTATCTACAATTTGTCTAATTTCTTCACACCCTGTGTGTGGAGAAAGTTTGTGCGATCATAAGGAGATAATTTATGCGGCCATATTTCTTTGTCTTTTGTTTGCCGTCGTTGCAAAAGGCAGGTGTTTCAGTTACACGGGGGGAGGGTGAAACTTGGTCTCGTTTTGGATGGTGAAAAGATTCAAAGTTCATGTCATGCTCAGTGGGTTGTTCCACACCCAAACAAAATGACAATGAATGATTTTGGACGCAAAGTCATGAAGCACTCATCCGACTGAGATGAAATCTTTGAAAAAAAAAAAAACAACATCGGAAGCGATTTTGATCTATGTATAGGATGTACTACAATAGATAGTACATACTCTCACGGGTCATGTTCGGTATACTTGACAGTAATAGTGGGGGAGTTTCCAACCTATTTACTGGGCTGTCAGAAGAGATATTTTAATTATCCTACCATTGCTGGGTAATTATTTCGTTCATAGGCATGGTAATTGGATAGAGATTGCGCCTGGGTTAGGAGGAGCTTTTGTTTTTTGTCCAGATTCGTTTTGATAGTTGGAGTGGGCACAGTGTGATGCGCATAGTAGTTTCAATGACTGGCAATCGGTCACAATTAGATGTGGATTGTGAAAACGTTTTGAGAGTAGTGTTACCATAATTGGCCACTTAAGATTGTATCTCAGTGTAGCTATGATACACAGGTACATATTTTCCTCTTTTTTCTGGAAATTATAAAGCTTTTTTTGCGGGTTTTGTGACCTAATGAGGTTTTAAATAAGCATTGCTGTTATGGGGAGATTTTATCAGCGCATTATCAGCCGAACTTAAAGTGATGTGTTGTGCATTCTATGGAAAATATATTCATCCGGTAAAAAGTGCTAAAACGATGGCTCACGTCCTTGCAACTTGTTGGCCATTTAAATTGTCATTGTGCCTTAAAACAATACTTTTAAATATTAGTCATAATCAAGATTCATGCAAAGATGTGCTTAGATTGCTTCAGAAGTAAGCAAAATGTTATTTCTGCGTATTTATCGAAAAACGGCTTTAAGGCCTCAAGAAATAAGCTCGTCTTAGATAGGTGCCTCCAGCTCCTCACTTCAAATATGCTAAAAATCTAATTTTCAGAAGTCATAGGCATAGTAGATTTGTATGTACAATGTTTCTTATTACCTTAAGGTTGTAAATTTCTATTGCGATGTCCTATCGATGTAGCTAGGTTCTATTCCATTTTAAATCTGTCACTGTGTAAATATCTGGTCGATAGCGCCCTTTATCACATTATATCTAACCAGCTCACATAGTACATAGACTTGTAATCCATATGAAAGAAAATAATCAGCCTTTTCTTTAGCGCAAAGACTAGACTTCTTGTAGGCAAAGTACGAACCGGATTCGAATTAAAAGTTACACTATCCTTCCGGAATTGTTCAGTTCAAGAAATCTTCTTTAGAATTCTTAGTTGAATTCTGATTAGCAGCGAAATTTCGGATTTTGTCCTCGATTGTCCTAAATACTTTATTTGTAATGCTTTAAGAATATTCTGACTGGAGCTCTGCTTCCAGATTTCATCTTTAACAGGTATGCTTCGGAGGCAGTAAGAGATGTCTTTCTCAATGCTGACCATTCGCAAGGTGAGAGTATCAGAAATACTGCAAGCCCAATTCGTTAAGATAGCTATTAGTATCAATTTAATTGAGAGCACACGGATCTAATTTTCTAGACCTTGATGTCCATTAAGGAATCAGGATGACTTCTGATCAACAAACCTTCAACCAAATTGATCATGTTTGGATCAATGTAAGGCACTCCTCCAGTATTTTGGAACATTATTTTACCAAGAACTGTGAGGATGTTCAATGTCGAACGGCTACAATTACGAAAGACAACCAGGCTGATTCCTCGAGCAGTCATCAGAATGGTGTGAAACAACTATGAAAGTAAGACAGGGATGTATACTAAGCCCATTTGCAAACGATGTGGTTCTATTTGCATATTCACCAGAGTCCTTACAATTAATGATTAACCGTCTTGATTTGTACTGCCAATTATGGAATTTTACGGTTAAGCTTACAAAATCAAAAATTATGATATTTAAGAAGGGAGCTGGTAGAGAGTGCAGAAACGAAAAATGGCATCTCAATGGACAGCCCATTGAAATTGTAAAAACCTATAGATATCTCGGGGTGACAATAGCTAATAATCTCAGTATGGAACCTCATCTAAAGGAAAGACTAATAAAAGCGAAAAGTGCCATATCGGCTACACGGAAAAAATGTTTTTCAAATCAACTAATTGACCACAGCGTAAAGTACAAGGTTTTTGAAGCTGAATCTTGGGGATACTGCCAATATGAAACAGTAGAGAAACTCCTTAGATACTACATAAAACGATGTTTTAGCTTACTAAGTACAACACCAAACTATATGATCAATATCGAAACAGGACTGTCACCGCTATTCATTAAATCATTAAAATTGCATGTAGATTATGTAATAAAAGTTTTAGAACTGTCGGACGATAGACTTCCAAAAATAATTGTGAAGAAGGTAATCGAAAGGAATACGTTCTGGTATAAAAAACTCGAAGAACTACGAGGGAGGGTCAATAAGTACGTGACCTCTTTACTGAAACAGCAACACTGCTCCTGTCAACAGGCATCTGTCAGTTGACTCCTGTCAAAATTTAAACTTGCTGCGTCAGTTAGTTTGTGTTTGACAGCTATTTTTATCAGACTACTCACTAATTTGCGGAGAAAATGGAAAAAAGTGAATTTCGTGTGCTTATTAAGCATTATTTCTTGCGAAAAAAAACCATTACCGAGACCAAGGCTAAGCTTGATAAATACTATGGGGACTCTGCACCATCGATTTCAATGGTAAAAAAGTGGTTTACTGAATTTCGTTGTGGCCGTACAAGCACTGAAGATGCCGAACGTCCTGGACGACCAGTTGAGGTCTCTACACCCGAAACAATCGAAAAAATTCACGATATGGTGTTGGCCGACCGAAGATTGAAAGTGCGAGAGATTGTGGAAGCCGTAGGGATCTCGCATGGCTCAGTGGTTTCAATTTTGAATGATCACTTGGGCATGAGAAAGCTTTCCGCAAGATGGGTGCCGCGTTTGCTCACAGTCGACCACAAACGCAATCGTGTAACAACTTCACAGGAAGGTTTGGCGTTGTTTAATCGCAATATGGAGGAGTTTTTGCGCCGTTTTGTAACCGTGGACGAAACATGGATCCATCACAACACACCAGAGAACAAACAACAGTCAAAACAGTGGGTTTCTAAGGGTGAATCGGCGCCAAAGAAGGCCAAGGTGGGTTTGTCAGCCAATAAAGTTATGGCGACTGTTTTTTGGGATGCACGCGGGATAATCCACATTGACTACCTTCAAAAGGGAAGAACAATCAATGGGGAATATTATGCCAACTTATTGGATCGATTCAATGACGATTTGAAAAAAAAAACGACCCCATTTGGCCAAGAAAAAAGTTCTTTTCCACCAAGACAATGCAAGGGTCCACACATGTCCAGTTGCCATGGCAAAAATCCATGAATTGGGCTATGAATTGCTCCCTCATCCACCCTATTCTCCAGATTTGGCTCCGAGCGACTACTTCTTGTTCCCAAACCTGAAGAAATGGCTTTGTGGAAAAAGATTTGACTCCAATGATGAAGTCACCTAGTCATTTTGAGGACCTCGACAAATCATTTTTTTTGGAAGGGATAAAAAAATTGGAGAAGCGTTGGACAAAGTGTATAGAACTCAAGGGAGACTACGTTGAAAAATAAAATTATTTTTTTATCAAAAAATCTGTGTTTTAATCCAAAAGTCACAGGCTTATTGACCCGCCCTCGTAGCAACGTACTGCAGATTCGAATGCAATTTAGCTTATGGAAACGAAAGATACCGCAAGGATGTGCTTGGCAATCTTATCGCCAAAGTAGATGAACAATACAGAGCTGATTGCGTAAATATGGCTTCATCGTCCGTTCACCGAGCTACATACAGCGTTTTAAAACACAATCTGCCTGAAAAAATTATTTCCACAATGACAACAGCAAAGAACTAATTTCGGCTGTTTTTAAGATGAGAGGCGAACTAATTATATAACACATCGCCCAGATCTACCAATTTATTGAAGTCTTTGCAACTTATCTGAGAGAGAAGACGTTATACATTTCATCGGAAGATGCCCCATCCTTAAAGAAATAAGAAGATATTTTCTAGGAAACGACACAATATCTGAGGTAGAAGTTTTAGCCTATCTGAACTGCGAAAGCGATGTAAAACAACTTTTTTACTTCTATAAAGCAGCAACCAATTACCGTAGTAAAATTATTACTGAGAACTTTTAACTTTGTAAAAATCAAATTAGTATACTATTTTTTATTTTTTGCTTTTTTACATATCTTTAAATCCTTTTAAATTCAAGGATTGAATATACATTAAAACAAACTTGTTATTAAATGTTTAATTTCATGTCAATCAGGCAGACGGCAAAGCCATGCTTAATGATTTTTATAACATAAATTTGTATTATAAACAAGAAAACAAACAATAAATCTAATCTAATCTAATCTAAATCTAATCGAGGAGTCCGATGCCGCCAGCATCGAACGTAGATGTCCAATGTCTAATATCATCACTGCCAAAGAGCAATCAGAGATGCCACCTCTTATGTACTGAGTTTCAACACGACCACACGAGGACACGTAAATCCTGAAAAAGAGCGGATGTACAGAGAGGCACTGCAGCAAGGACCGACATGGACTCGCGAACTCTACGAGCAGAAGAGAAGGAAAGAACATCGGATCCTCAGAAGAAGAAAAAAAGAGCATGATAAGCACTCGATCGAGGCCTTAGAGAGGTGCCACCGGAATAATGAACTTTGGAAGTATTAGCAAAAAATAAAACGAACATGCGTCAGGTGCAAAGCCCGAACTGAAATCTACAAGTATGTACAAGGAAACCTTACATTAGAACCACAGTCTATATTGAGAATCTGGAAAGATTATTTCTGCAGACTGTTAAACGGTGATTAGATCCCACCATCAGGCAGAATGAGCCATTCTACATGAGCAGACAACAGAAGAATAGCAATTTTCACGCAAATATTCAACAAAACGGCTAAACTTTGTGGCTTACCTGTCGAAATGCTTAAAGCAGCAGCTGATCATTATATCTAAAATCTGGGGAAATGAATGGATCCTCAGTAGTTTTTTTTTTTCAGTCCATTACAGAGAATGGTGTCAATAGAAATGGTGTCAACACCGACGTCTTGCACAAAACGTCCGAGCTACACCTTCAATTTATCAACTTTGACAACGACAACAGCGCGGAAATCATGCGGAGAATCACTCTTGCTAATCGCTGCTTCCTTTAGCTTAGAAGACAATTGAGTAGTGAAGCCATCTCTCGATCAGTCAAATTGATTTTGTATAAGACACTGTCCCCCTCTTGCTTTATAGCGCAGAAGCTTGGACACTGAGGAAAGTGGAAGAAAATGCTCTCGGACGCTATGCAGCGATGTCCACCTCATCAGAAATGCTGGGATATCCTATTTGCATTACCAGTTCATCTTGAGCGGATGGACATCAGCGGCCAGACCGAAAAATGTTCTACTCCAACTCAGTGGGACAACGCAGTAGAGGCGACTCCATTTTAGGTGTTGTACATGGGTGGAAGTGGACCACTCGCCTTCGTGTGCGCAACTTCAAGAAGTTGACACTATTGTCACCGCTCTAACCGGAGAGGCACGTTAGCCGAGGCAAAGACTGTAGGTAAGTAAGTAACAAACTGACCCAAAGATAGTCAGGACAATTTAAAACTTTCGTATGAGAACATATCATGTTTCCAATAGTGAATTTGCTTTGCTCCAAAGTCCTTAGCCCTTTTCGATATGTATAGGTAAAGTCATAATAGGCTATTATTTGCAATTGTGTTATCAAAGACAGGCCGGCAATACAAAATCTTGCTTGGAATAGTACTCGTTTTATCTTAGACAAAGTTAGGTTAGGTTAGAGTAGCTGTTGGAAAAAACCAACCCACTTAGGCCTGTTGGCCCATTGTGAGGCCACGTGGATCTGTGATACTCCTACTCTTGGAATTAATTTGTTTAGATCGCTTAAGTTATGTAGATATCTGGGCATGTACAGAGTAGGTGGAGGATTGTCTCGTGCTCCTCCTCGTCTATGCAGCTTCTGCAGAAGTCATTTGTGTAAACGCCAAGATTTCTTGCATGCTTGTCTTTAAGACGGTTGCTAGTGATGACATGTGTGATGATGTGTCCTATTTTGAAAAATCAAACTCTAAGAGAGATTTAGATCTAGTTTTGGGCGGATTTACTTGGTTGCTAGACATTTTGACCCAACAGCCAACCTAAGCATCCAGCTTTAGTATTAGTTTGCACGTAGTGATGGGTAGAGTGGTTCTAATTTTGGTGAGTTCATCGGCCCTACAATTCCCTGGAATATCTCTGTAAGCCGGCACTCAACACAGGTGAATTTGGAACTGCTCTGCCATCTCCCTGAAGATGATCGGCAACCAGGGACGGTTTTAGAATTTTCTGAGACTAGGTCCAGGGTATTGAAAGCGGTCTGATGATGGCGATATCCTTTGCAGATATCAAGTTTTTCTTTATCCAGGGCAGGAATTTTTCAATCATCTAATTTCAGCCTGGAACACGCTACGGTGATTTGAGATCTAGAATGAGACAAGCTTCCGAAAATTCCCCAACCTCAAAAATGTTGTCACCTTTTCCTTTAAATGTGTGAGGATACAATTTATGTTCGTGTTTGTGAATTTAGCTTTGAATGGGATCTATAAAGAAGCAAACAATTTGTTGGGTCTTAAGCAGTCTTTAGAGCTGAGTATAAGTACTTTCTCACAGACTTAAAAATATTTAAGGCCGAATAAATAGTGCACGTATTGTGCAAATAGACTCGATTATTTCTAGGCCTGCCGTTAATGTATGACAGTTTCTCAAAGTTTCTTAGTATGTTGAGTTACTGGTTCAGTGATACCACGTCATTAGCGCCTAGTACTTGCAGCCTAATGGAAACTCAAAATAAACAGTCAAAGAAGATATGCTCTTCGCTATTCTCGTCGATACGAAAAATCATTTAGCGGTAATTCCTACTAAGGAATGCCGCTGAAATTTGAGATACGCACTACTTTCATCTGCTTCCATCGTGGAGAATTTGTTGTGTAACAAACTGCCAATTCTTTCATTCTTTCTTTCAGTTCACGCCAACATAAGATCAATAATGAGGACTAAGACATTTCCATTATCCATATGATGGTTATGCACTTTCGTAAGAATAAACTATACAATTATGTACAATAGTGTAGTTTTTTTGGAAGAACGGCAAAAGGACCGAGGTTGTCCTTACGCGGTAATGAGAAGTCCTCTTATGAGTCTTGCCTTGCAAGATTATCAGTGATCTCTAATCTGGGACTCAGATAAGAGTCGGTCAAAAGAAGACTTGCATTCTTAAGCTAAGTAATCGCTATGCATGAGAAAATAGCACCTCATCCACTTTACAGCTCATTCCACTGGCAGTGCAAATAACTTAAAACAGACAACATCTACATCTTTCAAGATTCGATTACATTTTTTGCAGACTCAGATCCTGCCAAGAATCCGTCTTGAGTACAACTAAAGTGAATTTCGATTCTTTCGGCAACTGGAGTTTCGGTATCTTGGATCCAACGGCATGTTCATATGACCATAACCAAAATAGAACCCACGTGCTAGGCGTTGCCGAAAGTTCAGTAGCCCAGCCGAAATAAGCTGTTGGAAACAGACTTAGAACCTAACAATTTTTCATGGTAGTTGACCAGTCAATGTCTTCTTTTTCGTGAAGAGAACAATTCTAATATTAAGCTGATTGACCAACGCGTGGTACTAATTGTTGTTAACTTTTGAGAAGATTGCTAGCCATGATCTGTTCCATCATAAACGTAAGAGCTATTTACAGCAAAATGTCAACCAAAATTCATTCATGCCGCCCTGCGGACTGCCCATGTCACACATTCAGCCTCTATAGGCATAATCATTTGATTAGTCATCGTAGTAAATGAAACCAGACACTGTTTTTTTTGTTCTGGCCAGACTATCCTATTTCAGTCGCTGGAGATAGTAACCAAGTCTTGTAGCTGCTTTCTATTTGGCTTAACGTACTTAACATAGATCGTCAGGCCAGAGACCTGAGAGCCAGATGACTAAAACACACTCTTATTGTTTAACAACACAGGAAAGGCATGCTCTAATCCTGGCCACTGGCATAGATACATACTTCCTTGCTGTTGGATTGCACGTAATACGAGTATCCTACGTAAACAAGTTCTGTACAGAGAGTTAAAATTTGAAAACCAAACTACTTAAGTTTTCTTACATACGAATACCTTGTCGATTCATTAAATTGTCGGCTTATGTTTTGAATGAGACGATGGCTTCTGAGTTAGGGAATTCCGGAGCAGAAGCAGGCAAATAGAAATAAGCTTACAGTGATCAGTGGTGATCTGAGGAAAGCTGTTGATGAGGATGATTTTTCAACGGTCCTTTTGAAAAACGATACATATTCCAAAATCTGAAAATTTTCTTTTTCCAATATGCCCCTATGCAACAACTTGTAAAGCTGAGCCAACACTTAAGTATCTCCTAAGCAAACTTCACGTAAGCACGCCACTTACGATACGGCTCCTCTACATTAGGGCAAAATGAAAATTTGCAATTTTCAGTGAGGAGTTCTCCTAAAGGCATCCCCGGTAGACAGTAGCCTAACGTATTCCTGCTCGACACGCCATTCACATTTCACCTCTCGAACCCGATGATTTGTTTCAAATTTGAATATTTCAACGTACATTCGAATTTTTCTCACCAACGAACCCGTCAGTGGTTGGATGGTTGAGTTTGTTTTTTCTACGTCCTGGTTGATACGCTCGTCTAAAGTAAGGGAATGCGTGTGTATGTATAGCCCACCAAAACTATAAACTGTGCACTGAGCACGCAAATCAATAAATTATCGTCCTTCAGGCCGTCATAATCATCATCATCATCGTCAACATCATTGGCATGGTATCGAGAGCGACCCTCTTGAAGAAGGGTTAAACTAACTTCTTCTCCATCCTCTCAACCTAATCCTCGTCACTCAAGATCCAAGTTCCCATCGTAAAGTGCGGGGTTTTAATTTTTTTTTTTGATTTTCCATGCTATTTGAGTATGGTATTCGTATATCCTTTGGAGAGAATTTTCACACCATGTTAGCGGCTCGTAAAAAGAAAAACTAAAATCGAATCGAAATGGCTTTTATTTTTTTTTTTTGTAGGAAAATTGGAACTTGATACGTGAAAATGTCTCGAAGAAGGATCACTTGTTCAGTAGATGGAACTAAAGAGTGCCTCGTAACCAATTGACGTCTATCGTATCGTATGCCACTTCGTCGTCAGTTTCCTAATTAGGAATATCTTATGGATACATTTGGTGTGTTTGTGATTGAATGTGATCGTGATGATTACAAGTGCGTGACCCTAACTCACAAGTGTTGATTGATGTCTGTGGAAAATTGAGGAAATGCTTTTTTTTTTTGTCAAAGTGAGTGAATGGCATATGAATGGAAATTTAAAGTTGAATCTGATGACTGGTGTAAGGGAAAATATTGTACATGTGTCTGGTGAAGGAACATCATCATCTTCAGAGATGTTCGATGTGCGTAAGCAGAGATAATCGTGTATCTTTGAATTAGATTTATCATTTCTGTTCAGTGCACAAGAATCTCGTTGTGTTAGACGTCAAGAGAGGGCAATCGTTGATGTGGGTGGAAACAAAGATGACACAATTTTTGATACAAGAGAGGTTTTTTTTCTTTGAAAGGGACAAGCGAAAATTGACGATTTGTTTTTTAGGTTTTTTTTTTTTTTTTGGAAAATTCTTGACATCTTGATTTATTTTTTATAATTTTCATTTGATTGAGCAGGTGATTATGTCTTAAGCGGAGGTAATTCAATTTAGCTACATTGTAACGTGTTGCAATAGGGTATGTTGTCACATTTGATAGTGATTTTATGAAATTAGGCAAGGACAAACTGTGGGGATAAGTTTTTAGGGACAAGAATGCGTAACCTGCTTTATGATTGATGAGGGAGTTCATGACAACATTTTCAGTTTGGAATAGGATCTGTCCAGCTAAGTATATATTTCTATTGTATACTATTCTCTCTTTCTGAAGGGAAAAAAAGGAAAACTAGTTCCGATTGTAAGGCGCAATATCCGAGAAGGGCGTCCAACATATGCACAGGCGTTTGCAGCCAATTCCTATGACTAACCCCACGCGAGGAGCACTTGGTGCCTCGTTTCTATGAGTTATTGGCTTTGAACAGTGCGAATTGTTGTTGGTGAAAGCCAATCTAGTGACAACGAAGCAATTTTTCAAATGAGGACACTTTAAGCACATTTTCTAGGAGGAGCTAGCAAAACAGTACTCGCTTATGACAAAAAAGCTAAATAGTTATGAGAATGGTACCTTTCTACCTTTCGCCATAGAAAGAATCGTCCAAAGATTGCTGGCCAACAAAAGACGTGCGAAATTTTATAAGTCGGTATAACTACTTTGTTAGTTAAAGTGGTAATGTATTAGTAGTGATTCAATGCCAAGAGTATACAAATGTTCTTACATAGCCTCCCACTACCAACTACAACTCTCCCACCACCACGTTGGTGACTGGTAGGTGTCCAGTACCTCGACTGCAGATTGGGTAACCAATCCCTTTGGAAGGTTATTGGTGGCACCGGACGAGAGACGGGGGACGAAGTGTCTCCTCACTTAGGCACTTCTTCTTGTTCCAGCTGACGAATTCTCTTGATGAAATCAACGGTGGCATCTACAGTTCCAGTTAGGCCAAACTACTAAATGTAATTCCTATATGAGCTGCTTCGTCGTATCCAGATACCAGTTCTACGGGGATCTCCAATACCGAGCCAGGGTGTTGGAAAAGACCTCAACATACATAAATCCGCTGACCCATATGGTATATCTCCCCTTCTTCTGAAGAGGTGTTTTTCCTCGCTGGCAAAACCACTGCGTAAGCTTTTTCATCAATCCTACTCTTTAGGACTCTTTCTGAGCCGATGAAAAACAGCATTCGTCTTCTTCTCTCTCTTCCTACAGACCCATTGCACTTACGTCTCTTCCCTCAACCGTCAGCTCATAGAATATCTCGAAACACGAAAACTTCTCAACGACCGGCAATATGGGTGTTGTAGCATCAGGTCCACTCGTGATTTGTTGTGTTGTCTCACCGAAAAGTGGAACCAAGCGTACATCAATCTGGCGAAAGCAAGATAGTTGCACTTGATATTTCTAAGGCATTTGACAGAGTTTGACATTATGGACTTTTTTCGAAAATGCGTGCATTTAGGATTGCCGACTCATTTCTTCAAGTTGGCTTGGGTGGTTTCAAGTCTGACATTCACAGAATAAGTGCTGGTGTGCCCCAGGGCTCCGTTCTGTCTCCGACACTCTTTTGAATTTTCATCAACGATCTCTTGTCTGCTACTTCTAATCCAATATACCCATTTGCTGACGACAGTACTCTCTGCTTTATTCGTTCCCCGACTCACGCCCCTGCTCTTCTGTTGTAGAATGGGAACCCCAGCGTATGTTAAGTTCATTAAATCCCGATATCAACACCATAACCAATTGGGGAACTATCAACAAAGTTGAGTTTAATGCTTCCAAAACACATTGCTGTCTGCTGTCGTTAAAGCGAAAATTAAATACCCAGCCATTATTCATGAAACCGATTATTCATGAAACGAAACGTTCCATTCTCAGTATGTGTGTCAATGGCAAGTTATGTTGGAATGACCACATATTCGGTGTCGCCAAAAATGCTACGAAATGTCTAGGTTTCCTCAAGCGATGTAAGAAATACTTTTCCCCTTCTGATCTGGCCTCAATATATAAAGCATTCATCCGTACAAAATTGGAGTACAATGCTCACATCTGATCAGGTGCACCTAAAACATCGCTACATTTGCTAGACCAGATTCAAAACAGAGCGATAAAATTCATAGTTGATACCAATATCACTCAGTCAATGGACACCCTCGAACACCGACGGAATGTCTCGTATATCACTTTGTTTTATCGCTATTTCCACCACCAGTGCTCCATAGAAATCGCCAGTAGCATTCCGCCCATTCAAACCTTTAACCGTAACACCCGTCTCGCTGTGAATGCTCATCAGTATACTCTCAAGCCCACTTTCGGGTGTGCTCTGAAATATCGTGATTCGTTCCCAAACCGAACAACCCGCTTGTGGAATGCTCTAACTAAGTCTTTATTTCCTAGTCATTATAACATTCAGACACTTAAAACCAGCGTAACCAGCGTACATCGATATCAATCCTTCTTTCCTCCCTAAATTTCCTTTGCCCGCGCTGTGTGCAAACATTTTAAGGATATCTTAACCCCTTGAGCGCTCGCTTCCTTATAAAAAACAAAAAAAGAATTGATGGCGGATGAATCCTTAATTGGTCAACGACAGCGCTCATGAGCCTTAGTGGGTTACTGGCACCGGAATATCCAGCCTGCTGTTTTAGTGTCAAAACAAGGGCCTGACCGTCCAGGTTGAGGGTTTTGCCGTCGAGGTAACTTCCCGACCGTGTCAAAAAAAAAAACTTAGTTATGCAAGAGACACAACCAGCCTCGAATAATGAATCTCTTCCTGGAACATTTGCACTCTATTTTAGTATTGCCCGAAAGCAATTCTTTCCTTTCGCTGTAAAAAAAATTGGGAATACTGTCCTTATCGACCATAAAAGATGTGCGAACTTTAAAAAGTAGACTACAGATCCCGTTCAGAGCAGTTTGTCAAAAATGTACACGCCAATTCAAATGCGAAGCCGGCCAGAAAAATATCTAAATACAATCATCCACTATCATATTATCTATACGTATGCCTACGATTAAATGTATAATCCTCAATACCCTGGGTGTTTCTATAAGCTTGCTAATGTGAATTATACATACGTCATGTACATTTAAGCTAGACCGACTTATAATATTTCTGGAGAAGGCTGAGAAGCTTTGCTAGAAATTACCCGAGGGAAAAAATCTATGCTGCAATGATAAATATGTCGGTCGACGAAATGTGTAGAGAGGCGTCTTAGCTCAAAACAAGAGCAGCGAGTGAATTATGTTGCTTAAGAAGCATGATGGAAAAATTAATGCGCTGACTCAAAGTGACCCTGATTAAGCAGCTAGCTGCTGGCTATGTTCCGTCAACATTTGAGAGATGGAATTGCAGATAAACAGAAACAATGCTCTTATCCATACATTAGTGGATATCAGATGGAAAGTGTGATAATCCAAGAAAAGAATTAAAGTGTTGAACCTTTTAGTACTCGAAAATAACAGGGCAGCGAGCTCTGGTGGTATTCTATCTTCAAGACAGCATAGGCTCACCTCTGGTAAACATGATCTGGAACATCTTAAGTTATTCTACATAGAAGTAATCCCCAAGTTTTTTTTTTTTATACTTCCGGGTCCGCACTAAACCAACAAGTCCAACGAATACCATGTCTAAGCCCAATAGCATTTCTACCATGGAGTTCCATACGGCGACCACCAAAATAGTTTGGAAATGTTAAGCCTTTCTTCAGCAAGCTATTTTCAAAGCATTTACACCAGTTGCAAGTTCTGTAAATTTTACCAAGGACGAAATACTGTGCGAGAAAGAGGCATTTCAAAAACTTGCGACCTTTTAAAGGGTATTTCAACAAGAGGTGTTGGATTTGAAAGGCCTCTATTTTACAGCTGACGTACGCAGGGTTGACATACTCGTAAGGTGATAAGTGTCATTTATAAATTTTGGAAATTTGCCATGGAATACTAGACAGAGATAAAAAAAAATCCAAATCGATGATGCGAAATGCACGTAATCATGTACTCGTATGTACCTTCCGAGGCATGTGTGAGCAATATAATCAAAAGCTTCCAAGACGCCGACTTTGAATAGAAAATATCACCGCAGTAAAGGAAAGTTTCGAAAACGACCCAAACACCTCCACTCGTCACCATTCTCAGGAGCTTGTCCTCTCCAAAGCCATATTTCACCGAATTTTGAAGAAAGATTTGGCTTTCCATATACATATACAAGGTCCAACTAACGCAAGAACTGAAGCCCGCCAACCATCATCAGCCCCGTACGTTCTCGGATTGGGTCCTGGAAAACATGCATCCTGAAATTGATTTTTGCAATGAGACCCATTTCCAAATTAGCGGCAACGTTAATAAGCAAAATTGTGTCATCTGGGGGCACCGGAAAATCCACGAGTGATTCAGGAGATGCCAATCTACCCAGAACGAGTAACTGTTTGGTGCGGTTTATGGGCCAGAGATGTCATAGGGGCGTGCTTTTTCGAAAACGAGACTGTACAAGCCATTACACTCAACGGAACGCGGTACCGAGACAAAATAATCTCTACTCTCTCTCTACTTACAACAGGATGGTTGTACCTTCCGCACAAGTCTCAAATCAATCGAGTTATTGCGTATAAGTGTATGAAGTTTCGTGGCCACGTTTCGGAGACATACAATAGCCACCAATACTGTGCGACTTAACACCGTTAGACCCATCCATAACCCGCCATGGCCTTGATATAGCCCCAAATACCATATATGAAAGAGTGATTGAAAATTTCGAGAAAAGGATGAGGTCCTGCAAGTAGAGCTAAGGCAGTCGTTTGGAAGATATTGTATTCCGTAAATAATCCACGTATGGCTACTTCATAAAACAATAAAGGTTTCAGAGATATCGCAACAATTGTTCGTTTTGTTCGAAAAACAAATCCTACATCTCCTTTTTAAACACCCGTTAGATCTTTAGACCCACCTTGGCTTTCTTATGCACCGATTCCCCAGAAAAGACTCACTATGTCGACTTCTTCTTGCTATAGTGGATGTATGTTTTATCTACTACTTTTAAACAGGACAAAAACTCGTTCGGATTGCTGTTGATCAACGGCAAACACTCCTTTGAAGTTGTTCCACAAAATTCACGCGGCTATCTACCATTGCTGTCAGTTCATAAACCAGTAAGTTCAGAAAGAGGAGACTAGCGCGGTGGGGTTTAATTTATGTATCCAGTGCTGACCAGAGTCTCTCTCGTCAATGCAACATCATCAGAATCTAGCGCATATTCAAAACTTGCGATTCCTTTAGCAATAATTGTTTGGAATTTTGTTTTGTATTGGACTTAAGGCGAATTTGTCTGGAAATCTGAAGATTGCTATTGTCAATTGCTGTACCCTCGACTACGACTAGTCTTACAGATGATGGAAAGGTCTTTAAGACTCACTATAGAAAACCAATATTTCTAGATTCTTTAAAGAGTCACGATGCAATGCTTCCTTAGAAGTTATATATACCACAACTAACTGCGATATATAGCTACAATACTTCATATATGCGTTTTTAATTGTGAAGACGAGTTTTATGCATTGACATTTAAGTCTCTGTGAATCAACTCTTAATCTCACAATCACGTGATGAAGTTTGCGAGCCTTTCACTAAAAGTAGGGTAACTAGCAACTGCGGGACGTCTAGCACCAGCTCATTTGTAAGGTATGGTCAGAGGAAAGCATGCTCGACCTACAAGAAAGGAAACCGCTTTGATTGCGTTAACTAAACCATCCATAAATAATCTGGTTGGTCCTATTCACACTCCGGAAGGTCTTGGAAAGCACACGCGAATTTCAGACCGAATTTGTCCAGTTCAAAGTCTCATATCATTCACAACGTACATAGGAATAAGCTAAACAACACCATGTCGAGTTTTTATATTCTGCCAAACTCGTCGGATTCTACAGGATGACTACGGAGAATTCTAGCTGCTCCATCAATAAATTTACTGAGACCTACAGTGTCAAGGGATATGAATTTTTCTAACATCACCAGCGAAAGAGTCGTGCAAAACTCACTGACCAACAAAGAACGCACGATCAGTTTTAAGTCCGCACAGTTACTGATTTGATTGTGACGAACCTAGCAATGCGTCAATGAAGCCTCCGTGACTATTGACTCATAACAGGAAATGAGGGAAAACCAAAGTACGAGTACATGATGTCGTCGGAAAAAAGCTTACGCCACTGACGGCTTTGCAATTGTACATTCGAGATTGTTAAGGACTTCGTCTTTCATAGCTCCTTAGTTACAAGCAGCAATCCCAGCAGCTCAGAAATCAGATGCAGAATGAATCTTACCAGAGCACTCACTGGTAAGACCCTTATTATACCTTTCTTACTCTATGGCGCAGGGGCTTGGATCTTGTTGCAAGTAGATGAAGAAGAGCTTGCCGGTTTCGAGATAAAGATTCTGTGGGTGATTTTCGGGTTTGTATTGATGACGATTGGAAAAGGATATTCATACAGCGACATACATTGGTTGAGTCGCTCGTGTATGGATCTAATGTCGGATACGGCTGCGCCAAGTTAAGCACAGCTCTGACCCATATACTTCTTGAATCCAACCACGAGTGAAGGCGTAAGACGATCACATCTATGATGGCAGAAGCAATGAAGGGACCTCAACCAGCATGGGGTGGGGCACTGGAGGCAGCTAATCTTGTTCAGCACAAGTTCACCTCGAAATTTAGCGCCGCCTGCTTACAATAGTAAAGTGTTATTTGCATGAGTGATATTTTGGTTAAGACCATGGCCTAGTGTTTCCACTTATTCTTCGCCTTTCCATTTTGAGCCCAAGAAACAACCTATGACTTTTGCTATCTCCGAATGACGAGGAAATCGAGAAAATCGCAGTCTTGAAAGGGAAGTGACATGGAAACTTTGTTCTCCTCTTTTGAATGTTCTGACTAAAATTGGACACAGGAAAGTTTTCTTTTTATAATTAGCACGTGCTTAGGGGGAATTTGGTACACTTAAAAGCGCACAGGACGGTTGAAATTTAGGGAGGACGAAAATAGAGGTACCGATGTACGTTGGTCTTAAACGTTTGCAAGTTGTAATGACTAGGAAATAGAGAGCTCCGGAGGGCATTCCATAAGCGAGTTGTACGGCTTAGGAAAGAATAGCGATATTTCAATGTACGTCCGAAACTGGAATTGAAGGTATGCTGATGAGCATTCATAGCGAGACGGGTGTTACGCTTAAAGGTTTGAGGGGGCGTAATGCCATTCATGGATTTGGGTATGGATGGCTGGGTGTTTAAATTTTGCCTTAACAACAGCAGACAGCATTTTGTTTTGGAAGCACAAAATTCCACTCTGTTGATATTTCTTCAATTGGTTACGCTGTTAACATCAACATATATTGAGCTTAACATACGCTGTCGTTCCCGTTCTACAGCCGAAGAGCAGGGACGTGAGTCCGCGAACGAATATCAAACGCATAGAGTTCTGTCATCAGCAAAGGAATAGGTATATTGGATTAGAAGTAGTAGACAAGAAATCATTAATGAAGATTAGGAAAAGTGTGGGAGACAGAACGGAGCCCTGGGGGACACAAGCATTTATTTTGGGAATATCAGACTTAAAACCGTGAATTGAACGTTCCGAAAGGTAGTTTCTAATCCATTGAAGAAGGGAGTCATCAATCCCAAAAGCACCCATTTTCGACAAAAGAGCCTAATACCAAACTCTGTCAAATGCCTTAGAAATATCAAGTGCAACTATCTAGCTTTCATCAGATTGATGTACGCTTTGGTTCCATTTTTCGGAGAGACATGAAATCAAACCTGTTGCCACGAAACTCGTACTAACAGTCATTGAGAAGTTTTCGTGTTTCGAGATGTTTTATGAACGGACGTTTCTATGACATTGGAAAGAAGGGACGTACGTGCTACGTGTCTGTAGGGCGAGGGAGAATATGATTTACCTTTTTTAGGGACATGGTGGACAAAAGTCCTAAATAGTAGATGTGATGAAACAGTTTACGCAGTGGTTTTTCCAGCTTGAAAGAACACCTCTTCAGAAGAAGGGGAGACATACCATCTGGACCAGTGGATTTATAATTTAAGATCTTTAAGTACTCTTGCAATTACACGAGTGTGAATTCATCCAATTGAGGATTCGACGCGCTCTGTCTGAAAGTGTGCAGCAAGCGGATTGGCCTTATCCAGAGAGCTGATAGCTGGAATATAATTTTAAATGAGCCTTGGGGGATGAGGTAGAATTTCTGATGTTTTTGGCGAGCAATCAAAAATTGTTACTACCTTTGGGATATTGTTGTATTTTTGGCCTCAGTTTTTTGTCGTATTGAGATTTCATGCACATGAAAAAGACGTTACAGTCATTCCTGGCTTGTTTGAACTTATTTCGGTTTGGCACTGTCGCTTCGGTCTTGTAGGACCGAAAAAACTGTTTCCTAACACTGACAGCCTCTTTATAGCTATAGTCGTAGTACAACAACTTTTATTTTGCCTTGATACGCTTCAATGAGTGATGAAGGATCGTATTCCGAAAAGAATATTGTTCGTGCTCATATCAGCGTAATTAGGGAAGCATTATGAAGGTGTTAGGTCCATTCCAATTGCATTTCTCGTATTGCCATACTGACTGTAGGAGAAATTAGGTGATATGACACTATGGAATGACGGGCCTAGAGGTGAAAGCACATAAACGGTGCACTTATCACCTTGAGAACGTAAAAGCAAGCAAGCAAGAGTGTTGGCGGAATGACTGCTACATATGTAATATTTAATATCCGCGTGGTACCTTTTATAATACTTATAAGCTACACTCAAGCGATTAATTTTCTTCAATATAAGCACCCTTCGCATTACGCTTTTAAGTTATTTTAAGAATTAAAAGTAAACCGAAAAGTCTGTTGTTATTGTTCCCGTAACACAATTGCCGCATGAGGTAGTACTAGCTTCATACCCCATATATCCAGCATAGAAAAGGCACATTGGAAGAGGAACAGCGGAAATGCATTATGGAAACTATCATAAGTGTTGAACAGGGCCTTAGCAGATTCAAACTCCCATTTAAGACGAAAAGGAGCTGCTTTTTTAGCCTTTGAGATTTGAAAAGTTGCTAGTTGGAGAACGGACGTTGTTCAACAAACAGTCTGCATATGTTATTTCAACTGGCTTCTAGCCTTTCATGATAATTCCTTTTCAACTCATGGTTTAAACAGAGCTAGACCTGAACCGAAGGACCTCGAAATATACATCTTAACGCGCAGGCTTAGACAAATTGTCGCAATAGTTTCAAGTCTTCCCACATACGTTGTGCGGCATTTAAGTCCAAAAAGGTCATTCAAAGCCCAGAGGAAAGCAAAATCCAGTGAATTCTTTTAAAAATGCAATCGAACACCATCGCTTAGTGCGAGTAAAGTTGCAAACTAAAAACTTTTCTGACTTGCGATTTTTTTTCAATTCAAAACATGAAAGCCTTTCGTAGTCGTACATAACTTTGCTGCTTTCCTTCCTTCCTGCCATTCATCTACATCTCCCACTTTTCCTCTAGATTGATTCTGTTGATTTCGTAATTCAATTTTCCCCACACATGAAATACCAGACTTTGGGCAACTCTACACCTCGCGTCGCCTCGCTTCGCCATGTATTTTCCACATGTTTGCATACCAACCACCACCATCGGTCGGTTGATCGGACGGTTCTAGCAAGTTTTCGCGCTCGCTCCTCGTAATAGGTGCCCATGTTCACATGCGGAAGTCATCATCCGTTCACATGCTGACTGGCTGGCTGGCTGGCTGACTGGCTGAATGGCTGGTTGGATGGCTTGGTAACTTGGTGGCATGGTTGCATGGTGGCGCTGGCCCAACTCTCTCAGCCCACTGGGGGAGCTTCCTCAATGGATATAGCATGACGTGGATGGCTTCCACTCGATAGTTGAAGTGGCTTCTGTGAACCAACAGCGCAACAAACCCCCAACTCCCTTAGTCAACATTTGAGCGATTTTCAATTTCTGACAGCGGACAGAATAGGTCATCTGTCTTCGTGCCACTGCTGCTGTTGCTATTGCTATTGCTATTGCCATCGCTATCGCTATGCTACCCAATGGAGTTGCCCATTCTGTTCAATTCGAATCCGGTGACTTTGGACTTTTTTTCCCCCATCCTTGTCCTTCTGTCGTTGTCGTGATTTTGATGAATTACGAATTTATTCGATTGTAATTTGTTATAAATTCTATCAATCGCTTCGATCTTTCGATTATGCTCGGCCATGGATGGATTGGAGTCCTTCTGAGAAAGGTCAACCAGAGCCAGAGCCAGAGCCAGAGCCAGCGCTAGAGCCTTAGCCTGAGCCTGAGTAATGTTGGACTGGGGTGAGTGGTCGAACTGGGCAATGGTTACTCATAGTCACCTGCAGCTACGAGTATATGCCTAAAAATACATAGAAAAATGGAAAATTCCTTATCATCAGTAAGTAAGGTCGTCTGAGATACAAATACTCTCTGGAGCGGCTTGTGAGAAAACTCACCCTCATCCGAACGCGGCTTCTAATGAAGACATTCCTTTTGTACTCCCCTGGTTTCGAGGGCGTAATTAATCAAAGGACTGTTTGTGTTTGGTTCAAATAGTGCCTGGCGATGGTGTTGCTACTCGTAGAACTGGTGGTGATGGTTGTGGTGGTGTTCTTTTGCCCCCGGCTCGTTTGTTTGCTATTACACTTAATTGCCGGATTGGTTACAGGATATTCCAGAATACTAGAGCACTAGATACCTACAACACTTTGTGGCACATATGTTCATCATGCAACCCTCGTTGAGAGAGGAGGGTTGGGGTGGCCGGCTTCGCATTCATGTGTATGTCTGATTTTAAGTAATTCCGTGTGTTATTACTCGTAGTAGCGGAATGGTCATAAATAATTCACATAGTCTGGCTGTGCGGGTATATTCGTATGGTGTAGCTAGCCTGTAGCCTGTAGCTGTGGTGGCTATGGCCTGTTACTGAGTTGCGTAACTACAAGGTGGTTTGTGAAAACTGTTAAACGTTGTCGTTGTCCAGTCAGACAGGATTTTTGGGTGGAGGTCGTCGTAATGGTAGCGGATAAAGTACTCGTACTAGTACAGCGGTGGTAGTGCCGCTGGCTGGTGGGTAATTAAAAATGGCTGATGTGTTTCTTGTATCATTTAAAGTATGGACACGATTCTGAGCACCGTCAAGTGGTGGGCGAGGAATATTTGAAGCACCTTCTGGGGCTTACCTTCATTTTCGGACAATTAAAACGGATTTTTAATGTCATAGTTAAGGTGGGTGTTGTGATTGGAGATAATAGCTTAATATCCTTAATTGTGAGAAAGTTGCGATGGCACCCAGGTTGGTGACTTTGTAGATTTTAATTGTTTATGACAAAGAGAGTAACATTATGGACTAAAGCGAGCGCTTTGGGGGTGGGCTTGCAGGGGGCGATTTTAATAAATTATTCATTCTCAGAACTTGATATGAAAAATCCGCTTCAGTTTGGATATGGAAATTCGTTTGCAACTGATGAAGTAACTATCTTTGTCGCATAGCTGCTGCAATTAAAACTTTTTTTTCCGGATATTCAACGCCAGCTGTTTTTTTTTTTTTTCTTGGGAAAAATAATTTCAAAATCTACGTGTGGGGATAACTGATTTAGATGATGTTGTAATGAGTAGTTTTGTCATGGGACCCCCATTATATAATTAAAAACTAACATAAGTGACAGAGAACGTGATAATTAGTTTGAAAAGGTGACTGTCTGAAAGAAATCAAATCCAGGGCAGGTTCAGGGTGTTAACCTTTTATAAATGCTATGACTACACAGCCACTTATGGCCAGCTGACACTTTGCATTTTATATTTTTGGGAGCAAGCCTATGTATGTAGTAATCCAGTAATTTTAGCTGAGAAGCTTTAACAATCTTTAACAGTGGATTAGTTAAGTTAAGACCCATATTTGAGACAGTACTTAGTAACATACAAACATGTTCCGGCCAATTTGATGGGCTTAGCATCTTTGCTTATGCGGAAATTAGCTCTTCATGGATGTTGTTGGATGAAAATAGCTTCATTAGGCCGACATCTGGGCATAAATAGTACGGCTGGCGATGCTACTCTTTGCTTGTTCTTTGGACATTGGTCTCTTAAGCTAACTATCACTTAAGTCCTCGATAATATCTAATTATGAATTTGTGTGCATACAATTGCTGATAGAATGACAGTCGTTTGTCGTTTTCTGCGATATATTCATGCTTTGAAGCTCTTTCTTATTCCACCTCCTTAAGACGGCAACATTATTATCATTTTTTTTTCTGTCGGAACAGAGCATTCAGACAAAGAGCTAGTCCACTGGAATTTCTCAGATAAAGTGCGTACAGTACCAGCAACCATCATTTTAACGCCGAGAATCTGCAGTCTGCAGCCGCGCATTCACAGAGGTAGTCGTCATTACTTTCACAGCAAGTATCGCAGGTTGTATCACTTATGTCCAACACATTTAAGTGCTTCAGCAAGATTGTAGCGCCCCACGACAGCAGGGAGGCCCAGCGGCCTCTTAGAGACATCGGGAAATTTGGTCTGTCGGCAACCTGAAGTGCCATGCGATATGCAGTTGTGCTCATATGAAACCCGAAGCTCTAACCGAACAGCACACAGATCTAACGTAGGTTCGGGTTCTGAAAATCCCTCCTCTGAGCCTTGCCTAGCAAGTTCGTCGGCAATTTAATTTCCTGTGATCCTATTGGAATCTGGGACCCAGGCAAGACTCAGTGAATTTAGCATTCCGAAGTCTTGCATTCACGAGCAAGCTTGAAAGTCATAAGAGGATTCAGCAACACTCTAAGCCCAGGTTAGCTCTCGCTACAAATGCAAATGCCTCGACCTCTCCACCGATTCTTCACACCATAGTTTTGAAATGGCTGACTGAAAACCCATTTCTAGTGCACCTCATTGCGGCTGACTGCGCGTTTTTTTTATAATTTGCGAGCACTCAAGGGACTTAAAAACCCTTAAAATGCTTGCCCACAGCTTGCTGAAGGAAAATCAGGGAGGATAGGAAGAGAGGTACCGGTGAACGATGGTTTTAAATGTCTAAAGATTATAATGACTAGGAAATAAAGAGCTAGATAGGGCATTCCATGAGCGAGTTGTACGGCTAAGGAACGAATCACGTTAGTTCCAAAAGTGGGCTTATGGTATACTGATGAGCATTCATAGCGAGGCGGGTGTTATAGTTAAAAGATTGAATGCTATTGGCGATTCTATGGAGCACTGTTGATGGAAATTGCGATAAAACAGCATGAGACACGGGACATCACGTCAGTGTTCGAGAGTGTCCATTGCTTGAGTGATATTAGTATCACGAATGAATTTTATTGCACGGTTTTGAATCCTATCTAGCAGGTGCAGAGATTTTTTGGGCCACCCGACCAGATGTGGGCATTATACTCCAATTTCTGGAGGAAAGACGCCTTATATATTGAGGCCAGATCAGAGGGGGTAAAGTATTTCTTACATTGCTTGAGGAAACCGAGACATTTCGCAGCATTTTTGGCGACAACGAATATGTGGTCATTCCAACGCAAGTTGTCATTGACACACATACCGGTTTCGACGATGCAAGTGGCATTCATGGATAATGGCTGGGTGTTTAAATTTCGCTTTAACGACAGCAGACATCATTGTGTTTTGGAAGCATTAAATTCTACTTTGTTAGTTGTTCCCCGATCAGTTATGCTTTTAATATCAAAATTTAATGAGCTTAACATACGCTTTAGACCAGACAGTCGCTAGATACAACCCAACAGACCAGTACAGCTACATACCCGCTTGTGTATATACGTCAGAACATTTTTTTTTTTTCATAATCAGCGCGCGCTCAAGGGGTTTTTGTACCCTGAAAATGTTTGTACACTGCGCGGGCGAAGGAAATTTAGGGAGGAAGAAAGGACAGGTACCGATGTACATTGCTTTTAAATGTTTGTAAATTATAACGACATTAAGAGCGTTTAGCAGTGAGTCAACGTGCCATAGAAGTGGAGACAGTATCTCGCTATTAAATATTGGCAGCAGTTAGCAACTGCAATCACTGTTCTATTCACTAGTATTGCTTTCATCCGCAAAACTAGTGATTCGCCTACGCCGTGTTGTAGTTAGACAAACCGTGAAAAGTTGCATTGTCGAAGCCACCCTCATTGTCGATGAAAATGCCCAGAGCGCATTCCTTCTTGTCGGGTGCGCCTTCAATTCTCCCTACCAGATTTTGAAGCCCACTCTCGCGGTATTTTCCGGGTTGGTAAGCATGCTGCATCTTAGCCAGAGGATGCAGCCGCAAAGCAGTTTTCCGCATATGGACGTCAATGCTCTTCAACATGAAGGAACTCATACTTATAGATCTCAAGCTCTTGGCGAGGGTGTAATCCTTTTTTCCTATTTTTGGTATAAACGCTACTCCCACTGTTCGGTCAGGGTTTCGGTATGTATTATAGGGTCAGCCTAGGAGTGGAGATTCTCTTCGGAGTTAATACTTTGTAACATAACTAGGTATATGCCATCGGTGCCAGGCGACTTGAAGCCATCAAAAGACGCAGCAACATGTCTAATGGCCTCATCCGTCACTACAACTGATGAGATATAGGGCGTGTTGTGCTATTCAGCTTATTAGCAGTTTTGCTAATAGTAGCTAGTTGTGAGCTGTTTCTGATTAGGTTGCCAGGGAAGCATGAAACGGAGAGTCTCAGTTTTGCTGTCCGATTTTCTCAGTGACTCCAGCCTGGTTGATTTTTCAGCCTACTAGTTTCTCGGAGAGTTCCGATCTTTATAAGACACACTCTTCGTATTCCGAATCAGCTTCTTGTATATTTTTTGTTTCGATCTGTAAGGACTCCTCCAAATTAGTCTTAAGTGACCTGTTTACAAGGTTTCCGGTTTCTACAACGTAGTCGCTGCAGGATTGCTTTCTAGCTGGGCATGCCATTCCAAACCACTTGATAAGGATATCGTTCAAGTTTTGAACAGCTTCCTCTAGCTTTTGTTTTGTCCTGAATTTAAGGGAAGTACTCCTTAAATCGTATCTAGTTGGATTATAGCGGATCCTAAACCTTCAATGAGATCGAGATCTCGCATCCAATTCTGAGTTCGGTGACAAATAAGTAAGGAATACCTAGACAACAAAATAAGACTCATACGAGGGTTGTCTGAAAAGTTTCCGAACAATGATACCAGACATTTTTTCTCAATTTTTATTTTTTATTTTTCTACATAGTCTCTTTGTAACTCTACACACTTCTCCCAGCAATGCTCCCATCTCTCTACCCCATCCGAAAAGTACTTGGCGTTGTTTTCTGCAAAATAATTGCTCACGAAGGAGATTGCCTCCTCATTTGACGAAAATCTCTGTCCTCCGAGCGCACTTTTTAGATGAAGGAACAAAAAGAAGTCGCTTGGGGCTAGATCTGGTGAATAAGGCGGATGGTCAAGCAGTTCAAACCGTAATTCATAGATTTTCGCCATGGCAACCGCTGAGGTGTGACCGTGTGAGACGGCACGTTGTCTTGGTGAAACAGGATTTTCTTTTTCTGCAAATGTGGCCGTTTTTCCGCAATTTCTGCCTTCAGCTTGGCCAGTAATGATGCATAGTATGCTCCCGTGATGGTTTTTCCTTTTTGAAGATAATCGATTAGGATAACTTCTTTACTCTCGCCAAAAACAGTCACCATCACTTTCCCAGCCGAAAAAACAGTTTTTGCTTTTTTTGGAGCCGACTTGCCCTTTGCAGTTCATTGTTTTGACCGAATTTTTGTTTCGGGCGTATAATGGTGTATTCATGTTTCATCTTTCATCTTTCATCATCGGCGCCAAAACTCGGATTTATTGCGCCAAAACTGCGCCAACAGAGAGTTGGAAATGTTCACTCGAACACGTTTTTGGTCTAACATAAGCAAACGCGCGCACAGCTTCCTCATGCCTAAATCTTGATTTAATATGTAACAAACACGTTCTTCGGACATTTTCATAACCTCCACTATCTCTCTCACTTTAATTCGGCTCACCTTTAGGTGAACTTTAGCAATGTTATCGTCAGTGGTTGCAGTTTTTGGACGTCCCGGACGTTCATCATCTCCCAAGTTCTTACGGCCACGTTTAAATTCAGCTGCCCAAAATTTCACTATGGTAAATGATGGTGTAGAGTCCCCATACACAGAGTGCAACTCATTTTTGATTTGCGAAGGCGTATTGCCTTTCAAAAACAAGAATTTAATAACAGCTCGATACTAAATTTTTTCCATTTTCACAAAAAACACTCACATCGACTCACTCAAACGACTGTCAACTAAAAACTGCTCGTCCAAATTGACTGAAACTTCGGTAAGTAACTGTCAAAAGATGCACAACTAGTATTCACTAGATTTTATTGACGAGTGCCGCTGTCTTTACGTTGCGGAAACTTTTCAGACAATCCTCGTATCATAGGACAACAGGCGACAAGGTAGAGACAGAGCCGCTCAGAAAGCGCGTCCTTGACACTAATTGTCATGTATATAAGCACAAATTACAATTTGAAGTCGGCAAGATACCATACCAAATTGTCAACCAATTCGTACGGTCGAATAAACAGCTTCACACCATTCGCAATTTAGCGAAGCAATTCCACATTAGCTTTATCTGCGCACAACCTTAACGCATCTGAAGGACCGGATGACCAAGGATCCTTTTTACGAGCTTCTAGAGCAGAACACCCACAAAATTAAAATCGTTCAAGGCGACTTCAAATGGAAATGAAAACATCTTTATCCCGACTCCGAGTCTCCCGACTGACCCGAAGTGGTAATTAGCTTCAAAAGCCATCGAAGAAAGCATTGATTGGTGCCGAAAAAGTTCAAGGTGGATCTATCGGCCAACAAAGTCATGGCGGCAGTTTTTAGGGATGCACACTGGATAATCCCGATCAAACACCCTCAAAAGGAAGAAACATTCAGCGGCGAATATTATGCCACGGGAAACGACGATCTGAAGGTAAAACCACAGCATTTGGCCAAGAAGCGAGTGCTCTTCTATCAAGACAATGGATGCACACGTGCGTGTGCCTCATCTACCAGCTGTGACGGACTTAGACCCTAGAGACGATTTCTTCATTCAAAATCTGAAGAAATGGCTCATCGGAAAGAGATTTGGCTCCGACGATGAAATCATAGCTCAAACGAATGCCTATTTGGAGGACTTCGACAAATCTCATTATTTGGGAGTGCTCAAACCATTGGAGAAATATTGGACGAAGTTTATGGAGCCAAAATCTCTAAGAAATCGTCAGCAAACTGGTTAGCCCTTATCAGTGTGGCCTAAGATCAGACACTCACACTGTCGATTATAGAGCTTAACTTGGCGGTAAGGTAAGGTATCACTTGTATGCCAATGTATCAGGATTCGGTATCCCTACCAAGCTCACCTGACAGTGATGAGCATTCTAGTCAATTGATAAGGTGATGTTTCAGTCAAAGTGATTTCGTACCATTCGTAATATGGGCCGCAAATGTCGACATCATAGGCACTTTATTCTGTAAAAATGTCATGCTGCTTGCGTACGTCGATGATATTGACATTCTCGGCACTAACTAAGGAGCTGTCTACGCTGCATTTTCCAAACTTCAGAATTTAGGCAAACTTACGTTGAGTGGGTCTGATGGTGAACTTGATCACGATGAAATAGCTGGTTCTGGCATCTTGGACAACTACACTCCCGATGTACCAGTGATGTGATATAAAACTGATTGTTGTGTTGTACGATCGTTGAATAGAGTTGTATAGGTATATGCATGTGTGTAATCAAAAACATAAGAAATGTGGGTTTAACAGAGCTCATTAGCAATCCACCTCATTAAGACAATAGAGGTTGGTTCAGATGAAAGCAGTAAGCCCATCTCGGGATACTAATTATCCTCAGTTAAGTAAGATCGGATCCATGTATTGAACCAAGTTTTACACGTAACAGGTTTCGAAACATCGTTTTTAAATGCTTTATGTAATCTACCATTTAGTCATTAGCCTGATCCCCACTTACTTGAGATTCTGCTGAGCTAAGCCAGCTCATATTTCACTGTCAAGTAGCAGTATTTTTAGTTATAATAAAGATGTTAACTGTTATTAGGAGCAAAACAGATTTAAACTAAATTGACTTCTTAATTTGAAGTGATTTTGCTAATCACACCAGTTTTTAGATTGAGTTACTACTTTTCCCTCATCAGCAATGTTATTAATTGTAATTAACTTACGAGTATAATTTGTAAACTAAGGGATGCACCTAATTTTGTTTTAGACTCTTGCTTTTGAGTGACACGCTCGTAATATTTTATTATATGTTCGACATTATTATTATAACTTGAAGGTTTTGTTTTTTTTTTTTAAATAGTAATTTAGTACAACAATTTTTCTATATATTTTTAATATGTATAGTGTGTACCGGGAAAGTGTCGGAAAGTTTTAGGAGTGAATCCTTAATATATTTTGAGAAAAAAGTAAATTGGGAGGGGCCCAAAAATATGTGACTAATATTTACAGCCAAAAAAAAAAAGCGGGTCTGAGTTCTTCATGCCTCTAGAATAGACAAAAGCAAACTAATCTCTTAGACAAAACATATAAAAAGATTCCGAAATGATTTGTGTAACCAGTTTGTAGTTTCTTACCGTTTCTTGCCAAGGATTCGTCAGGAATATCGTTTGTGCCACAATTTTAAACCACACTTTTGAGCAGACGTGGTTTATAGTTCCATGGTTTCTACAACGAGATTGGAACACCAGAGAAAATGCATGGAAACGACAATGGCGCCGATTAATTAGTGTACATGAAACTTGGATACACCACTATACGCTCGAAACAAAAACTCAGTCAAAATAGTGGACTGCAAAGGGCGAGCCGGCTCCAAAAAAAGCAAAAATTGTTTTTTCGGCGGGGAAAATGATAGCGACTGTTTTTTTAGGATAGTAAAGGAGTTATCTTAATCGATTATCTTCGAAAAGGAAAAACCATTATAGGAGCATACTACGCATCATTACTTTGCAAGCTGAAGGCAGAAATTGTGGAAAAACGGCCACATTTGCAGAAAAAGAAAAAATCCTGTTTCACCAAGACAACGCGCAGTCTCACACAGTCACACCTCAGCGGTTGCCATGGCGAAAATCCATGAATTACGGTTTGAACTGCTTATTCGCCAGACCTAGCCCCAAACGACTTCTTTTTGTCCTTCATCTAAAAACTGCGCTCGGAGGACAGAGATTTTCGTCAAATGAGGAGGCAATTACCTTCGTGAGCAATTATTTTGCAGAGAAAAACGCCAAGTACTATTTGGACGGGTTAGAGAGATGGCAGCATTGCTGGGAGAAGTGTGTAGAGTTACAAAGAGACTTACAAAGTCTCATAGAAAAATAAAAAAAAAATTGAGAAAAAATGTCTTGTATCATTGTTCGGTCGGAAACCGAACCCTCGTACTTTTGGTTGTGTGAAAGTTCGCTTCAAATCACCGTGCAATTGGAAACCTGCGCAAAGAGAGCCTGGAAGTGCATGCTACTCATCTAAGGAAACCAGCTGAATTTGTTGGAGTTTCGCATATACAAAATATTAAAAGAACAAGAACAAACTGGAACAGTACCACCCAACAAGAAAATTCCTCATAGGCACTGGATCACTAGTTTAGATGACTTCAACCTACTCCTTCTACAAATTTGACGAGAAAGTCGTAACATTGATCGCCCTTAGGGAACAAAACCATCAAGAACTGGAATTTAGAATAAGCAAGACATCCCTTTGGAGGTATCTGAAAGCCAAAGGGTTTATTTTTCGTAAGACGGAAGACAATAGGAAAATGCTTTGTGAAAGGACGGAACTGAAAATTCAAAGGTTAAACTATATCCGTCAAATAAGGAACTTTCGTGAAAGTGGATATCAGATAATCTATGTAGATGAATCATATATGCCATAGCTCCCACACAAGAGGAATGTCTTGGACTGATGGAAGTACGGAAAGACTAAAAAAACCTATTGCAAAAGGATCTCGGCTTATAATTGCACACGCCGATGGTTCAAATGGATTTGTCAAAAACGGTCTTCTAATCTTTAAATCTAAATCGAAGTCGGGTGACTATCTTGCTGAGATGAACATTGACGATTTCTCAAAATTGTTAAGAAATCAGGTGCTGAACCAGCTAGAGGAACCGTCGGTTATTGTGCTGGACAACGCCCCCTATCACAATAAATTAAAAAACCGAGCCACAACTTCATCAGCTACGAAATTGGAGATTGTTAATTGGCTAGTAGAAAATAATTTTGCGCATAGCTCTTCAATGCTGAAGTTTGAACTGTATGATTTAGTTCGACAAAACAAGACATTCCCGCAGCTTCAAATAGACGACTTGATTAGATCAGCAGGCCATAAGGTACTCAGGTTACCACCATACCATACAGACTTGAAACCAATTGAGAATATATGGGGTATTGTAAAATCAAGAGTGTCAGGTAGAAACACCTCATTTAAGTCGAGGAATGGGAAAAAAACATGTGATAAGGCCATAAGGACAGAAGAAAGTTATGAAACCCAACGAAACCATCAATGGTGAAGGATATCGACTTCAATTGATGTGATTGCCGCTAAAAACGGCCACAATATGAGCAGAGGCACGAAAAAGTGTTCCCACAGCATGGCAACGCTCGGCTTCACGTGGCCAAACACGTTCAAACCTACCTGGAAACCTTCAAATGGGAAGTCTTACCCCGCCCGTCATATTCCACAGATATTGCGACGTCCGATTATTACTTATTCCGTTCGCTCATATGAAGATCTCAAAAAATGAACGGTATTCGACTTCTGCCAGACAGATGGGTCAAAGTTGTAACTAGCGATGGGCAATATTTTGAATGATTCATTTGTAACCGTTTTTTCACAATAAAGTTGCGTTTTCATCAAAAACTAAGTTGCGCTCCTAATAAAAGGTGTTTTTTTTAGCTGCATGAGAAGTGCCGGTGGTTATTGTCTATGGTTTGACAGCTGCCAATGTCAAACTGTGTTGACATTTCTATTCAGTAATGTTTGGCAATCCATCACGAATCGTTTAACGCCAGAACAACGCTTCCAATTTGAGGGAATTTATTTTGAAAAAAAAATAAATCTGTTCGTGAGGTTCATAGAGCACTTCGTCAATTTTACGGTCAACATAATCAGCCTAGTGAGCAAGAAATTCGTGCAGTTATTGATAGTTTTCGCACTTATTTTACTCTTCTTGATTCAAAACCATCAACAAGACAAAGAAATGTGCGTACCGAAGAGAATATTGCTGCTGTAGCGCGAAGTGTTGAAGTAGACACCGAAATATCGGTTTGTCGCCGTTCTCAAGTTGTTGGCCTTTGTCCTTCTACTACGTGGAAAATTTTACGTAAGGATCTTGGTTTACGTGCCTATAAAATACACCTCGTGCAAGAATTAAAGCCAAATGATCATCGTTCACGTCGCATTTTGGCTGATTGGGCTAATTTGAAACTGGCCGAAGATGAGAATTTTTATCGAAGAATTGTGTTTAATGATGAAGCTCATTTCTGGTTGAATGGCTTCGTCAACAAGCAAAATTGCCATATATGGAGCGAAGACAATCCTCAAGCTGTTAACGAATCACTATTACATCCATTAAAATTGACTGTTTGGTGCGGTTTACACGCTGGCGGCATCATCGGTCCTTATTTGTTTCTGTATGAAGGAATAGAAGTCCAAAAGAGCATATTCAGTAGATAAACACGCTCTAAAATCAAACTACATTTGACTTTGGTACAAATTGGTATTCCCAAGATAGTCCAAAACCATTTAACCGCTTTTTAAAAAAAAAATCGAAATCGAAGGCAACACCGAGATCAGCCGGTTAATTATTTTTGTCTTTTTTAAAAAGTGGTGTCACAATGGCGCATTTAAGTTTTTCGGGAAAATGTCAGCGATGTAGCGGACGATGTTTTTCAGCAAAAGATTAGAAATTTCATCATTTCCACATGAATGCGAATAATTTAAATAATAATATGTCATACCCACTGATTGGTACAAAAAAGAAGTTGATCCTGGAAAAGTAGTCATCAGCAGAACGAGAAATATGGTGTACAATTGAATTTCCTATAGAGCGGTTTCATCCAATTGTATCAAAGTGCTTACTTAATTAATTCGCAACTTCCGTGGGATCAGTAATAAAGCAATCACCACTATTAAGAGTTAAGGATAGATGTTGCCATTAAATGTTACGATTAAGTAAGCTATTTATCACTTTCCACTCATGTTTTCGTTCAACTTGAGATTTCCTCATGAGATTATGGAAGTAATTATCGCGCCAAATACGTATCTCCTTGTTTATTGTGTTTTGCACATTTGTATGTCTATAGCGATTTTTTAATCGTAAATTTCGTGGACGCTTTTGCCATTTTAGTGCAGTTTATTTTTTGGTTTAATGTTATTAAGAAGACAGTTGGTTACCCATCGTTTTGAATGTTTTTGCTCAGATACGTAAATTGAAGCACTGTTGCTTAAGGTTATAAGATGATAAGCATTGTTTTCAGCGAATACTTCGTCCCAGCTTTCAAAAGCAATAATCACTAATCATTGTCCGGTAACATTGTCAATTTAGTGTAGATGTTTTTTTTTTTTCAATATTTCGTTAATGATCTCTTGTCTGCTACATCTAATCCAATATATTCCTTTGCTGATGACAGTACTCTCTGCTTTTCATATTCGTTCCCGAAATCACGCCTCTGCTGTTCGGCTGTAGAACGGGAACGGCAGCGTATGTTAAGCTGATTAAATTCCGATATTAACAGCATAACCAATTGGGGAACTATCAACAGAGTGGAATTTAATGCTTCCAAAACTCAATGCTGTCTGCTGTCATTAAAGCGAAATTTAAATACCCAGCCATTATCCTTGAATGGCACGTGCATCGTCGAAACCGATAAATTTTCCATTCTCGGTTGTGTGTCAGCGACAACTTACGTTGGAATGACCACATATTCGATGTCGTCAAAAATGCTGCGAAATGTCTAGGTTTCCTCAAGCGATGTAAGAAATATTTTACCCCCTCTGATCTGGCCGCAATATATAAGGCATTCATCCGCCCAAAACTGGAATACAATGCCCGCATCTGGTCAGGTGCTCCTCAAACATCTCTGCACCTGCTAGATAGGATTCAAAACCGTGCGATAAAACTCATTGGTGATACTAATATCAGTCAATCAACTGACACCCTCGAACACCGACGTAATGTCTCCTGTCTCATTTTGTTTTATCGCTATTTCCACCATCAGTGCTAAATTGAAATCGCCAGTAGCATTCCGCCAATTCAAACTTTCAAACGTAACACCCGTCTCGCTATGAATGCTCATCAGTATACCGACAAGCCCATTTTCGGACGTACTCTAAAATATCGTGATTCTTTCCTAAGCCGTACAACTCGCTTATGGAATGCCCTGCCGATCTCTGTATTTTCGGGTCGTTATAAGTTACAAACATTTAAAAACAATGTAACATACATCGGTACCTGTCTTTTCTTCCTCCCTAAATTTCCTTCGCCCGCGCTGTGTACGAACTTTTTAAGGGTATAAAAACCCCTTGAGCGCGCGCTCATTATAAAAAAAAAAATTTAATTGAGTCTCATGAGTCTCTTCTAAGTTTGGCAAGTTTGCATGTTCTCCAGCCCATTGAGCCAAAAGTGAGCTTCATAAATAAACATGGTCTTATGGGCCTAGTTACTGTACAAAGTGGATTTTATACGGGCTTAGGCTGAATTTTTTGCGACATTTTCCATATAGTGCACGAACAAAGACCAAACTGTTGCAATCAACGCCGAATTGACTCTGCTGCAATTGCCATCATATTGGCTATAGTGGGTAGACATAGCTCAAGTGATAGTACATTGGCTTCTCAACTCGATGATTCGGCGTTCGTTTTCTAATTTTTTTAGTATTTTAAGTCTATCCATGATGATTTGGCAAGCAATTCTGAACATTAATGTCAAAAAATTGTCAATAATTACTGGGTTGTCAATAATATTTAACTACGCTCTGAAACCTGGGAGGAAGTTTATCTGCAGGATAATATCTCAGAGGCCTAAGATACTTTCTTAGCTTTTCTTCAAAACTATTTGAGTAACTTCTCATATACGATAGCACACAATAAAACAAAACAAAGTCTGAAGCCCTGAAAATAAAACTTAAGAATAAATTAAAGGTAAAATGCCTAAAACATCCACTTAATACGCCTCTAAAAATTCGTTCTAAAGAGCTGAGCAAACAGATAAATCGTTGTATAGTATAAGGATGACCCGTTTCAATTTTTTTCAAAGTAAATTTGATTTGCGGCCCGGGTCAACCCCGAACAGATTTATTAATGCTTATTGCAAGCTTATTCTTAGAACTAACAATTTTTACATAAAACTAAAGATAAGAATTAAAGGGTGGGAGCGGTTAAAAAAAGTTAGGACGTCAGGCATAGGTGGAAATAAGAGTGTTCTTAAGAGGGAGTTTGGTGAGATGGTAGTCGAAGAGAGGCAGAATATCGTTAACTTCACGAAGCATTCTAGACATTGGCTCGAAGTGTTCGTAATTTGTTCGGTGAAGATTGAGCCGGAAAAGTGGCACCGACCTAAGATTGCGTGGGTTGGTATTAAAAGAAATAAGTCGAAGTAAAGAAGGACAATCGATATTACCAACTAAAATTTGATGAATAAAGAGAATGTCGGCGACTTTTCGACGTATAGAAAGGGGTTGTAAATTTATAAGTTGCAGCCGGTCAGTATAACGTGGCAAGTTTTGGCTATCATCCTAGGGAACACCACGTAAACCGAATCGTAAAAACCTGCGTTGAACAGCTTCTATCCGGAGGATGTGTGTTCTGTAGTAGGGTGACCAAACTTGGCTTACATATTCAAGAAGAGGCCTAAGAAAGGTTATGTAAAGAGATTTGGTAACATAAGGATTGGAAAACTCCTTAGACCAGCGCTTGATGGAGCCAAGGGCAGAGTTGGCTTTCTTTTTTATATTATCAATGTGAGAAAGGAAATTGAGTTCCTTATCACAGATAACACCTAAATCACGCAACTCATTCACTAAGGGAACAGGCAGATTAAAGATTAGATAGCAGCGAGGTGAAGTAGGGGGCCGCTTACGGGTATACGTTATAGCCTGAAACTTATTAACCTTAAGCTCAAGACAATTCTTCTGACACCAAGTACAAAATCTGTCTAGATCTTTCTGCAGTGGTAGGCTGTCTGAGGAAGAAGATATATATCTAAAGATTTTCATATCGTTTGCGTAAATATGATGATGCAATCAACATCATTAATGGCCAGAATAAATAGTAAGGGGCCAAGGTGGCTGCCTTGCGGGACACCAGAGGAGGCTTTAATTGGGTCAGAAATCATGGACCTAAATAAAACATAGTACTGTCTTTCATTTCAATATGATTGAACCCATGTTATAAAGTTTATTTGGAAACCAAGAGCTTTTAATTTCTGAAGGATTATATCATGTGAAATCCTATCAAAGGCTTAGCTGAAATCGGTGGCAATCACATCAACTTCATTTCTAGATTCCAGTGCACATAAAGTGCTTGATACGAATTCCGTTAAGTTGGTGGTCGTAGATCTACCTTCGAGAAATCCGTGATGGTTTTGGAAAACAATAGGTTTACAATGGAAAAGCATTATGTCATAAATAAGCTTAGGTGTGCAGGACAGCTTAGCAATTGGTCGATAGTTGGAAATATCATCTTTTCGGCCTTCGGGGAATAATAAATGACCTTTTCCAGGTCGAGGGAAATAATTCCTGGGTGATAGAAAGCTGAAAGAGAGCTGTAAGAGGTTGGGCTAGGTGCATTTCACATTTCTTTAAAAATATAGGACGAGGATCATCAATAATCATCTTTGAGGTTTATTATTTTATCTTTAACCTGCTCAAAAGTTATAGACACAGATTCCAAAGTTGTTTGTGGGCAGCTGTTTAAGAGTGGTCTGGCTCTTGGGGATGGGCGGCGAACGCTTGGCTAAAAAAAATTGCGAAGAGATTTGCTATAATTTGGGGATCGCCCGAGGACTTATCTAGAAAATTCAGAGATGATGGATAGTAATCCGATTTTCTTTTAGTTTTGATGAACTGAAAGAATCGTTTGGGGTCGGAAATGAGTGTGTGGTCCACTGGTAGTAAAAGAAATCGGTGTCGGAACGCGATTTCAAGTAAATATACCAGAGCTTATTTCTCTCATTACGAAGAGATCGGAGCTCTTTATTATACCAGGGTTGGGATTATCGTAAAGAAAGTTAAAATTGGCCATACTGAGGAGGTTATTCAGTTTGGCGTAGTTAGCCCTATGAAAATTAAAATTGTACGAATACTCATAGGAAACGCGATTGAGACCATTGTCATACGCAAACGTAAGAGAAAGGGGAGGTTGGTAACTATCCAACTTAGAAAGAAGATGTCTGCTTTCTAAATCGATGCAGTTATCTGTATCAGTGGCGAAGACTAGGTCGAGTTGTCTGCCAATGTTATTGGTGACACCACTTAATTGATATAGACCAGAGTCAGTAAGGCAGTCGATGAACAGATTTTCTTTATCAAAGAACAAAGTTGTCAACTCCTTAAATAACTCTAATGCATGTGGCCATGACGGTATTTCAAATCGTGTACTCAAAAACATTGCACTTAATATTGCTGAGGTACTAGCTTATATTTTCAACCAAAGTCTTTTCAGTGGAGTTTTTCCTGAAAAACTTAAGCGTGCCAATGTGCTACCTCTATTCAAAAAAGGTAATAAGAGGGACAAAAATAATTATAGGCCCATTTCGCTACTACCTTCAATTTAAAAAGTCTTTGAAAAAGCTATGAGAAACAGAGTGCCGGCGTATCTAACAAAAATTAACTTTTTTAATAAAGCCACAATATGGATTTAGGGAAGGTCTCTCAACAGAAGATGTTCTCTTGGAATTTTTTTTTTATTTATTAAGCTGTGAATAACAAAAAATGTTATGCTGGACTCTTCGTGGATATAACCAAATAACCAAAGCTTTTGAGTTTGTTCGTTTACGACTGGTCTTATCCAAAGGATAGATCCCAACTGGTCAAGATAGATAATACATACAGCAGCTCATCAAGCATTAATCTTGGTGTACCTCAAGGTTCAGTTTTGGGCCCAATATTCTTCCTCATTTGCATAAATAACCACCGTGTGGCGCTCCCATTGTTCTGGTTTGAGTTCTTTTTGTTAAGTTGGTAAATATGCTGTTGACATTCCCACTAAATCTTAGCGTCATAGCTTGACATTTGCAAAAGTTACGTAGTCAAGAGTACATCTATTTCTGTGTCTGTTGGCGATTTTTTACAATTTTAGAAATGGATTTCAATTTGCAACAACGAACTTGTATTAAATTTTGCGCAGCGTAAAAAACGAATTTAATGGTGCGCGAACGTTGGAAATGTTGGAAAAGTGTTTCGGCAACGATTCTGTAAAGAAAATGGTCGTTTACCAATGGCACGAGCGGTTCAAACGTGCTCGTGAGTCAACCGAAGATGATGAACGCAGTGGCAGACCATCGATATCGAAAACCGACGAAAACATTGATGAAGTACGAGTAAAAGAAATGTTGGTTAATAACCGCAAATTAACCATCAGAGAGATAACGGAGGACTTGAACATTGACTATGGATCCGTCCAAAACATTTTGGTTAATGATTTGGGTTTCCGTCGTGTAGCAGCAAAGTTGGTGCCAAGAGACCTCAATTTCATGCAAAAAAGAGACCGTGTTGACGTCGCAAAAGAGATGATTTGCGAGGCTGAATCCGATCCCACATTCATCAAAAGGATCATTACTGGAGACGAGACGTGGGTTTATGAGTACAACACGCAATCCAGACATCAGGCAAGTGAATGGCGTTCACCAAATGAGCCGAGACCAAAAAAAACCACGGGGTTTTTTGAATCAAAAAAGAAGGCAATGCTCACGGTTTTCATGGATTACAACGGTGTAGTGCATCATGAATTTTTGCCAGAAGGCCAGACAGTAAACAAAGAGTGTTACGAGTATTTGGGCGTTATGAGATGTTTGTGTGAAGCAATTCGCCGAAAGAGACCAGAATTGTGGGCAGAAAACTGGTGGATTTGGCATCATGATAACGCACCGTGCGTCCCCCAGTGCCATCATTATTCGTAATTTTTCGACGAAAAATGCAACAAATACCATCCAACAGCCACCGAATTCACCTGATTTGGCTCCCTGTGACTTATTTCTGTTCAATCGAGTTAAAAAACCACTACGGGGTACTCGTTTCAGCAGCCGAGAGGAAGTAATGGAAAAATCGCAGGAAGCACTGAAGGACATACCGAAAAGCGAATATAAAAAATGTTTCGAGAATTGGATCAAGCGCTGGCATAGGTGTGTTGCAGTCGATGGGGATTACTTTAAAGGGGACAGTATAGATTTATATAAATAAACCTGTATTTTAAATTTTCTGAATACATTCCGGAAACTTTTTGATCAAGGTCGTATGTGCATATCTGTTATGCTGACCGTTGGTGTTTACATTCACTCAATCAAATGGATTCATCTGCCGAATAGGCCCTTACATTTTATATGTAACAAAACATCATGGTTTTGCTATTTTCTCTTGATCGTGGTTATATATTCAAGTCCGGTTAGACTAGAACCATATCTCGTGCCTATCGCGAAGACTTGAAATAAACGCAATTGATTTGTAGCCGGAACGTCACGTATAGCAGCCAGTCACCATCAATACAAGAGCACGATACTAAATATATCAGCAATTTTATATTTACAGTAGCAACTCTAACAAATCAATAAACTTAGCCATTCGCATATAAAGGTCGTAGATCAGTTGAAATGTGACTTCGATAAGCGTCTGATTTAATCATCCAAAATTAAAATAATCATGACTGAGATAATGGTGATAAAAAACAGATTCCGATATTTAGAGGAAAATACAAGTATCTTCACACCGTCATTTAAATCCGATTAAACGACTACTAGACGGGCATTATTTATCTGATAAAGATATTTAGACATATTTCAAATAATTCCCATTAATTAGGCTCCAACTCATCAAGCCTATCACAAATGGATTATGGGAACCGTTAACCAATTAAAACATGCCCAATAAAATAGATAATAGATACTTGGCCCACTCGTATCTTTTACTGCCGAAGGAAATGCATAGCCAATACGAATTCGTTTTCCATCTATTTACATTTGATTGATTTGTTTACTCATAAAAGAGAAACTAACATACAATACGAGTATATTCCGATTTTATGGATGCCTGCATCTATTCAAATGAAGTGATTTTATATTATTTAAAAGCATTTCCAAATCGAATTAAAACTTTGGCGCAGGCGCCTGGCTACCTTGGAAGAACTGCCCGTCAAAAGAAGTTTTATTAATTCAGGAGAATTCCGACCCAAAAAAAAAAAAAAAAAAATCCAAAAACATTTTGATTAATTGCTAATGACTTAATCCATTTGTCGCATCTTCTAACAACCATCTCAAAATTGTATCTACCCCTGAACAAAAAAGAAAAACAGTCGAAAACTATCTCATAAAATTAATCTCCCCGAAGTGAAACAAACATCACATGGCACAAACTTTGCTGGTGACTTGCTAATTTATTCGCTGAAAAACCATTGAATTGTTAATTTATATCTACCAAATAACATTCTCTAACTATTTGTATTTGTTTGCCAACAAAATATTAAAACAGAAACAGAAACAGAAAAACCCTCAGTTCTAATGAGATACAAAGAATTGTTCGCTAATATAAATTATTTACACCGTGCGTCGAAAAGAATTATGAGAGCAAAGCCACCACATTTGTATCATATTATACAAGCTCTAAAAGTATCTACACTAAATAAATCCACAAAACACTGCTGACATCTCATTACAATTACCATCTCGAACGAATGAAATCCGCCCACATAGACCCACAACTCAAAGATACTCGCACATACTCGTACATTGGACTCGTGTACATTTGCGAACACACGAAATGAGCTACAAATTTCTCAATTGTCAACACCAAGATGTGATAGTTGTACATTTGCAAAAGATAAATAGGAGGCGGTGGGATGACTACGAGGCAACTGACTATTCATAGATAAACTATCCTACACAGACCGACACCGACACCGCCACCGCCACCGACAACGACACCGACGGCTTCCTGTATCTGAGGAAATGATGAGTAACACATGGAGAATGTGAATTTGTATATATGCTCTCACGGAAAAGATTAAAATTATCCGAAATGATAGATACTCGTACAAAAAGTATCTACGAGTGGATTTTTGGCGATTCTGTTTACTATTTGCAAGTTGTTTAGATACTGAGGTGAATATCGGACTTGGCAATGTGAAAAAATTACCTTTCAGCCATTTTGGTTGGGTAGGCGTGGCGCAGTTTCAAACGAAATGTGGTTGAATTTCGCAGGGGAATAAACGAACAACTGCCGCCGCGCAGCATATCCAACAGATTGTGCTGGCGCTGCTTATGCAAGGCTATGTATGACACGAGTAACTGTTGCTGGTGTTTCTACTCTTGAAGGGGAATTCTGTACAGAGAAAGATACACGAGGAATACAAGAGGAAAAATAGAATGTGAGGCAGAGAAAAATGGGCGGAACTATTAGCGCGAACGGAGGAAAAATTTAACCGAATTCCAGCAAAAAGAAGAACGAGTCCTTTCTAGAGGACGGGGATTATCGTTTTTTTTTTTTTTGTTGTTTGTTGTTGTTTGCTCCTTTCTTATTCTTGATCGATCCGCGAAGCAAATGGAAAGGTGGAAATAGTGCAGAAGATACTCTTACCGAGATGTGGACGTCGATGTCGAAGCGATGGCTGCGAATGATGAAGGAAGGATGTTTTGCCGGTTATTTGGTTTTGCTTGTTTTTTTTTTTTTTTTTTTTTTTTCGTTTTATTCAGTTGGTGGGTCGGTTTTTGTGGTATGGGATGTACTCGTATCTGTTTGGTGTGGTTGAGGCTGGTGAAGGCTTATTGCTGAAACTGGTCACGTTGTTGCAGCGGTGAGAGACCTCTTTATGCTAAATAATCGACGGCTGCTGTTGCAGCAGCAGCAGTGAGATGTACCCGTCATCATCATCGTCGTCGTCGTCGTCGTCGTCGTCGTAGTCGACGTCGCAGTTGTATTCGTCCTGTGATTGTTGTTGTTGCTAACTTTGAGGAGCAACAACGAGTTTTGTCAACCACTTTGACTCTGGAGAAGAAGCTGGTTCGAGCGTTTTTTTTTTTTTTTTTTTGTATATCTATCCTGCTCCCTTATTTACTGGATTCTGGATGTACGAGTATCTTTCCTCTTTCTTGTTTTTGGTTTTTTTTGTTTTGTTGCTTTTTTAAATGGAGATATATTTCAGTTTTGGTTCTCTGAAGCCAAGCACTATGTAGAAAGCATCCTCCCTGTTGTAGATATCTGCTTGGTGCAGGGTACTATGTGCGAAGTTGTGGATGTGACATATTCAACACATGCTCGGGTGAGAAAATTGTGCGCGTTAATGATTTTCTTGTCGGCGAGGGAGCCGCGCGGATACCTCTCTTGGTTTTTGGAAATGTTAAAAAGGTTTCTGGTGGTTGGTGGTGATTCTGGGTAGAATGCTGCTGATGGTCTGGTGATGGCAATGGCAATGGCGATGGCGATGGCGATGGCGACGGCGGTGGTGGTGCTTTTTGGGATGAAAAGGATTTTTCGGGTGTTAAATGATAATGAGTACTGGAATGCTGCATGTTGGATTTGGATGTGTTTTTACTTTTTTTTTTGTTTTTTTTTTTTTGTATTTCATTTGAAGGAAATAGTTGTTTTGGTGATTTATGCGTGTGTAAAAAATAAAATGGAAGAAATATCTGTGTTTTCGGTTACCGGTTACCTTTATGAAAATTGAACACCTTTCTGTGTTTATTGAGATCGTTGCCAGAGTTGTTGATTTATTTAGTTTTTTGTTTTTCTTTTCAAGAAACATTTTTACAGTCACGTAATAAAAGCGATTCGTACGACTATGATATATAGAGTAGGGAAGATGAACGAGTGACGAAGATAGTCTGGAATTTTAGAATATTTTTATGGGAATGGTGCGGTCGGTCGGTGGTAATAAAACTGTTGTCTTTCTTGTTTTCTTCAACTATCGAGACCACAAAATGTGTAGACGTGTCATTACGAGCAATAACCATACGAAGGGAGAGGTGTGCATGTTACATAGAACAGTGACATTTATTGGTTTACAAACCTTATAATTTGAAATATCGTTTTATATCCTGGGAGACCGATAATACTCGTATATGTTTTTTTTTTTGTTGCAAGGTGCAAGGATCGATGATCGTGGTGATCAATGTTCGAAGAGATGGAATAGTGGAATATGATGTGTAATGTTTCCTTCACGACAGTGACTGACAAGTCTCGATTTTATTCTTGTGCCGGAAATAACATAATATCGCCGTATTCAGAAAGTCTAATAGAACTAGATATTCCAAAAACTTTGAAGCAGAATTCTACACCCATGCTGGTATCCACCTTAGACTTATTTGTGTAGATGTGGACAGTTGTTTCGTTGGATAGTAGTCGATTTTCTTTCCTTTCCTTTCTAATAAGACAACAGCGGTGCCAAATCTGAATGAAGAGTTGCGTACCTACCCCCTGCTTCTTTTATTTCCGGGATATTTTTGTGAAATCCACATGTGCCCTGCCAGACTACCTACGTTTCTAGCTTCTAATTCCGTTTAGTCTCAGAGCACTTTACCCGGCAGATTTCTAGGTGTGACTTTCTTTGCCCCTGGAGACCAAATGCAAGTCATTCTTTGAATATTAATTGTAACATTGAGGATTGAGGTTTGCTTGCCACTATACCGGATAGCAATGTCAGTATCGGTGTTGATGATTTTAGTTCTGAGGTTTTGTCGAGGTCTGCTTGGTCCTTTTTTATGTTGCCATTTCACTTTGATTTCATATCAAATACTTCAACCAGATACTAGATGGAGTGAAAAGTGACCTCCTTGACCGCCAAAATGCGCTGCTACTGCAAAAAAGGTTATGGTGCCTTGAAGTCCGTTCATATTTAGGCAGACATGCCAAATTTCAGTGCGATACTGTCTTTAGTTTTGTTTTGACAGCTGATTGTTGTTGACGTGTTTGGCATCATGTTGAGTATGGACAAAAACGATTTTCGTTCTCTCATAAAACATTATTTTTTGAGAGGCAAAACGGCGAAGGAAACAAAAGAAAAGTTGGATACATATTATGGGGCTAATGCTCCGTCAGATTACACCGTCAAATATTGGTTTCGAGAGTTTCGTGGTGGCCGCAACTCCACTACCGATCAAGTCCGCAGCGACAGGCCCTCCGATGCGGTTACAGAGGACAATGTCAAAAAGATACATGAAAAGGTGTTGGCTGACCGGAAAGTGAAGGTGCGCGAGCTAGCAGATACCACAAAGATTAGTACTGAGCGCACACGCCATAAACACGAACGCGAGAGCACTTCGAAACAGTGTTTGGACTTGCTGATGCGGAATTGGGCGGACTTTTGGCGTCGATTGCTAACTGGATTTGGATCCCTCGGACTATTATCTCTTCCCAAACCTTAAAAGATGGCTCATCAATAAAAAATTCAGCTCACGCGAGGAAATCATCAACGCCACGGAAAAGTATTTTGCAGACCTTCCGAAAAATTACTTTTCGGACGGGATCAAGAAGTTGGAAAATCGCTGGAATAAGTGTATCAAACTAAAAGAGGATTATATTGAATAATATAAAAAAACATTTAAAAAAAATTTTAATTCCCAAAGAGGTCACTTTTCACTGCATCTAGTACATGAGGCGGACAAAATTTGTTAGTGGAATCGCTTCGATTGTTGGCATATTAACTTATTTTTTTGTGGTAAAGGGAACCATTTAAAAACCAGGAACCAGGCAGGTTAAGGCGTTTCTATTTGGTTGTCGATAATGGGTATGAATTTCCCTCACGCTAAAAGCGCTAAGTCGTCTGCGTATGGTACTGATGGTTGAAGAGTGGATAACACCGCATCTTAGAGTCTCTAGATGCTGACATCCTTATTTGTAGCCTTTCCAGCTCTGCAGAAACCTGTCTGCTTCTAAGCATTTTTTTTTTATGTCGGCATAGACTCCTCATTCAAAGAATTAAATCAATTTGCTTACAGAACCAGCATCAAACACATCAAATTTAGGTACCTGTAAGTTCGCCAGTGATCTCATTTCCCGCGATCGCATTGTGAATTCAGCTTTCTGATTGCATTCAAAGGAGCTTTGCATACTTGAACTAGCTTAGAAGTGGAGAAAGGGTTTACCGAGGTCTTAAGTGAAGCTCGGCTATTTCTGCGGATGCAGGTAGTTCGTTGTCTTCATCGATTTTTACAATATACAGATGTATGGAGTTTGTTTAAATCGGGATTGCATATATCTCACCTTGGATCACACAAATGCAAGTTTTCCTAACAAGGAATAGAATCGAGCAGCGGCACATCCTAGATCGGTTTTGTGGACGGATTCTGGCTGAAACCATTCCTAATTTTTTCTTGTCGGAATGGAACATTCAGACAATGAACTTGTGAAGTGTACTCCTTGTATGCTCTTTCTATTGAAATTTCTCAATGTGTAAGCGCTTAAGTGATAAAGTGTCTACAGCACCAGCACCACCATATCAACGCCGAGTGTCTTTAGACTGTTGAGACGTAGGCCGTACATGCGGGCTGTTGTTTCACTTTTGCCCAGTACACTTAGGTGCTTAGCAAAGCATAATGCCCCGGTGGTAGCTGTCCATTTAGAGATATCGGGAAGCTTTCGTTTGATTTGCTGGTAACACGGAGAGTCATGCTATTCACTGTTGTGTTCATATGAAATCCAACTGCCAACGGATGGAAGTAGGCAGGTTTTGGGTCCTCAAAAACTATCCTCTGAGCGAATTTTATTTAATTGATAATAATAGTTCTTTCAATCCTAGGGCTCTTTAGACCGTTTTTTACCGCATTCTTAAAGGCATTTCATTGTACAGAATATCTTTGTACTTTCGGACTTTTTCATGACGTTGACGACGTTAAAGATTGCTGTTTCTAAACGTTTGCCTTATGTCTACGACTCGAACTGCAACCAACTTCAGACTGCTATAATTTCCAAACCGTTCATAACAGTGAGCTCAAATTTTGACACATGACGGATAATTTCATTATTTACAAACTTTTTAACGATTTGCGTCTCAGTTATGTTGAACAATTTTTATCCGCGATGGAATTCAAACGCGATTGTGTGATTGCTTTATATTTGGCTGGAAAACTACAAGTAGCTATCGTTAGAGCCCTCCAGCACCTCAACGTGAATAAATCATTTGTGTCTCGAACCATAGCTCGTTACCGTGATACTGGCAGCGTTGCAAAACGCCATTGAGGTGGTCGTAAAAAACAGCAACATCGCCAGAAATGGTTCGGAAAGTGAAGGCTCGAATAGAGCGAAATCCGGGTCGAAGTGGAAGACAAATGGCTCGTGAGCTGAACATATCGTTGGAACGGATACAACACATACTGAAAAATGAGCTTGGGCTCAAGCCATTGAAGTTTCTAAAAACGCACAATCTTACACAGCAACAGAAAAAAGTTAGAATCGAAAGAGCGAAGGAGTTGCTACGCTTGCTCGAAAGTGGTGAGTTGCCGAATTTGGTTTTTTCCGATGAGTCGCCATTTGTTATCGAGCAATATGTCAACAAACAAAATGACCGAGTTTACTTGCCAGAGAGGTTCTTGGAAAATTTACACTTTCGGATGGTCACCAGAAAGCAGGCAGCACCGATAGTGATGGTTTGGGCCGCCATAACCGCCGATGGTCACTCTCCGCTCGTATTTTTGGACCGTGGCGTCAAAATTAATGTGATCGTATACCGTGAAACTGTCTTTGAGGCAGTATTGAAGCCTTGGGCAAACAATCATTTCGGTCGGAGACCGTGGACAGTTCAATAAGACTCGGCATCGTCTCACAAAGCGCGCGTGAACCAAGATTGGTTAAAAAACAATGTTCCACACTTCATTTCTTCGACAAAATGGATTGCAAATTCTCCGGATGCAAATCCGTTGGATTTCTCTGTCTGGGGTATTTTGAAGGCGAAGGTTGGCACTAAAAAATACCAAAGTTTGGACCACCTCAAACAAACACTTCGCCGGGAATGGGCCAAAATACCGCAGAGCCACTTGCATGCAGCGTGCGATGCTTTCTTCGGCCGTTTCAGGGCCATTATTCGCGCCGAAGGTGGACATATTGAAAACTACTGATACAATGTGAAAATTGATGTATTCTCCAACATTTTTTGCTTTGACACAATAAAATTTATCAAAAAATAAAAAAGTTGGGGTTCGAGTCATTTAGATGTCGATAAGACTGCAAATATGTTATTGTTATGTCTTTTAAAATAATTGAAGCTAGGCTTTATGCTTGTCGAGTGAAAGGTAGTACGCCATAAGTGCAATGATAATTTAAACTTCTCGCCTTGACTAGTACATATCCTCATAGCAAGCTACTTAGGAATATGTTTTCAGGTACCATTCCTACCATCTGTTCCGAAAAATTTGTACGATGATAATGAGTTAATAGCTAATCTTATTCCTTCTTCTGTGGTTGTGCATTTAGGAAAATGAGTAAAACATAGGAATTCCAGTGTTCCTTTGCAGGATTATGTCCACTGTTCATTGAAGTATTGAAAAGAATCCAAAGCGATTGGCTATTTGCAAGCACTTTTCTTAAAATCTTTAAGAATTTGAGGAATAAGACGACAGTATCTCGCAGTATAAGGCATTTACTTGGCTACTGCTATTTAAGCATCCATATTTTGCCATAAAACTTATATTTGTATGAATGACATTTGAAATTTTTTACATTTCACCAATTGTTACTTCAGGATCTCGTTTTTTCTAGTAGCCAATGTGAGACACTTATCGCAAGAAGCGAACACTTGCTAAAGTTTTTGCATCTGGGACATGTAGTTTTTATTTCTTCAGTGGGCTCTTCGAACCTCAGCTACATATAGCATTAAAGGGATCTAGTTCGCCAATTGTGGGGCACTATGCCACCTAAAAGACAATTCTTTTCATGGAATTGAGAAACTTTCTGGTGAAGATTTTGTGAATTTCCCGAGGGAAATTGCATGCAAAGACGACATTCGGTTTGCTGAATAAGACCTATTGTATGTAGGCGATGTCAAAGGTGGCAGTGCCCGGTTACAAATCCAACCAGTCTTCTGATATCATCGCTTTTGAGTTGTAGGGATTCTCTTGGTTTTTTGTAAAGGTGTTTGATGGCTTTTTTAGCCTGGCGAAGCCCGAATGGAGTATATACATTTTGTTCTCCCAGCTCTTAATTGCTGAATTCGGGATATTACAGAACGGCTCAAAGCCGATGAAAAAATCAGCCAATTCTACCCAGTTATTCCGCTTTTTCATTTCCGCTAATACCTGTATGACCAAGTATCCACTGAAGTTTTACTTTGTTCTTGTAGGAGAGATCCTGTAGTGTATTGAAGTAGTGCAAGACTGATTCAGATCAATGAGATTAGAGCCTACTCAGACGGAACACACAACTGTTATTTGAGGGAAACATTTGAGTTTTTTTCTGTAACAAAACACTGTCACCGTGATCCTTTCTTCATTGTCTACAAGTAAAACTTTAAATATCCTAGCTTCGAGACGACGATGATTCTATCTAAAATGCTCTTGGAAATATGTCGAGATCCAGAAAAACGACACTGTGTTTATTTGACTATTATATACTTTAATTTACTGCATTACTAAATGTTGTTTGCACTTTATTTGGTGAAAAGGAAGCTTTTCCTTTCGTTCGTTTAAGTACAATAGTCTCTGCCCATACCGCCTAACACTGGCGGATTTCTAACACATGGTCTGGAAAGTCCGTGCCGTTTTATAGTAAAACACAAAATTTTTGCAAAATTCAACTTTATTTATCAATATAGTTGCCTTCGAGGGCGGTACACAGATTGAAACGATTTTTCAATCTTTTGATACCAGTTTTGTAGTACGATTTCGGTTTAGCTTCGAAATAGGCCTCTGTTTCGGCGATTACTTCTTCATCGGTCTCAAATCTCTTTCCGGCGAGCATTCTTTTGAGGTCTGCAAACAGGAAATAGTCGCTGGGGGCGAAATCTGGAGAATACGGTGGATGGGGAATCAATTCGTAGCCGAATTCATTCAATTTTGAAATCGTTTTCATCGACTTGTGACACGGTGCATTGTCTTGATGAAACAGCACTTTGTTTTTCTTCAAATGCGGCCGTTTTTCTGCGATTTCGTCCTTTAAACGATCCAACAACGCAATGTAATAGCCGCTGTTGATAGTCTGCCCTTTTTGGAGATAGTCGATGAAAATTATTCCATGTGCATCCCAAAATACGGATGCCATAACCTTGCCAGCCGACTGTTGAGTTTTTGGTCGTTTTGGGCGAGGTTCGTCACCTGCTGGCCACTCAACTGACTGCCGACTTGACTCTGGTGTGAAGTGATGGAGCCAAGTTTCATCCATTGTCACATACCGATGCAAAAATTCGGCTTTATTGCGGTTGAACAGCTTTAAACACTCCTCTGAATCATCAACACGTTGTTGTTTTTGATCGACTGTGAGCAAACGCGGCACTAACTTTGAACACAGCTTTCGCATGTCAAAATATTCGTGTATGATATATCCAACACGCTCTTTTGATATCTTCAGAGCCTCAGCTATCTCGATCAACTTCACTTTACGGTCATTCGTAATCATTTTGTGGACTTTTTTGATGTTTTCATCCGAAACAGCCTCTTTTGGACGTCCACTGCGTGCATCACCTTCGGTGCTTGTAGGACCACTTTTAAATTTTTCAATCCGAAATTGCTTTCAATCCATTTTTTGTTTTCACAATAACAAAAGTTGCTTCACTCACAACGCTATATCTCGAGAACTAATCGTCCGACAGCTGTCAAATTTATACACGTATCTTTTGAAGGTTGGTACTAACTGAAAATGGTATGGATTTAATTCAAGTGATGCCCTCTCTTAGAAACAGCCCATGTGTTATAATTATCCGCTCATTGAAATAGTAGTGCCTGGTCAAAGTAACATGACAAGGCTTGTCGGAAAGTATCTTTGTCATAAACATTTATTATTTATTGTCTATTATTGATGCACAGTTTTATTAGCTATTTTGTTATCAAGTAAGACCTTCTGGAACATCGACATCAGAGGCACGTGCATACGTATATATGTCACTGTAATATAAATGGATGACTTTTCCAAAGTAACACTTATAGCAATATTTGATTCTTTTAGATACTTAAATACTCGTATTTCTGCAGTTGGGTCTTTTTGACTTACTATGATGAAACCTTCATTACCATGCAGACCTTAAAAAGTGAAGTCCTCTGATTCGAAACGAGAAAAAAGTTTAAACCTTTCCTATAAAGACCAGACTACCATGGTAACCAACACAATTGGTGTTGAAGCTGCGTACCAAGATCAAAGAGTTTTAACAATGTCAAAAGTCAAGTTTAGGATCGATGTTCGAAAGTTAGTAAATCTTCTTAAAAAATAAAAATTGTTATCATCGATAAATCTTTTCTTAATATTTGCACACATAAACAATTACAATTACAATTATGTTTTACTGAGACGTATTTTCGAATCAATACATTTATTTATGTAAAGTATTTGTTTCTTAAGAGCAAAGACTAAGATTGTGTCTGAATTAAAAGTAAAAGATTAATTTATAATTTATATAAATAGTCTAAAATATACTCGTTTTATACAGTTTAGCAGTATAATCCTTTAAGGGCATATTCCCGAAGTTCCGCCGAACAAGAAATTGTATGGCAGAGGGGGTCTATTCTCACTCCTTTTCAAGTTACAGCCCATCAAAATGGGTGGCTTCTAATTTGGAGGTGTAACCACTTTAAACGCTATAATTTTTAAACTAGTACAGGTACAAAAATAGTTTTAGACATATTGGAAAGATAATTTAGTAGTGCATACAAGACTACAAGGGTACATCTGTGCAGCAAAAAAAAAGTTATGGCTCGTTAAACTCAAAATTATGAAAATTTTCTGTTCCATTTTTTTATTTAAAATGCATTTTTCTTAAAATTTTTACTTAATAAATTTTCTGAAATTTTGTGAAATTTTTATCCTTGCAAAATTTCCTAAAAATTATGTTTAGAAACTTTTTTGCGTACGATCAACAGATTTTGTAGTTAAAGCCATTTTTCGTCAAACAAAAATGGCCAAACAAAATTAAGTGAGAATAATAAACTAACTTACTAATAATGAGCAATGCAGTTAACAGTTAATTGTCGAATAGGAAAAAAAAATCGTAACAAAGAATAATTCTTTGTTAACCTTTTTTTTCAATTTGACATTGTTTCAACTGATCTATGTACAATCGACATTTTGCTCTGTAAGGAAACAGCCAATTGCTAAGTTGATCTCCACAAAATATATTCAAAACGTGAATTAGTGTTGGTATACGGGCTCTGCAATGGAAACGCTTCGTTAGCAAGATTGGAGTACCAACGACTATACCGAAATCGTTTAATACCGTGCAGCCGCCTACTCGCTGATACTCGTACGTATCAGCGCCTTGTTGATACCAAACTGCACCAAAAAAAAAAGAGAAGGACGTTCAGACGCAGCGGTGGCAGAAGTTGGGGATTGGATTTCGCGTGCTGTGGAAGTTCAGCCTTCAGCCAGAGTCCGTAGACTAGCTGTGCAGTTGGAACTTACCAGAACTAAAATTCACAGGACTCTACAGAAAAATAGATTACACACTTTCTATTTGACGCCGGTACAGGATTTACTACCAGGTGATGCGCAAAGAAGAGTGGAATTTTGCCAATGGCTACTGTGCAAACATGCAGAAGACGGGCAATTCCTCAGGAACAAGAGATTGGGTTTCAAACCATCATAATTTGCACCACTGGTCAGACTCCAATCCCCAATTAATACGCACAACATCCTTTCAAAGGTAAGAATTTAATTATTGTTAACAGCTTCTTCAAAATATGTTGTTTATTTTAAAGGAGGTTTAGCGTAAATGTTTGGGCTGGATTAATAGGAAACATTTTAGTAGACCCGCACGTTCTTCCACAAACCGTTAATTCCCATTACTACCTGGAATTTTTTAGAAAACGATTGCCGGAGATCTTTGAAGAAATTCCTCTTGTTCTTTCGATGTGCGATGTTCTTTCAATAAGATAGAGCAGTTTGTTACAGTAGCAGCAGGGTAACTTCGTTCCTCAACCATACTTTTAACGAACGATGGATTGGTCGATTCCGCCCCAATCCTTAGCCACCCCGATCTCCTGACCTAACACTCATGGATTTTTTTTCTTCTGGGGTGCTATGAAAGCAAAGATTTATTTTAGAGAAATATCGAGTCTGGTAGAGATCCACAAAAATATTAGTGTCGCTTCAGAAGAGATGAAAATAATTTTGATGATCGTTAATCTGCCATCCGAAATGGTTCAGCGCGCCCGAAAGTGTATTCAAATGGAAGGAAGGCATTTCGAACAATTGCTATAAACATTCCATAAACTGTTCCAAAAAGGTCCTTCTCAGGACCACATAAAAATGTCTAAGAGATTTTGTGAGTAATTCAATAGGTACACTTCTTTTTCGCCATTTTTGTTTGACGAAAAATGGCTTTTACTACAAAATCTGTTGATCGTACGCAAAAAAGTTTCTAAACATAATTTTTAGGAAATTTTGCAAGGATAAAAATTTCACAAAATTTCAGAAAATTTATTAAGTAAAAATTTTAAGAAAAATGCATTTTAAATAAAAAATGGAACAGCAAATTTTCATAACTAAATTATCTTTCCAAAAAGTCTAAAACTATTTTTGTACCTGTACTAGTTTAAAAATTATAGCGCTTAAAGTGGTTACATCTCCATCCCACTCTGATGGGCTGTAACTTCAACTCGAATACGAGTACGATACTTTTTGAATTTCTGACCTCTTACCTGAAACAGCAACACTGCTCCTGTCAACAGGCATCTGTCAGTTGACTCCTGTCAAAATTTAAACTTGCTGCGTCAGTTAGTTTGTGTTTGACAGCTATTTTTATCAGACTACTCACCAATTTGAGGAGAAAATGGAAAAAAGTGAATTTCGTGTGCTTATTAAGCATTATTTCTTGCGAAAAAAACCATTACCGAGACCAAGGCTAAGCTTGATAAATACTATGGGGACTCTGCACCGATTTCAATGGTAAAAAAGTGGTTTACTGAATTTCGTTGTGGCCGTACAAGCACTGAAGATGCCGAACGTCCTGGACGCCCAGTTGAGGTCTCTACACCCGAAACAATCGAAAAAATTCACGATATGGTGTTGGCCGACCGAAGATTGAAAGTGCGAGAGATTGTGGAAGCCGTAGGGATCTCGCATGGCTCAGTGGTTTCAATTTTGAATGATCACTTGGGCATGTGAAAGCTTTCCGCAAGATGGGTGCCGCGTTTGCTCACAGTCGACCACAAACGCAATCGTGTAACAACTTCACAGGAAGGTTTGGCGTTGTTTAATCGCAATATGGAGGAGTTTTTGCGCCGTTTTGTAACCGTGGACGAAACATGGATCCATCACAACACACCAGAGAACAAACAACAGTCAAAACAGTGGGTTTCTAAGGGTGAATCGGCGCCAAAGAAGGCCAAGGTGGGTTTGTCAGCCAATAAAGTTATGGCGACTGTTTTTTGCGATGCACGCGGGATAATCCACATTGACTACCTTCAAAAGGGAAGAACAATCAATGGGGAATATTATGCCAACTTATTGGACCGATTCAATGACGATTTGAAAAAAAAAAACGACCTCATTTGGCCAAGAAAAAAGTTCTTTTCCACCAAGACAATGCAAGGGTGCACACATGTGCAGTTGCCATGGCAAAAATCCATGAATTGGGCTATGAATTGCTCCCTCATCCACCCTATTCTCCAGATTTGGCTCCGAGCGACTACTTCTTGTTCCCAAACCTGGAAAAAGATTTGACTCCAATGATGAAGTCATCTCGCAAACAAAGGCCTATTTTGAGGACCTCGACAAATCATTTTTTTTGGAAGGGATACAAAAATTGGAGAAGCGTTGGACAAAGTGTATAGAGCTCAAGGGAGACTACGTTGAAAAATAAAATTATTTTTTTATCAAAAAATCTGTGTTTTAATCCAAAAGTCATTGACCCGCCCTCGCACCATACAATTTCTTGTTCGGCGGAACTTTGGGAATATGCCCTTAAAGGATTATATTGCTAAACTGGGATACCCTGTATACGCTTGCTCCCACCATATTACATCGACATTGCTTCACAGGAGCGTTAAAAACTAAAAAAAAATACTAGAAAAGTTATATAAATTCTTACATCCCCTTAAACGTTATATATGAAATAAAAACACTCATAAACATGGTGAATCAATCATGAGCATTTTTTTCACATATCAAAATTATGTCCATGAAGTTATAGTTTTTGGGAAAAATCCGTCTCAGCGTCAGGTACCCTGGCTTAAAATATTGAATAATACTATTATGTGTACTATAACTTTGGTCATAATCAAATTATGCTTATAATACATTTTCTGACTTATTCATTTTGTTTACTCTCTCTTCGAAACTTCCCCCGGTACATCATTTTCAAAATTTTAAACTATTCAATGGCATCTATTCTAACACAATTTCATCTAATGAACGATCCCATTTCCAGATTGGGAATGATTTTTTAAGCTTCGCGTTTATGGTGCCCCATGTTCCGGAGTGCCATCTCCGTTCTTTCCGAATTGTTGGGTTTTATTGGAAAGCCTTTTACATTGCCTTGGAATCGACAAAACCTCCTTAAAGCTGCTTCTTTATGCCTCTAGGGGTTCTGAGAATGGCAAATGAATCTATAGCTGGTAAAATTTTGCATAAACAGCACTCAAGCCATCTTTGAGTTTGATATATAAAAATACAGAATGCACGTCAGATAACTATCTAAATCGTTCCAAAATTCCAAAACGCGGGACAATTTCGCAGTAAATTTTCTTATCGTGTGGCACCAATTGGGCAAGTGCGGTACAGTACCAGACGTGGCCAGTCGCGGAGCAACCATTTGCTCAAAATATTACTTATCTGGCTGCAGATACCCAAGAGAACATCAAACTGAAGACGGCTCCGCCAGTTGGACAGCCAATTTACATCGAACCTTGTTACAAGGTCCTTCAACTATCGCCTGCAGAGGATGATTTAACATTGAAATTTCATATTTGGTGCGGCGTTTGTGGAGAAAAGGTGATTAGCCCATAGCACCGCTATTACTAGGACTGATGAATTCAATTTTAAATTTAGTGGGGGCTAACGCCCCAGTTTATTTTGCTTAATACAAGCTTAGACTGACTTAAAAACTGGGATTTAAAAACTAACAACAGTTAGGGGTTAGGAAGTAACAGAATGGCGGGGGAGATCAAGTTTAAGACGAGAAGTTTGAGTTGACCTTACGGAGCATGCGGGAGATTGTTTCGTTAGAACCATAAGAGGCGCGATGGGTTGGAATATAGAAGAGACGAGGGCAGAGTAAATTACTCGTAGGAGGGTTAGTGTTGAACGACCAGAATTGTAAAGGGCAGCGCAATCCACAGAATCAGAGAGCAGTCGATGAATGAAGAGAATGTCAGCTACCTCTCTGCGTTTTTCGAGGGTATTCAGGTTAAGAAATTTGAGGCGGTCACACTACAGAGGTAAGATAAAGGGGCCATCCCTGGGTAGTCCACGAATGGCAAACCGAAAAAAACGACGTTGAAGGTTCTCGACTTGGGATATATGAACTCGCTGAAATGGGCACCACCCTTGGCTGGCATATTGGAGAAGTAAAGTGATTTTGTCACATAAGGGTTGCAAAATTCTTTAGACCATCGTTGGATAAAACCGAGCGATGAGTTGGCTTTAAGGATTACCTCATCAATATGCGAACGGAAGTTTAACTCTCTATCATATAATACTCCAAGGTCGCGAAGGCATTGAATCTGGGGTACAGGTTGATCATGCATAAAATAAGGGGCTTACGAGACGACACTTGGGGACATTAAGCTCAAAGCAATTTTTAAGACACCAAGTGGAAAACCTATCAAGGTCTTCTTGAAGGAGAATAGAGTCTTGGGCTGAAGAAACAGTCTTCGAGAACTTATTGTCGTCGGCGTAAATGGATAGGGAGCAGTGTTTAATAATCCTGTCAAGATCGTTTATAGTTAAAATAAAAAAGAGGGGACCTAGATGGATGCCTTGTGTAAACACTACACTATCTTGATCAATACTTTCATGCTGCCACTACTCTAACAGGGAATAAAAAAATTCTCGGGGCTCTATCCCTCGTTTTGGCGACTTCCACTAACCAACGAGATAGCGCAATTTGACTATTCCAAACTTCTCTTTTTGTGGTATTTGGAAGTTCTGGATCTAAAAGAGAATTTGTATATAATTTATCCTCAAAACCTTTGAGAAAAGTCTTTCCGGTACCATCTTATTCAAGGTTTGTACTCACCTTTGTTGTAAAAAAAACGATGGTTCTACAAAGTGCTTCTCTTATTATTATGTGCAGAAGAAGGATCATTGAGCTTGTGAGTCCATTCCATTTCAATTAAAGTCTGGAGCTATGCGTAAAATAAGTATTCGCGTAATTCCAACTTAATGTAATCAGTTCGTCATAAATTGAAACAACTATCTTCCTGATTCAAACAAGCCTTGTCATTGTCACTTCATTAATTCTTGAATATTCAATGTACCACCCATTGGAAGGCTGCTCAGTTCAAAGGTTGTTGGTATCATAATTTCCTCAATGGTAGGCCTTGGGAACCTTTCCCGATCGACGAGTCTCTGAGAATAATTAGATTTTTTTACATTTCTTGTATAACAGCGCAAACGCATGTGTTGTTCCAATTATTACTAAGAAATTGTAAAAACATCAAAGTGCTTGTATTATGATGAATGTTGGCAGTTGACAGCTTATCATAATTTTTAATTTGCTTAATTATCCAACAATATCGTAGAAACTGTCTATTGCAATTCAGAATGTTGTCGATACAAAAAAGTCAATTGTCTTTAAGTCCATGTTTTTGAAGTCTGTAAATGGTTTTGTTTATTCATGGGGCCGACTGTCATTCAACGGCATATGATCATAATTTGCACAAATAAGCATCAGGAAATGTCATAGGATACACTTAAAGGGAATTACCTCACTCTGATAAACTTTTTTTTATTTTAAAATGCGACTTCCCTTGGCTCCTATGTAGAAATCTTGCACACTAGTGTCTACAGTTCAATCAATTTAAATTCACATATCTGGAAAAATGTATCAAAAATGGCAAAGAGACTCCTTTCAGAAATTATTTTAACATCCGCCTCTTGCCAAAAGGTGGTAAAAAATTGTTCAGCTTTGGTTGAACTTGACAATTATTAGACTTTTCCGAAAAAGTCAAGACTGATTTGAAATAAGACATCTCCGTTCTTTTCAGTCCAACCTTGAATTTTGGGACATCTTGATGGTTCCTTGAGGTGAATCAATGATGGTGTCAAAAATCTCCTTTGATTTTTAAGTGGATTGGAGTATCATTTCTGAGACCATATCCCATTGTGTGAATTTATACATATAATAGAGGCATGGTGCCGTTTGAGACATCTAGGCAATCAATGAGATCCATTTTAAATTGCTTTCCAACTGAAAATTCTTTATAGAACTTCTGTCACCACATCGAAGCAATAACATCACAATCAGTCCTTAAAAATTCCTTTCATTCGTACATCGGTGGTATTCCTTTCGTACGTGGTGTGTGTTCCCGGCAACATTGTCAATCTCTGACACCCAAAAATGCATCCAAAATCCCTTCACACTTCGGTCTGTGTGTGGCGCTATAACACTCATTCAGATGCATTGAAATCAGCCCGAAATCGTTCCTAAATCGGAGGGAAAACCTCTTGATTTGTCCTGTTTTGACACAAAAAAAAAAACGAAAAGAAGCAAGAAATATCTCCTCCAGTGTGGTCCAATCAGACGACATCAGACATTCTTCCTTCCCATTCCCAAACTTGGCTGAAGTAGGTATTCAGCGAGATGATTTTTGGTTTGGCGGCGGGCATGCATTACACGAATCTCCTTCCAGCCAGCTTAATTCAGCGCAGCAAGCAATTAATTGGAACAAGTGTCACCCCGTGTGATCACACTTCACACAGTCCAACACCAGCTAGGCATCCGTCGTACTACTCTCCACATTTCATCCTCAATGAAGCGTTCGCGTTAATTAAGACAAACCCTGGGCGCTGCCTGTGATTTATTGCAACACGATGGAGAGAATAAAATGCATCTGCATCACTGAGATTGCGTATCGAGCGGATCGCCGCTCGTTCTTTATATGGTTTCGCTTAAAATTTCTCCGACGGCTGCTCCTAGCCCGATCCTCAGTTAAAGGTTCAAAGTCGTTCGTGTTGTCACATCAACGCCGAGATTTTTTTTTTTTTTTTGAATTCGTTTCCACAGATTTTTTTTCCTAAGATCACAGCACTCTTGCGCATCATTGCACTTTGCTATTTTTAATTGTAAATTCTCCTCAATTCAGTGTTAGAACTGCGCGAAAAGCTTTCGTCCGCCAAAAGATACAGCGACGAATGACATTTTATGCTCAACGCTCTGCAAGGTGATTAAAGGTGTAATGTGTTTGGCATTCGGGCTGTCACTTCAAAGGGGACTCTCCCGTGGTTCGGAAATTCGAAATCAGAAATCAAAAATCACCGAGGTTTTGGCTTTTTGGGGGGTTTCGTTTGTCAGCGTGCACACTCGATGACGTGATGAGGTGAGATTTTAGCGAAATGTTCACACGAGCGGGCTCTAAGGATGAGCGGTCGGTCGAACGACCGCCTTGATTAATGTTGGCATTTTGCAATGCCAAGTGAATTTGGAATTTTTCGTTAATTAAATGCGAAAAGTTCCCTTGTCGTTGATGTTGGTGTTGTTGTTATTTTTTTGTGGGCATCTACAAGTATTTTAGATTCAATGTGAGGGAGACTGAGATGAAATTGAAATGATAAATTGGCAACGTTTGGGGGTTGAAATGTGAAATGTCTTCAAGATTGTTGAAACTGAAGCTTTCGAGGCCTGCCAAATAATTAATTTAAAATTAAACTGAAGTGTGTTCACATTTCTTTATTTGAAAAATTGACTGTAAATTCTTCTGTTAAATGTACGAAATACAGTTTAATGACCTGAACTTATGACTTGTTCCTCCATTTAACATTTCAACAGTATTAGCTAAAGAATCTTTTGTACACAATATCTTGTTGCCACTCTTATCGAATGCGTTTTCACGTGAAGAATAAATTTAAAAAAATATTCAGCTTAGTCGCGAGTAACCATGAATCTCTGGCAACATTCTTTTTTTTTTTTTTACATTTCTTTATTCTCAAAATTTATACTAAATTGTATTGGGTCTACAAGCAAGTTTCCAGCGTTTGTCAGAGATGGCGCCACCAGTGGATCCCGGGCAGAATTGTCAGACCTCATGTGTTTTATTTGTAGGTTTTGTATCTGTCAATAACTTTGCAGCGTTATATTTGAGCAGTTCTATCGGTGTTGTACATTTTATCGAGCAAAATCATGGCAAGTTTCCAGCCAAATAAATGTCATTTGCGGGAAGCGCTGCTTTTATTCTTTAATATGAAGAAAAGTACGGCTGAGGCCTATCGTTTGCTTTCGGAAACTTATGGGGCGGAATGTATTTGTGTTCAGCATTTAGCCAATGATCTCCCATCTGATGTTTCTATTGTTCACCAAAATATTCGTAGTATGAGAACTAATTTTAATACATTTTTGTCTTACCTTACACCTCTGGAACATCTGCCAGATATTATCTTTCTATCTGAAATTTGGATATTTGATGAAGAGAAATCAGATTATAATGTAATTCCTAATTTTACCTTTGATGCTACCTGTAATAACTCGTATGCAGCCGGTGGAGTTGCGGTATATTATAGGAATTGTATAAAAGATTGTGTAATTAATAAATATAAGTTGGAAAGTTCTGATGTTATCAGTGTAAATTGCGAAATTTCTGGTGTACAATATTGTTTCATTTGCGTCTACAGACTTCATAAGTTTTCAGTTAAATGCTTCTTGGAAGAATTTACAGTGTTTTTAGAACGTCAGAAATCTATGAATGTTGTATTGCTAGGTGATTTTAACATTAATATCCTCTGTGATTCTTCTGATTCAGATTACTTTTTGTCTGCCCTATCTTCGTTTGGTTTTATTTCGACTCTTAATCAACCTACTCGTCTTAACTCTTGTTTAGACCATATCTTTATAAGACAACATCGAAATAGTCAAGTGAACTATAAAACCATGGTCTACGATCTAAGAATTACAGATCATTGTTTAACTTCCATTCAATTTGGTAGTAAAGTTACTCGTTTAAATAAACCTACAGTAAGGGAAAAAACTAAAATAGATTTCACTGCTTTAAAAAACCAACTTAATTATGAATTCTGGGATGAAGTCTATACAACTTCTAATCCGTCGTTAGCATTTGATATATTTCTAAGTAAGTTACAATATTATGTTTCGCTTTGTTGCCAAAAGAAAATTAGAGCTGATAACAAATTAAAACCTCTGAAACAATGGAAGTCCTTTCCATTATTAATGAAAATCAAAAAAAAAAAAATAAGCTTTGCTCACTCGTTCAAAAACACCCTAACAATGCTAGACTAAAAACCTTTTATGATAAAATTTGTTATGAGCTAAAGATAGAAATACCATACTGTAGAAATACTTACTATAGCAAAAAAGAATGGCAAATTGTTAACGATATTTTAAACAAAAACACACCTTGCAGTGATATTGTACTTAACAGTAACAACTCTACGATTTCTGACCCTTTGGAAGTAGCTAACTTATTTAACGACTTCTTCTCCAAAGTAGACTCATTTCTTAATGTATCAAATACTGATAATCCAACTTTGTATAATAGTGATTGCATACTGGAAGCCACTTTTCAACCAGAAAGCTTCTACTTCAACGAATTTACTCCACTTGAAATTCATAAAATAATATCTTCACTTAAAACATCAAATTCAACAGGATTGTATAATATATCAAGCTTTTTGTTAAAAAAAATTTCTTTTCAGATCTCGGATGTTCTGTGCTATATCTTTAATTCTTGTGTGCATAATGGTGTTTTCCCCGATGCCCTAAAAACTGTACTCGTAATACCCCTTCACAAAAAAGGCAGTACTATGTCATTAAACAATTATCGCCCCATTTCGCTGTTATCGGTTTTCTCCAAAGTTTTTGAAAGAGGAATGAAAACAAGAATGATTTCTTTCTTAGACAGGTCTCAGTTCTTTAGCGAATTCAAATTTGGCTTCAGAAGAGGTAGGTCTACCGAAAGTGCGTTATTAAAACTGATTAGGGAAATATATAACAGCTTGAATACTTCTCAAATTCCATCTTGCCTATTCATTGACATAACCATGGCTTTTGATACAGTAAACCATACCATTCTTTTAAATAAACTTTTTAATGCGGGATTCAGAGGTTTTATTTATGATTGGTTTACTTCCTACCTTGAAAACCGGAATCAATTAGTAAAAATTAATAATGCTTTTAGTTCTATAAGATACATGAATATTGGAGTCCCGCAAGGCTCAGTTTTGGGTCCTTTATTGTTCCTTATGTATGTTAACATGCTATTCATCCAACCCTTTAAAGGCAGTATTACAGCATTTGCTGATGATACTGCACTTTCATATTCAAGCGATAACTACGTCAATTTGTATCTGGACGTTAATAACGACTTGGATTTACTACGACGATGGTTCTATAAGCATAAACTGGTAATCAGCAGTAAAACAAAGTTTATGATATTTAATCTCAAAGGTTTAATAATTGAAGATCTGCCCCTCCTTTATCACTCTCCGAGTTGCCTACGTTTTTGCTTAGTTGAATCAACTGCTCGAGGTCATGTTACCTTCAATGCAAATGTGAACTGTAGTGAAGATTGTTTTCGTATTGAAAGTGTCGATAGATTCCTAGAAATTCTTCCATTAAGACATTTATATTATTATAAAGTGCTAAAAATATTTTTCGAAAATTCAGGTTTCTATGATGTTAGATTTCAGGCAAATTACTCGTATAATTTACGTGTTAACACGAGGAACTTCGTAACTATTCCACCTTTTTATAAAGCACACTTTTGTCGATTCTACTATGTTACAGCTCCCAGATTATTTAATTCTTTGCCAGAAAACCTTAGGTGTGAGAGGACAAAAACTGTATTTTTAAAAAATGTTAAAAAATGGCTTTTCACTTTCAACCATTATGAAATAGATTCAATTCTCATTCCAATGTTATAAACTGGCTGTTATTTACTTCTTATTATTATTTTTTTTTTATCTACATTGCGTTTAAATTTGAAATATCCTACTACTTTACTCCATCAATATTGTTTTATTTTTTTATTATATTTTAAATTTTTTCTTGTACTTTCGCCACTCGCCATATGGCAACAGATTGTGCAAAGCTATTTCTTAGAATAAAAAAAAAAAAAAATCGACGTGCCGCGAGTGGTTCAAACGGTTCAAAAGTGGTGATTTTGGAGTTGAAGACAAAGATCGCCCCGGAAAGCCGAAAAGTTTTGAAGACGAGGAATTGGACGCTTTACTGGATGAGGATCCGTGTCAGATTCAAGAAGAACTTGATGCATCATTGGGCGTCACGCAACAAGCCGTTTCCCTGAAGCCAAGAGACGTCGAACAGCGATTTTGCATGTCCGAAATGTTACTGCAGCGAAATAAAAATAAATCATTTTTGCATCGTATTGTCACTGGTGATGAGAAATGGATTTATTATGATAATCCTAAATGCAGAAAATCGTATACAAAGCCCGGCGAGCCCGAATAAGGTCATGCTCTGCATATGGTGGGATCAAAAGGGTGTCGTATACTACGAACTGCTTCCGAGTGGTGAAACCATCAAAGGACCATTATATCGAATCCAACTAATTCGTTTGAAGCGGGCATTAAAAGAAAAACGGCCAGAATATGAGACCAGGCATGAGTCCGTCATTTTTCATCACGACAACGCTCGGCCACATGTTGCGGTTTCGGTGAAAAACTATTTGGAAAATAGTGGATGGGAAATTCTGCCTCACCCGCCTTACAGTCCAGACTTGGCACCATATGATTACCACTTGTTTCGTTCGATGCAGAACGCTCTTACGGGAATACACTTCAGCTCAGTAGAGGAAATAAAAAATTGGCTCGATACGTTCTTGGCCTCGAAAGACGAGAAATTTGTTTGGTCCGGAATTCATAAATTGCCAGAAAGATGGGGGAAAGTTGTAGCTTCCGATGAACGATACTTTGAATAAAGCATTGTAACTATGTTTTCATAATAAAACTTCAAATTTTGGAAAAAAACGCTGGAAACTTACTTGTAGACCCAATAATTGTTGTTTTTTACAAATTCAAAGTAATCCAAACATAAATTTAGAGAATATTTAGTGACATGTTATATTTAGTGAAAAAAAAATAGTGGCAATGTCACATTATTTAAATTAATTCAGTGGGATGAACAGTAAGTACAAATAAGTATGTAGATGGCAAAGAAGAAGAATAGATAGGATATGACAAACAGAAGGTAAAGTGAAACAATTCAAGATAATATAAGGTTTAAAGTTGATTGGGTGATGAAGTGCAACAAGATTTCGAGTTCAATATGGTTAATATTCAAAAGCCATAGTTTTACTTTACATAAAACGATTCTCAATGTCCCAATGGTACGAATGTCTGCAGGGAGTGTGTTAAATATTTTGCAAGACTGCCAGCCATGGAACTTGAATTGTTTTATTGATGGGGTTCTGTAAGTACCCACCTCTAATAAAAATTTTTTTTAAAACCTTAAACTGGCAGAATTCTCAGTTTATTAAAAAGGGCTTTAGTGTTGGCTAAGCGCGAAAAAAAGCATATTTTTCTGATTACATATTTTTGTGGTACGATTAGTTGTTAGATTTTATTTAAGTGAGTACCACCCCATCAGCTTATACCATATTGTAATCTAGAATGAAGCAAGTAAATATTTTTTAAGATTCTTGTAGAAACGTAGTTTTGGAGCCGGTAGAATCTTCGCAGAGTGGATAGCAAATATTTTTTTAAAGTAGAGATGTGATTGTACCAGCTTAGATTTTGGTCAATTATTACACCTAAATATTTATAATCTCAATAGTAAAGCAGTTAGCATTACAGTCGAAACTTTCATTGTATGTGAGACTGCATCCACAATTCAGTAAGCTAGACCTGCGGCAAAAAGCTACATGTAACACAATATTAACTGCCGGAGGTTCCTTGGCAGTAAGACTGAAAAACATTACCTTCATCTTACTGCTTACTATTAACCTATGTTGCGCAAACTACTGTCTTAACAGATGTACATCATGGTTGATTTCAGCATGTAGATTGAAGAGATTATTAGAGCCATATGCGAACGCGAAGTCATCAGCAAAAGCCTTCAGGCTACCTATAAAAGGAAGACTGAAGACTGAATTTACATATATTAAGAACAGTAATGGACCAAGGACAGAATCTTGTGGAACGACGAGGTTAATTATCTCAGAGCCGCCAACAATGTTCCCAATTTTTACTTTTTGCGTCCTGTTCTTAAGGTAAGATGTAAGCCAATCTAAGATAAATCCTCGAAATCCTGCACGGTACAGTTTACCCAAAAGAATTTCGTGATTAACCATGTTAAAAGCTTTGGTTATATCTACGAAGAGACCGGCGCAGGTTTTCTTCTCGTCAAGGCCCTTATAAATATACTGACAAAAATCTAGTAGAGCATCTTCAGTAGAGAGGTTTACTCTAAAACCATATTGATTTTCGCTAAAAAAGTTATGGTAAGTGAGAAATTTCAAAACTCTACATTTCATCGCTTTTTCAAAAATTCTGGATATAACAGACAATAAGGAAATCGGTCTGTAATTCAATTTATCTTTGCTATTACTCTTTTTGAAGCTAGGAATCACATTGGCTCGTTTTAACAATTCAGGGAAGGTTCCCGAAAAGATGCTTAAGTTGAATATGTGAGCCAAAGTATCGACCACATTGTACGCAATTTTTTTAAGGGTGGAATTGGAAATTCCATTTCCACCACAAGAATTAGAGTTTTTTAGAGAATTGATCAATTTGATTGGATTAAAAACGAAGCTGTTACTAGAAAATGTCCGATCAAAGAGCTGAAACTTTAAACAACCCCCACAAGACATTAAAAAGTCACAAGCGGAGAACTTCTTGGACATTGAGGCGAAGCATTGGTTGAACTCATTTGCAACAACTATAGGATCTGTCACGATAACGTTATCTTTTTCGAGTGAAATAGATACGAGTACGTTATGGTTTTTTGTTTTCCCATTAATTACATAGTTTGCTACTTCCTTCCTACACTTTTTTGATGTTTCCTTGAGCATTTCTTAATTTGTTTTCAAAGTATCTGTTTCGTCAAATACTGATTTCTTTATTAATTTTTTTACATAAATGGGTGTAACGATGTTTTAAAACAAGATTTAGTGGGTGTTTATAGGTTTTACAAGATAATTTGTGTTTCAGTTTGACTTGTTTGAGAAGTGAATTAGTCACCCAGGGTTTGAGTTTAAGTTGAGATTTGTTTTGTACTATCGAGACGCTTGAGCCAACAATGTGGTTTTGTAAAGTTTTCAAGAATGATTCATATGCCAGAGAGGCATTTTCTTCGGCATACTCGTATGTGTCATTCCAGTTTTCACTCAAAAGTTTTCTATTTAAAAGGTTAAAGTTTATTTTTGTGATTCTGTTGGAAGTAATGTTAGAAACCTTTGCGTTCTTTATGTCATTAAAGATTAAGCCTGTCATACAGTGATCGGTAATATTAAAATCAAGATTCAGACCTGCATAATGACTAATCTCCCCTTGGAAGCGACCAAAAACATGGTCAATACAAGTCTTAGAGATTGGTCTTGTTACTTCATTTATAAATGGGACCAAGCCATGATTAGCCAATAAGGCTACGTACTTTTCGACAACAGCATTAGAGCTTAGAATGTCAATGTTGAAGTCGCCAATGATAATAAGATTAGCCCCCTTCTCCTTGTTTAATATAACTGAAAATTCGTCCAAAAACATATGCAGAGAATTATTTTGAAGCCTGTATGCACAAACGAAGCTGAAAGTTATATTAGAAATAGAACAAGTGATTTTTAGTATATCAGCGCTCTTGGCGCTAAAAGAAACACTTCCGGGCTCGTAAGTATCTTTAACAAAAACTCCAACCCTTCCCGCTGTATAAGAATCATTGGGAAAGGCATAAAAAACGTAGTTAGGTATATAGTAATCTTCCTTCTCAAAAGAGTATAACCAGATTTCTTACACAAATATCATGTCCGGTAAATACGAGGGCGGGTCAATAATCCAATGACTTTTGGATTAAAACACAGATTTTTTGATAAAAAAATAACTTTATTTTTCAACGTAGTCTCCCTTGAGCTCTATACACTTTGTCCAACGCTTCTCCAATTTTTTTATCCCTTCCAAAAAAAATGATTTGTCGAGGTCCTCAAAATAGGCCTTTGTTTGCGAGATGACTTCATCATTGGAGTCAAATCTTTTTCCACCAAGCCATTTCTTCAGGTTTGGGAACAAGAAGTAGTCGCTCGGAGCCAAATCTGGAGAATAGGGTGGATGAGGGAGCAATTCATAGCCCAATTCATGGATTTTTGCCATGGCAACTGCACATGTGTGCACCCTTGCATTGTCTTGGTGGAAAAGAACTTTTTTCTTGGCCAAATGAGGTCGTTTTTTTTTCAAATCGTCATTGAATCGGTCCAATAAGTTGGCATAATATTCCCCATTGATTGTTCTTCCCTTTTGAAGGTAGTCAATGTGGATTATCCCGCGTGCATCCCAAAAAACAGTCGCCATAACTTTATTGGCTGACAAACCCACCTTGGCCTTCTTTGGCGCCGATTCACCCTTAGAAACCCACTGTTTTGACTGTTGTTTGTTCTCTGGTGTGTTGTGATGGATCCATGTTTCGTCCACGGTTACAAAACGGCGCAAAAACTCCTCCATATTGCGATTAAACAACGCCAAACCTTCCTGTGAAGTTGTTACACGATTGCGTTTGTGGTCGACTGTGAGCAAACGCGGCACCCATCTTGCGGAAAGCTTTCTCATGCCCAAGTGATCATTCAAAATTGAAACCACTGAGCCATGCGAGATCCCTACGGCTTCCACAATCTCTCGCACTTTCAATCTTCGGTCGGCCAACACCATATCGTGAATTTTTTCGATTGTTTCGGGTGTAGAGACCTCAACTGGGCGTCCAGGACGTTCGGCATCTTCAGTGCTTGTACGGCCACAACGAAATTCAGTAAACCACTTTTTTACCATTGAAATCGATGGTGCAGAGTCCCCATAGTATTTATCAAGCTTAGCCTTGGTCTCGGTAATGGTTTTTTTTCGCAAGAAATAATGCTTAATAAGCACACGAAATTCACTTTTTTCCATTTTCTCCTCAAATTAGTGAGTAGTCTGATAAAAATAGCTGTCAAACACAAACTAACTGACGCAGCAAGTTTAAATTTTGACAGGAGTCAACTGACAGATGCCTGTTGACAGGAGCAGTGTTGCTGTTTCAGTAAAGAGGTCAGAAATACACTTATTGACCCGCCCTCGTACATAAATCCTTCGAGATTACATACCAATGAATCGAAATTTTGTCGCAAGCTTCTTACATTTTGATGCACGATGAAAATAGGATTATTATCATAAGAACTAGGAAAGACAAAGAGATCATGGGAATTTTTTATGGTTTTAGTGGTAAAGTCGTTGTGTGAGTTAATATTGTCAAATATAGAATTAATCATTTTATTGCTTCAAGGTCATCAAAGGATCTTATGACAACAGCTTTACCACTTTCAACCTTTCTCAACAAAATATTTGAGTTATTAAACCATAAGTATTTATATTTTTTTTTTCCAGTTTAACTTTTTTCGCAGCCATGAACAAGGCCCTAGTGTACTTAGTGAAATAATCATTAATAAAAATACTATTACTGCTTCCAGCACCAAACACTGAAGTATTTAGAGTTTTCTTTGCCGATCGTTGCCCTTCATAATCCTCTGCTTAGCCTCAGTAGATGACAGGTGAACACATAAGATGTTAGATTTTGACGTATTACCTGAGTTAACATTTTTCGATTTCATCAGCAGAGACAGGGACATTCAAAGCGACATCAAACATTTTGTTGTACACTCTCAACTGGGCTAAGAATATTTACATCAGGCACAACAACTATCTCAATCACTCTCACCATTTGTTTCTGTTCCTTCCAGTTCAGTTTACTCTAAGAGTAAATCCATCTTAAAGGACCAAAGCTGTAGTAATTGGCTTGAATTGCATCTCGGATTCAACAAATATTGGAAAAATAGTGCAACGTCGGCCGTGTGCGGAAAGATTATTACTTCAAATATTTCATAATATATTTCGGCTGATATTGGTTTGGCTATGGCCTTAATATTTCTATTGAGATTTGCTAAGAGTTCGCGCTATGTTTAGTAATTATCGGAAGTTTTCTTAGAGAACACAAAACTTAGTTTAAAAAAAAAAACACCTTACCTTTGACATCAGCTTACATGTCTAGCCGCCAGAACATATATATGTTAGCTACTTTCAATGGCGTGAAGTGTATGAGCCCAATTCTTTAACAAAAGGCCATTACATGCGCACGCGCCAGTATATGAAGCAAAAGACTCCGTCAAAGGAATTTTCTACGACCTATGACTCGAGGCTTAGGTACAGACCATGTTTCGAGTACGGCACCAAAATCGTACTCAAAGAACTTAGAGCTAAAATTTGTACTAAAGACGTTTTTAGTGGACTTGTTATGCAAAAACAATTTTTGAAGGTTTTACCAAAACGTAAATACAACGTTTTAAGCCAACAAGATGTGAACAGAAACCTGTAGAGGTGAGCAAAACAATTGAATGGGGAGTTGATGATAAGAAGTAGACCCTCTACATTGTGCCAAATATGGAAGCAGCAGTTTTGCCTTCCATCGCGTACAATACATTCTTTCCCTCAGAACTAAGTACAATACATTCGGTGGGTGTTTTCTAAGAGTTTGAGATTTATTTGTTTAAATAAAATACAATGAAATTAATTTAATGGAGATTTATTGAATTCATTCAAAAGACTATTTCATGCCATTTTACATTTGTTTCGGGCATACATCTACCACGGCTACCTCCTATGAAACCCATTCCAGTGATCCAATTTTCGACCACGTCTTTATCGAGCAAATGGGTTCGTATATCGCGGATTACTAGAATATTGTTTTGATTCAAAGCATCAATCGCTGCCGATTTATCAGCAGAAACTAGTGACTTGACTTAGCCCACAGAAAATAGTCCAATGGCGTCAAATTGCGCGATCTTGGTGGACAATTGAAGGAAACATTTCTTAAAATGACTCTATTACTAAATCGTGTTTTTAATTAAACTATGTTTTCGTTGGCACTATGGGGTGAAGCACCTTGTTCTTCGAACCAGGGTCTTTCCACATTGATGTTACGCAAATTTGGGAACAGATAATAGTTGATCACCGCATTGTACCGGTGTCTATTGACAGATGTCGCCGCCGGCGTACAATCCGCGCAATACGGTGCATTTTTCTAGATGAAATGACATCTGGTGAACTCGTTGAGGATTGTCTTGCCTCCAAATATGGCAATTCTGCTTGTTTACGTAGCTGTTTAACAAGAATCTCTGATCTTGTCACTGAACAAAATTCTCTTGTAAGAAACTGGCTCAACTACCAGTTGATTTAAAGCTCAATCACTGATTGCCCGACGAAATAAATGGGCACACCGCTTAAACTCTTACACCAATTGCATCTTATAAGCCTTGAGACCAAGATTTTTAGACAGATTTCCCAGATAGTGGATAGACAAAAGCCAAGTGGCCCTAGCTCACGTGGTAGTGCACTGGTTCCCAAATCGAGTAAGATGAGCAGTTGACTAGAAATTAACAACAAACCAACTTCCACTAAGAATTTAGCCTCCCCGTTAAATGTTGTTAAATGTCACCCATGGAGCGAAGTAACCACTGAGCCAAACATCTTTCTTTCTCTTTCTATACCATAGAAAAAAAACTGGGATCTTGTTCAACACGCGGCTTCCATAGTCGCAATATTTGCTTCCGAACGCACTGTTTCGAGGACTGCGGGACAGCCTATTCAGCTGACAACATCGAAATCATCGGTCGCCTAAAATGTAGATGTCGATTGAAGAAAAAAGCTGATCTGAAAGTACATGAGACAAAGATAAAACACTTCGAAGAGGTGGATCTGGATCGAGAAACTGCTGACTGTCCAGTAACATAGATTGGACCAGTAGCACAACAATCAAGTTCATAGCAAAGTGTTTGCCTTACCTCTCAGTGGTGGTCCCTTGTAACTGGATAAGTAGACCTTTCCACATGAAGCTTAAAGTCGCAAGGGCATGCTCGGCCAGTAGAATAATACAGGCCTACGTCGTCATAGAACTCACAACCCTATACAGAGGGGATTAAAAAGATGTGACGAACCAACTAATGGCCCTGAACAAAAAGTGGAATCACGACAATATCCACCCGTCAGGCAGAATAGACCATTCAACTTAGACAATTAAAGCCAAACCTTCCGCCCACCGGACCCAAATGAAATATGGATAGCAATGTCTAATCTGACGGCTTACAGTGGGAAGCATAGACCAACTCTTTTCTCAGATCTGGTCAGAAGACTACGTGCTTGATGAATTGAATTTCAACATCAAAAGCCAATCCAAAGAAAAGGAAACCACATCCACTGCGGCAACTACAAGCCTCCTCAACAACTTTCATCTCCGTAAGCAAATTATCCACTACTGCTTTATTTACAGAAGCCCCAAACTGGACAGCAAATCGACCTTTAACGAGTTTGATGCGCTGTCTGACTCCATTCAACGAATTGTATCCCTGTATCCCCATACTGAAATCGTTATTACGGGCGATTTCAGTATACACAATTCTGGGTGGCTTCGACATTCTGGACAGACAACACCCGAAGGACGGTGTGTTGAGATCTTCGCTGAGGAAAATAACTTAACGCAGCTTGTAAATGAGTCTACACGAATACCAGACGTTGATAGTCATACCGCCAACACCCTGGACTTGTTTTTAACTTCTCACCGCGACAAATACAAGGTCAATGTGCTATCCCCTGTAGGCTTGTCCTTCCACTGTGTCGTATCAGCTAATTTCTCGTACACCGACCACACAGTTAGAGAAAAGGAGAAAAGATTCTCGAAAGAAACGTATGGCAATACGAGAAAGCCAACTGGAGCGGTCTTAACAGTTTCTTTAGGAATTGTAACTGGTTGCTATGTTTCCTCGAATACGACGTAAATGCCACTGATGATATGATCACCGACACCATTCTCTTAGGAATGAGTATCTTTATCCATCATTGGATGAAGTGTATCAAACTAAAACAAAAGGCGTGGTACGACCGAAAAAGTTTAAAAGAGCCAGGAATTGAAGTCATTGGTTCATAAGAGTGTGAAATTTCAATAGGAGCAAAAGTTGAGGCAAAAAACACTAAAATGTTCCAAAGGTAGTAAAAGCTTTTGGTCGTTTTTCAAAAACATTAGAAATTCTGCCTCATCCTCCATCCCAACGCTCATTTACAATGACATTCCAGCTGTCAGCTCTTTGGACAAGGCCAATCTGCTTGCTGCACACTTTGCGGCCAGCTCAACACTCCCAGATTGTGCTTTGCCTCCGTCTACACTTAAGTGCGTCGAATCTTCAATGGGCCAAATCCACTTTCGCACTCGTGTAGTAGCATGAGTTCTTAAAGATCTTAACATTCACATATCCGCTGGTCCAGATGGTATATCTCCCCTCCTTCTGAAGAGGTGTTCTTCCTCGCTGGCAAAACCACTGCGTAAGCTTCTTCATCAATCCTACTCTTTAGGAATCTTCTTCTCTCTCCTTCTACAGACCCATTGTACTTATATATGTCCCTTCTCTCCAAGGTCATGGAAACGCTGATAAACCGTCAGCTAATGAAATATCTCGAAACACGGAAACTTCTTAATGACCGGTAGTACGGTTTTCGTGGCAACAGGACCACTGGTGATCTGATGGCATGCCTCACCGAAAAGTGGAACCAAAGCGTACATCAGTCTAGCGAAAGCAAGATAGTTGCACTTGATATTTCTAAGGCATTCGACAGAGTTTGGCATTAGGCTCTTTTGTCGAAAATGGGTGCTTTTGGGATCGACGACTCTCTTCTACAATGGATTAGAAATTACCTTTCGGAACGTTCAATTCAAGTTGTCTTGGGTGGTTTCAAGTCTGATATTCACAAAATAAATGCTGGTGTGCCTCAGGGCTCCGTTCTATCTCCAACACTCTTTTTAATTTTTATTAATGATGTCTTGTCTGCCACATCTAATCCAATATATTCCTTTGCTGACGACAGTACTCTCTGCTTTTCATATTCGTTCCCCAACTCACGTCCCTGCTCTTCGGCTGTAGAACGGAAACGTCAGCGTATGTTAAATTCTGATATCAACGGCATAACTACTAACAGAGCAGAATTGAATGCTTCCAAAACACAATGCTGTCTGCTGTCATTAAAGCGAAATTCAAATACCCAGCCATTATCCATGAATGGCACTTGCATCGTCGAAACCGATAAACTTTCTATTCTCGGTATGTGTATCAGTAACAACTTACGTTGGAATGACCACATATTCGATGTAGTTAAAAATGCTGCGAAATATCTAGGTTTCCTCAAGCGATGTAAGAAATACTTCACCGACTCTGATTGGGCCTCAATATATAAAGCGTTTATCCGACTGAAATTGAAGTATAATGCCTACACCTGGTCGGGTGCGCCCAAAACATCTCTGCATATACCATAGAGCCATGTCTAGTTTCGGCATCCCTCACAAGCTCGTCCGTCTGTACAGAATGGCGATGGAGAGCACTGCTCCTTCAACTTCGGTAACGACTTAACAAAGACCTTTGATGTTAAAAACTGTTTTTAAGAGGGCGACGAGCTGTGATATGAAGTCTTTAACATCTGAAAGAATTGTGCGGGACTCACAAGCGAACATTGGAGACACAATACTTCAAAAGTCTGTGCAATTACTATCGTACGCCGATGATATAGACATAATTGGCTTTCGCGGTAAATGAGGGCAAAACCAAGCATATACTGTCAGCAAAAAGGGATACACAATATCGACAAATTGGACAGAGCGTCACAGTTGATAGCTATAATTTCGAGGTAATAACGGACTTTTTTTATAAATTCGGCCAACAACACCTCAGGAGAAAAAGCACGAAGAATTACACTTGCCAATCGCTGTCTCTTTGGGCTATGAAAGCAAGTGAGTAGTAAGGCCCTATCCCGAAAAACTAAGGAGACTCTATATCTAGATCATCCCGGTCCTACTTTATGGCGCTGAAGCATTGACCCTATCGAAAGTAGATGATATCTCATCTCAGTCGTTTGGAGAGAAAAATTCTACGAAAAATATTCGGTCCCGTTTACGCTGACGGGATTTGGAGGAGAATATTCAACGGTGAACTCTACAGCAACGTAGATCTAGTCAGAAAACTGCGCAACAGTCGCCTGGGATGGCTAGCACATATTGAGCGAATGGACACCAATGCTCCGGCCCGCAGAGTATTCGAATCTAACCCGGAGGGACAACGCAGTAGAGGAGGTGGCCCCAACAGACTTGTAGTGCCTAACTGGAGGCAGTTAATTGAGGGCCAAGTTCACCCCCAACTGTAAAACCCTCTAAGTAGAAACAAAGTATCAGTGGCACATCCTTTGGCACAAAATGTCACTGTTCACTAGTACGAATTATGTTTGTAATTAAACAGTTAAATTACTTCAGACTGTTTAGTACAAACGGACATCCTCGTGATTTGCCGATGGAAACTTATTTTAACAAATCCCATTGTGATTTATGCGACATTTGGCTCTGTCTTGGGGCTTCCACAGAACTAATGATTACCAAATAATTGAGTACTTCAAAATAAACCTACTGCATAAACTACATATACATGCGAATGGCGGATGTGGCTAGAATCGGCTCGGCAATATCATGCGCTTGAACTGCAATTCTACAGAACAAAGGTCTTCGAATCCCTGCCAAGTGCTTCAGAAGGTAAAGGAAGATCGAGCATCTTTCTCCACGGTACTCTTTGATCTTAGTTATTGTTGTATTATTATTGTTGTTCACATTAAGATTTGTTGTAACTGCCTCTGACACAATGGCAGCCGCTGTTCTTTTAGCTCAACTACTCTTGACTTATTTCTGGTGGAAGTATCATACATTTTTTAATACAGCGCCTTGTCCGAGCTCTCTTCTTTATTTCGATGCCAGTACCCCTTTCCTGTCATTATTGGCCCGGGTCTACCCCGGACAACTTTGTTAAGTTCATTAACAAGCAAAAACTTAAAACTAGGCTTAAAAACTAACAAAGATATTCTTAATCCAATGGGGCGAGGAGAAATGGTGGACAGGGGAGATGTGAAGGGAGTGGCATGTTGAGCAGTGCTTTTTTTATTTCGTGTTTGCTGCTATTTAGGTCAAAGACTTCGGCGTAGTTGTTCGTTATACGCAGCATCCTAGATATGGGTTCAAAGTGACCGTAGTTGGTGCCGTGAGTTCGGATCAGGAAGATCCGACGGGGATTGGCAGTGAATGAAATATTTTGCGTTATTTCCGGGGAAGTGGATGTTTCCAGTCAGTAAAACTGGTTGATAAAAAGTATATTAGCGGCTTCGCGACGTTTTTTTAAAGTATTCATGCTAATTAGTTTTAGCCAATTTTCTTTCAATTCCACAATTCTTTGAATGGGGATTAGTTTATAGGGTGACCAAACTTGGCTGCAATATTCGAGAAGAGGCCTTACAAATGTAATGTACAGGGACTTTGTAACGTAAGGGTTGGAAAATTCTTTTGACCAGCGTATGATAAAGCCAAGCGCAGAGTTAGATTCCGTACTTGGGTAGTGGAAGGAATAGGTTTATCACAGATGAAGTAGTTTCTTGGAGGGGGCGGTAGACGTTTGCAGGAATAGGTTATCGCTTGACATTTTTTGATATTAAGGTTCACAAAGTTTTGCTTGCACTATACCGAAAACTTATTTAAGTCATCTTGCAGGCAATGGGAGTCAGAAGGCAATGAAATGAATTTGGAAATTCTCATATCATCAGTGAAAATAGAATGATTAGAGTTCGTTAAAATGAGATTTATGTCGTTAATTGATACGATAAAGATAATTGGTCCAAGGTGACTACTTTGAGGGACACCAGATGTTGCTTTAATGGGGTTGGATATTGAAGATCTGAAGATGACCCTGTATTCTCGGTCTTCTAAATAGGATTTGGTCCGTGCCACAAGTTTTTTTAGTTTAAAAATGATAAGTTGGTGAGAAATTTTATCGGATGCCTTGCTGAAATCAGTGGAAATTGGATCGACTTCATCACCGTCTTCGAAAGTAAGTAGCATCCTAGATCCGAACTCTGTTAGGTTAGTGGTTGTTGATTTACTTTTCATGAAACCGTGCTGTACAGTACGGAAGCAGTTGTTGATAAACTATGCTTTCAAAAAGTTTGGGTATGAAAGAGAGTTTTGCTATGGGCCTATAATTATCGACTTCGGCCTTACTTCCTTTTTTATGAATAGGGATGATCATAGTACATAGCCGGTAGAGTTTTTCTTGTATCTGAATCCTATAGACGACGTTTCATTATCAGATGGTTTACGTGAAAGTCCTATCTAGAATTTTGTCTATTATGATTTTTATTCGTTATATTTTGATGTCATGAATAAGCTGTAATCAAGTCAAATTGTTCTTGGAACCAGGAGTTTGTTGGATTTGAGTCGGTCTGTTGCTGTTCAGACTTCGTTTTGGTTAGTTTCATCATACAAATTCATATGTACAGTTTGCAGTGGAATTTGAGTACTCATCGCCGTGAAATATTCCAAAGAAATGCAATGGTGTAATGGTGTTCCTTTTTCCTTTAGTTCTAGTTCGGGTCATGAAATCTTGAGTCGTGTCATAGACCCCTCAAACTTCATTTTTCACTGGTTATATTTTACGCGATTGTTTATCATTTGTTAGAGTTGTACTTTCGGAACTTATAAAACTTTCTGAAAGGGAGACCGACGTTTCAATTTGTTTACGTTAATCCTTTTTTCGTTAGAAGGAAACAATAAATCGATTACTACTACTTGTTGACGGGAGACAGAAAACATCAGTCCATTTTGCTGCGCATTACATTTGGGTCTGACTTCACAGACTGATATTTGCAGCGCCAATCGTCAGCATTGTTTCCTTCGCATAGAGAGCGCTAAGTCGAAAATAAAAGGCAATCAAGGATAATTGTCTTCTCGCAGTCTTAATTTGGCTAATTTATTGCGATAGTAACATGGGCGAAATAGACTACGAAATCCTTGATGAACATTTGGTTAAGCTGGTCAATGCACCAAATGTCAACGTTCGTGAACAGAATAAAAAATAGTGTGTGCTTGCTTTAGGCGCTTCCATATCTAGAATCTTTTATGTGGAGAATTTGAAGCCGCTTTTGGGCAAACCTGTGTAAAAAAAGGAAAGTAACTCACTATACGAACAGGACTACCAATCGGCAACTATTAAAAAGCAAAACCCATTTCATTCGATTGGAAAATGAGTGGAAAAAAGTATTAGAAGATACACAAGGTATTGTGTTAATAATTAATTAAGTTGCCTAAACGGTGAAAAGTCCTCAACAGTATTCGAGTCTATTTATTGCATTAATTTTGAGAGCTAAATATCATCGTAGGGATAATTTCTTCATCATGGAGACACACTTCTAATTCAATGATAGAAACAAATCAATCTAACGTTCCTCCTCTAATTGAAGTGTTTTGTCATAGAACACCCCTACAATGGAACTCTCGAATAATCGCCGTATTGTAAGAATTTTGTAATAATTCTATCTTCCCACCACCAACTATCTATTGTACAACACCTGTAATTTTCACTTCCGACACAAAAACAAAAAAAAAACACCGACAAAAGTCAAATACCCCAACTGACCCGAGCCAGCTCAAGATGCCTATCTTAAGGATTGATTTGTTTTTTTTTTTTTTGTTTTCAATTGTCCCCAGTCCCTTCGTGGTTACTGCTTTTCAATAATTTCCAAAATTTGTTTACAAAACTCCTCCACTGACCGCTGGGTAATTATAAACAAATCAACGGAATTAGTGGTATCATTGCTCACCCTAAAGTATCCGTATCTACATACGAGTACTACTCTAGAGTATGAATACCTACCTGAGTGCGCGAGATAATCTACATCAGTGACTCGTGTAATTAGATATGAATACTCGCACTTCTCTACCTGTTCCTGTTCCTGTTTCTGAACACTCGTGTATTGTATTCGTTTCGTATTCGTATCCACTATCTGTGGCATTTCGCGCAACCGAAAAATTATTTCAACAATTTCGACAGCCGATCGGATGTTAGGATAACAAACTTTGGAAAACGGACTTTGTCCCTCTGGGTGTGCGACACAAGGACATGCTTGGCCCAAATGAACACCAAACAGATACAGATACTCGCACAAGATATGATACAATCAGATAATTGGTATTTGTTTTATGTGAGGTTCGAATAATGACGCATTAGACAAGAGTCAAAATGAGAATGTTATTCTCCAGAGGTGGTAGAGGGGTGAGTGATCACAGTCGAAGCACAGATACAAATGTGTATCATATGACGTGAGCGTTCCGGACGATTTATACACATCTCTGGGATCATCATCGTCGTCGTCATCGTCATCATCCTTGACACGTGTCCAGTGTCTTATTGTTCCGCATCCGAATCTGAGGTGCACGTGACACTTTCATGGCTGGCTAATCGTTTGGGCGTGCACTGGCTCAAATCTGTTGAGACATCCTTCCTGCCCCATCCGAATCAGTGTCTCTAGCCTTCGTGAGCCATAAAATGTCAATTTGTCGCGGGATTTAATTGAATAGAGCAGTGTGCATTGTCCGAGTTAAATGAATTGGTAGATTGAAGTTACTATCATTTATAATTCGTATCTTCACCCGTATCCGTATCGGTATCCATTAGCTAAGGGATGGGTGCTTGACGTAAGTTTGATTTTTTTATTGCTGTTCGTGCTGTGGTGGATGAGCGGCAAGTAAACGAGATGTAAATCCGAAGTTTTATTTGCAAGGAATCTTAGAAAATTAAAAATTAATTGACCGATTTATTTTTTCGTTTGCAAGGAGGTAATTGGATGTCATTTTGAGAACTCAAAAGAAGGACATCAGACTCAATTAGATACATAAATGATTTCCATATTTGGCAGAGAGGGCTTTTCTACCGATGTCTTGTCTCGCTTTGAAGATTTCAATCCGAGTGAGCCCGAGTACGTTATAATTGCTTATCGATCAATGTGCAGTTGGCCCTTCATCTAGGTATCTGTAATAAGGCCTGCTTGCAATATATAATAGCTATCAAGTATAAACCTGGTATACTCAAGCTTTTTCAAGGAGCAACAAAAACATGAAATAGCAGTAAAGTGATGGACGTTTACGATTGACAGCTTATCATATTTTTTTTTTTAATATTTCTAATTGCCTGTCACTGGAATGGAACTTTTATATTTCAAAGTAAACATATTAATTAACATAGTTATGAATGGTTTAAAACGATCGCAGTCGAAGAACCTACAACTCAGCGTGCTACATTGACATCAGTCCGTTTACAAATTTTGTAGCCTGGCGCTCATATTTTGGACTACATAAACTAAACTAGGTTACAGGGGTCGTACAGATTTTAATTGCATCCCTTCTTTGGGATCCAGAGAACTTTCGTTCGGGAACACCTTGGAGATCTTCTTCCGCTATGAGATTCTGCTATTAAAAGTAACTGCAATTTCTGGAATGCCTAGGTCTCGCATGTATTTTTTTATTATTTTAAAGGATTTCTCCTTATGAGCTTTACAACAACTTTGTTAAAGTTAAGTGATTCCCAACACATCAGCTAAATCTCTAGCAACAGGCTATCATTATGTATTATAATTCTTATCTAAATTAGACTACAACTACAAATCGGCATCAGAGTAAACTTAACTCCTCTTATACGGAAGTAGATGTGGCAATTCATGCTGGCCTGTGCTCCTCACATTCGGCTAAACAATATTCTCTACAGAACCTTTAGAAACGTTAATAGTCAGAGCAGCCCACATTTTAAAGAGTCATCTCGATCAATTGGAAGCTCAGGCTTCCAAAGTTTCTAAGACTTGGCTGGTCCTCGAAATAGAGAAGATTGCGAATGATGACGGAGCTTATAACTTCTTATAAAGTTATTGAGGCCCGATATTGATATTAGTAGGAAAATACACTAGCTTTAAACAGCAGATGCTGGAATTAAGGTATATAGAGAGCTATATACAAATAACTAGTTCAAAACAACAAAAGGAGCTAGCAGTCAAATTTGCAACTCTACTTACACTGCAATGATGCAGTTTGAGATCACTTTGTTATTATGTGTTCCAGTTAAGAATTTGCATTGTCACTGTAAGTACAAGTTTTCATCGACTAAAGAAGAATAACCAAAAAAGCAAATATTTCGCAAGATCCTCATTTTAAGTAATTCACAAAAAACGAATTTCGTATATAGTATATAGTATAAAAATTAAGGTGTGAAAGTAGTGTCTATGTAGCGTACGAGGGTTGCTTGAAAAGTTTCCGACCGAAAAATGACACAAGACATTTTTTCTCAAAATTATTTTTTATTTTTCTACATAGTCTCCATAGTCTCCATACTTATCCCAGCGATGCTCACATCTCTCTAACCCGTCCAAATAGTACTTGGCGTTTTTCTCTGCTAAATAATTGTTCACGAAGGTGATTGCCTCCTCATTTGACGAAAATCCCTGTCCTCCGAACGCAGTTTTTAGATGAGGGAACAAAACGAAGTCGCTTGGGGCTAGATCTTGGAATAAGGCGGAGGGTCAAGCAGTTCAAACCATAATTCATGGATTTTCGCCATGGCAACCGCTGAGGTGCGAGACGGCGCGTTGTCTTGGTGTTTCTTTTTCTGCAAATATGGCCGTTTTTCCGCAATTTCTGCCTTCAGCTTGGCAAGTAATGATGCGTAGTATGCTCCTGTAATGGTTTTTCCTTTTTGAAGATAATCGATTAGGATAACTTCTTTACTATCCCCAAAAACAGTCGCCATCACTTTCCCGGCCGAAAAAACAGTTTTTGCTTTTTTTGGAGCCGGCTCGCCCTTTGCAGTCCACTTTTTTGACTAAATTTTTGTTTCGGGCGTATAATGGTGTATCCAAGTTTCATCTACAGTGATTAATCGGCGTCAAAACTCGGATTTATTGCGCCTGAACTGCGCCAACAGAGTGTTGGAAATGTTCATTCGGACACGTTTTTGGTCTAACGTAAGCAAACGCGACACCTAACGCGCGGATTGCTTTCTCATGCCTAAATCTTGATTTAGTATGTAACAAACACGTTCTTTGGACATTTTCATAACCTCTACTATCTCTCTCACTTTAATTCGGCGGTCGTCTAGGGTTGCAGCTTTTGGACGTTCCGAACGTTCATCATCTCCCAAGCTCTTACGGCCACGTTTAAATTCAGCTGCCCAAAATTTCACTGTGGTAAATGATGGTGCAGAGTCCCCATACACAGAGTCCAACTCATTTTTGATTTGCGTAGGCGTATTGCCTTTCAAAAACAAGAATTTACGAGTAATAACAGCTCGATACTCAATTTTTTCCATTTTCACAAAAAACGCTCACATCGACTCACTCAAACGACTGTCAACTAAAAACTGCGTGTCCTGATGACTGAGACTTTGGTAAGTAACTGTCAAAAGATGCACAACGAGCATTCACTAACTTTTATTGACTAGTGCCGCTATCTTTACTTTTCAGACAACCCTCGTAAGTGCGGCAAATATGGCCTCCCCTTAAAATTTTTTGAAATAACACCATAAAATTACGTCGAATTAATTTATTTGTTTATTAAACAGCCTTACACATTATTAAGTCTTCAGTCTTTTGTAACTCAAGTAATAAAAAAAAAATAAAACAAAAAGATATAAATGAAAAATCAAAGGAACTTCATAGTTTAGTTTGTAAAAAGTTGCGGCTAATATGGCCTACCTGCTGTTAAATATGGCCTAGGGTGGGCCATGAGAAAAGTGGGTTTAGCAAGAACAAAATTCACATATGAAATATCGCTGATCGTTGCCAGTACAATCCTCATGAGCCCAGATTCTGAATACAACACATTGTACCCAAGCTTCACCTTGCATATCATCAGAGAACAGGACAGTGCAATGGATGCATCTAGCATCCGTCTGGTTACTTTTATCAGGACTTGGATCTGAACCGTCGTCGGGAATGAAGTCCTCCTCACTTCTGATGATGAGGGCTAGGTTTTGCGATAGCTTCTCTTTGCCCTTACCATGCTTTGTTCATTATTTTCGTTAAACCTTAAATTTATAGGAATCATGTTAAATTGAAAATAGAGTAAAAAGGCGTTAACATTATTGGGTTAAGGCCTAAATATTTAAGACATACCACCTTGATCAAAAAGTTCCCGGGGGACACCACCGTGTAACGCTCTCATTGTTCCGATTTTACGAGGGGCGTTCAATATATTCTCGGTATCGATATGAAGGAAAATGCGAATTCAATTTAAATTGTTTTTATTTTTCAATATGATCTCCCCTAACATCAATGCATTTGTTACATCTTGAGATAAGCTTTTTTAAACCCTCAAAATAATAAATTTCCTCTTTCTCTGCAAAATACCGACTTGAGTTCTTCATCATCCGAAAATCTTTTTCCACGAAGACATTTTTTCAAATCCGGAAACAGGAAATAATCACTAGGGGCAAGGTCTGGACTATAGGGTGGGTGTTGGATTTCTTCGAAACCACAATCTCGCGCAGCAGCCTTGGAAACTCGCGCCGTGTGAACAGGAGCGTTGTCATGAAGAAACAACACACCCGCTGCGAGTTTACCCCGTCTTTTCTTTTTAATTTCCTCCCGCAAATTATGCAAAGTGGAAGCGTAGGATGTGGCGTTGATGGTTTCACCTTTTTTTTTGTACTCAATGAGCAAGATTCCCTTTGAGTCGCAAAAAACTGTGGCCATGAGCTTTCGGGCAGACGGAGTGACTTTGAACTTCTTCGGGGGGTCTGTTCCTTTTTTATGCCACTGCATGGACTCTTGTTTGCTTTCAGGGTCATGGTGGTCGACCCATGTTTCGTCCCCAGTAACAATTCGATCCATAACACCGTCCGCGTTCTCACTACACATCTCCAAAAGCTCTCTACAGCATGCGATTCTCACTTTTTTCTGAGGCGCTGTGAGCATTCGTGGCACCCACCTTGCACTGACCTTTGAAAGGTTAAGATGGTCATGAAGAATGGTGTGAATGGTACCAATTGAAAGCTTGGTGATCTCTGCCATCATTTTCACCTTTATTCGGGCATCCTCAAGAACAAGTTTTTCGACTTCTTTGATGCTTTCTCCCGTACACGCAGTAACCGGGGCGCCGGAGCGGGGGTCGTCCTCAATGCTCTCTCTGCCTCTCTTGAACTCACTTGACCACTTTTGCACAGTTGATAATGAAGGTGCGGAACCCTGGTAAACAGCCACCATCTCTTCATGAATAGTTTTTTGACTTTTTCCTTGCTTAGTGAGAAATTTAATTACAGCGCGATGCTCAATTTTCACCATCATCGCCTCAGTTGCCATTATGATTCTGTTTAACTAGAGATAAAACGCGAATTAATAATCACATTTATATGAAATTTTACATGAATGCACTAAAATAATAGTATTACTTGATAAATAAGTCAATTTATATATGCAACCACAGCTTCACCCCGATACCGAGAATATCTTGAACGCCCCTCGTAGTTCTGTTTTTTTCGTTAAGTTAGTCAATCTGTTGTTGACATTCCCTCTAAATCCTAGCGTCATAGCTTGACATTTGCAAAAGTTACATAGCCAAGAGTACATCTATCATAATCGTGTTGGCGATTTTTTACAATCTTAGAAATGGATTTCAATTTGCAACAACGGACTTGTACGAGTATTAAATTTTGCGTAAAAAACGGATTTGATGGTGCGCCAACGTTGAAAATGTTGGAAAAATGTTTCGGCAACGATTCTCTAAAGAAAACCGTCGTTAACCAGTGGCACGAGCGGTTCAAAAGTGGTCGTGAGTCAATCGAAGATGATGAACACAGTGGCAGACCATCGACATCGAAAATCGACGAAAATATTGATGAAGTACGAGTAAGAGAAATGTTGGTCAATAACCGCAAATTAACCATCAGAGAGATAGCGGAGGGCTTAAACATTGCCTATGGATCCGTCCAAGACAGTTTGGTTAATGATTTGGGTTTCCGCCGTGTAGCAGCAAAGTTGGTGCCAAAAGACCTCAATTTCATGCAAAAAAGAGACCGTGTTGACGTCGCAAAAGAGATGATTTGCGAAGCTGAATCCGATCCCACATTCATCATTACTGGAGACGAGACACGGGTTTATGAGTACGACGCTCAATCCAGAGATTAGGCAAGTGAATGGCGTTCACCAAATGAGCCGAGACCAAAAAAACACGTCGTTTTCAGTCATAAAAGAAGGCAATGCTCACGGTTTTCATGGATTACAACGGAGAGTATTACTCGTATTTGGGCGTTATGAGACGTTTGCGTGAAGCAATTCGCCGAAAGAGACCAGAATTATGGGCAGAAAACTGGTGGATTTTGCACCATGATAACGCACCGTCCGCGTCGCACAGTCCCATCATTATTTGTAATTTTTTGACGAAAAATGCAACAAATACCGTCCAGCAGCCACCGATTTCACCTGATGGACATAAGGAAAACCGAATATAAAAAATGTTTCGAGGATTGGATCAAGCGCTGGCATAAATGTGTTGCTGTCAATAGCGATTACTTTAAATTGGAAAATATAGATTTAGACGAATAACCTTGTATTTTTAATTTTCTGAATACATTCCGGGAACTTTTTGATATGAATGTTTCTACCATTTTTTTTGAAATCCCATTACTGTTCTTCCTTAACTTTTTTTCATCTCCTTTTTTGATGGATGCTTCTAAAGCTAACTTGTAGGGAGATGATGAAATCAGCTCCGAGTTTTTTTTACTCGAACAGGGATAGATGAAATATGATGTGGAGTTACCAAAGTTGTTGATTCCGAAATATATTTTATCCCAGCAGACTTGTGAATGTTATTTCGATGCATCTTGCTTAGACTACATCATCTCTCCATTATTTTCACGTCCATCAGCAGGATCAGGATTTTCGATGTTTGATAAAAGTATTTCATCTTCTCTTCCTGCTAGAAAATCGTGGTCTTGGAACACATTCCTATCAAAAGGACATATCCCTGTGGACGAAAAGCCTTTCAGAGCAATTTTTGCAGTTTGAGCTTTTAAAAAGGCTCGACCGAATAGCTCAACTATGGTATATCATACTGTGTTAGAGATTTCGTGTTGTTAATGGTCCAGCGTCTAATTTCTTCAGTCAAATATTTTTTGAGAGGCCCCATGAAAGTCTTATCTAAGGATTGAATTTTGTGACTTGAATGCGGAGGTATAGATAGAACATGAACATTATTTGTTCGAGCCAGGTCTATAAATTCTATATTCCTGGTGTGGCTTGAATGCCCGTCCATCATATGTAATAGAGGTGAAGATGCCGTTGGTTTCATTGTTGTTAAAAAGTGTTTGAACCACTTTGTGAACAAATTTGTCTGTACCCATCCTGATGGTGCAGCTTTCATGAGGTGTGGATTGTCTCTCTTTTGCGGAAAAATGAACATTGGAAGCACAAATGGCCCTCCTGCACTCACGCACAAAATCGACGTAATAAGCGATCCCCTTTCAGCAGATGTTAATGCTCCCACATTTTTTCGACCTTTCAAAGCCAATACCTTTGGCATTTTGGCTGGAACTAGTGAAATCCCCATCTCATCCACATTAAAAATAGTGTTGGGGGTAAAATGGTACTTGGTCGTGAGCACTTCTAAATTGTCAAAAAAAATTGCCACGTTTTGTCTTGAGAATCCAAAAGCGCGGGCTAAAGACGTTCCTGTCGTCTGGCGGAATGAAAGTGATGGATGACGTTTTACAAATAAAAGTAAACCAAATAGTTTCCCTTCCATTTGCAGGCAATAGTCTACTAGAGATTGCTCAAGTTCTGGAGGAAAAATAGTTTTCCTGCCTAGTTTGCCACTTACCACTTCCTCCGAAGGCTTATCCTTTTTTGCCATTAAACGCCTCAGTAAATAGACTAGAAAGCCGAAAGTGCCTTGGATTTGAAATGTTACCTTTATTCCCCCTGATCGTTCGTGTTGAATAATGCGTCGTCTTGTTCGGTTTTCCCATTTCGCTGTAACTCGCTCCAACTCATTCCGAGTGTCTTTGATACTACCTCAACTGTTCTCCGATACGACTGTTTAGGACGAATCTGTCTTCTACTTGACTAGTTATCCGATATCAAAGCCACATCCATCGAAACCTAATGATGTTTATCGGCTCATGACAGGTTCTCAAATAGAAGGGTTTTGCTCAAATGTTCTCAGAATATCGAGAGCACATCTTTTATGGATGTTTGCAGTTTTCGAATGTCTTTACTCAGATAAAAGTACTCAGACATATAAACCTTAGTTCTATAAGATATCTTTTATAAACTACAAAAAGCAAGCCACAGCTGCTGCCTTCTCAACTCTGCTGTTCACAGCAAGTTTGGTTTCAGGGTCAACCGGAACGATGCCTCCTAGATGAGAGACTCTAAATCAATGTTGTTGTTAAAATTGTGGATATTCAGTAGACTTTGTTCATCATTTTAGATTTTTGTTTGAGTTTACGTATTAGTTTCCTTAGAAAGAGTAGTGGGCGGTCCTAAATATTTATCAGATGGGGAGATTGTGAAGTGGCTTTGAATAGCAAAAATGATGAAGACTTTCATCTGGCAGTGACGATGATTACGAATCATCTGTTCGCGAACAACTAACAGATAACGAGTTTTCTGAACATGATTCCGTTGACATGACAGATGATTCACCTCAAAATATTGATTCTATGTTTGTCTCTAATGATAACACTGTTTAAAGCGCCACTCCACGTCAAAAAGCAACGGACGTAATACAGGTTTTAACGTGTTGAAAATAAGGCCACCAATTCATCATCTCATGATGGACGTGTCCTTATTATATTTTCCACCAAATATTGAAAAAATAATATTGGATAACACTAATGCTTTTGGACGGTTGAAGAATGATAAGCATGAAGTAGTTGATACAAGTTTGCGTCATGCTTATTTTGGAGATTTGTTGTTGGCCAGCGTTTACAAGTGAGTTAGTTTTGCCAGTTGCGATTCCATAACTAATTTTGTGATTTGTTCACAGGTCAACGAATCAAAGAATCAATGAGCTATTCGATATCTCTTTTGGCCCTCATATTTTGAGGGATGGAGCGATCCTATGAGATCGATGGAGCGAAGCGCTACCGGTATTTTTTAACCCGGGTGTGTAACAGTAGATGACCAGCTCTGTGGCTCCTATCGCAGCTGTTCATTTAGGCAGTATATGCCTAGCAAACCTGAGAGATATGGTTTGAAATGTTAGCTTCTTGTATGCTCAGAAACGTGCTATGTGTGCAAAGTGAAACCCTATCTCAGAAAAGCCTCAGTAGCTACTGCAGAAAAAAATCAAGAGGAGTCATAATGCTACTATCGTCAATTTGTTTACTTCTTGCGTTTTAGCCCAAAGATTACTAGAAAAAAAATTGACAATGGTTGGAACAATGCGTCCCACCAAAGCTGTTGTTGAGCACAATAGCCCCTCTCCTTCAAATTGCATTTGCTTTCATCAATGACATAACTCTGGTTTCATATGTTGGAAGCAAATTCTAATGCACTGTGCTTCAAAGCACATTTTACAGTTCCAACCAAATAGGAACTGATGCTAAAAACTTGCCGCAGATAGTATCTCACTATACTCGAACCAAAGGTGGTGTCGGCGCTGTGCGTGGCAACCTTGTGACTGTTGTAATATTCACATAGCGAGGTTCCACATAAATGTTTAATAACAAAAAGAATTTTTCACATTTTTTACAAATTATTTTCAATTATCTCCATAAAGAATACGTGGGTTGGTTACCATAGGCTTTGTTTAAGATTAAAAATTATCCAAAAAATTGTTCCATTTTCCTTCGTTTTTTTTTTTGCTAACTTATCTACCATCCCTGAGTCAGCTCGAATATCGCAATTTCGTTTAACTTCATTATCTTTAAAGGATGCGTTTGCATTTGGTATTGGTATTCCAAAAATCCAGATGTCGTCCGCTGTTACGCACTCAGATCCGCTTTTCGGAGTAGTGGGTTCTTCAATATTTGAAACATTAAAGATCTCTGGAATCGATTGTACCTGCGAATACTGACCATGATGTGAGTAGCTCTAATAAGACTGCAGTTCAAAGCTCGCTTAATCTGCTATAAGATGGAGTCGCATTTCATTCACATGCATCCTTCGTCTAGTTTTCAAATATCAGAAGGACAACATATTATACGTCATTAAATTTCAACGTGATCTATCTAGCTGGGATGTTCGCTGCCTAAGGACTGAAACGAATAAAATTTGGAAAGTTCAAAGTAAAAAACAAAATATTTTCATAGCTCATGTAAATTCTTTTTATTTGCTTTAAAACTCTGATTTTTTAAATTCATTCACCATTACAAAAAATAAAAAAATTATTTGAATTCCCATTCTTTCCTCAACTTCTTTCGAATGTCCTTCAAAAGGTTGGTGACAGTGACATCCGTGATCTTTTTGGACGCTCTTCTCCATTTAGCACTAAAATCTTTTACGTCCTTTGCACACTGCTCACTTTTCCTCAATTTAGCTTTGACCAAAGCCCAATACATTTCAATGGGACGGCACTGTGGAACATTGGGTGGATTCATGTCTTTTGGGACAAAGTCGATATTTTTAGCAATAAGAAAGCTCAACGTCGAATGAGCATAGTGAGCTGAAGCTAAATCTGGTCAAAATAATGTTGAACCCTCGTGTTTGTTTAAGAAAGGAATCAACCGTATTTTTAGGCACTCGTTAATGTACATTTCTCCGTTAATTGTTCCCGTTGCAATAAACGATGAGCTTCTGTGTCCACATTGGCAAATGGCCTGCCAAACGAGATATTTTGACCCGAATTTTTCCATACCAATCGATGTTGTTGATTGCGGAAGAATCTCAGCTTCAAACGAGTTGTAAAACTGCGCCTCTGGAAGAGTAGTAAAGTCGGCTTTGACATAAGTTTCGTCATCCAAAACCGATCAACTTGTATAGATTTCGGGCTCGTGTTTTTATGACTGTTTTTTGCTTTTCAGTAACTTTTGGTATTTTTTGTTTTTTTCGTGTTTTTAGACCGTTACGTTTTTTAGATCTTTGTACCATTGTTTGGTTGGTATTACATTTCCGAGCAACATCTCTGGATGGCATAGTCCGGTTTTTTACGATGGTACCCACTATTTTCCTGTCCAAATTTGTATCAAGTGCTCCACTTTTCTGTTTTCGCTTAGCTGTCAACGTCTCCAAATATCGTTTAAAAACAGAATCCATTGTACTGCGTGCTATGTTTAAATTTTTTGCAATGAAATGGTTTGGATGCGAAGTATTTTCGAGCCATTTGTCGATGATCTTTTTACGGCGTTCCTCTTGATTCATATTTTATGAATATTTTAATTCGCACCGAACTAAAATCAATAACTAACTGAAACTAGAGAATATACAGGCTAATTTGGGTACAAAATGGGATTGCAATTTTTACGCATTGGAGGTGTAGCCCGTATTAAAGTTTACAGATTTTATTCGTTTCAGTTGTTATCAGCTAAATCCAGCTGAATCTATGGCATTTCTGGCAATCAGAGAATGTGCTCTTGATGACTATGAGATTGGCGATGCAGAAATCGCTAGATCATGAGTTTGTTGTAGCTGCTTCTATACTTAGAGTTCAAATCTTCCATCAGTATTAGAAGGTGGTGGAAAGGCGGTACCTAGTTGACTATAAAAGTTATACTTCTAATTTTCAGTCGATATTTCCATGGGTTGCTTTTGAATTTGATGGAATCTGGAGTCCTGTGGACGTTATCTTGGTAATCGATGATGGTCCGCTTGTTTCAAAACTCTTTCGTTATACGTATCCGACTTCCAAAATTTATAAAGTACTATATACTAGTATGTCCTTATCCGAGACGTTGACTTTGCTTTCAGAGTAGTTAAAGTTTTATAATGCGAATCGCTGGACCGCAACTTAGACTTCGTAGTCTTCAAGTGAATTCTAAGATGGCTAAGTTAATAAGGCTTACTAGCAGAGCTACAAATTGAAACAAACATATTTGAAAAGATGAGTTGAAATTCCAGTCCAGGTCTTTGCACAAAAATTCATAAGAAGTTGGGTTGAAATAGGGATAAAATGTAGTTGAAATGAAACCACTTACATTGAGTATACAATCGAAATACTACAGTTGTGACATACACACAAAACACCCTTGACTTACAATTTAGGCCCCTACACAACATGTCCACTTAACTAAACATCGAAACTAAAATCGAGTTTAGTCAACTCCGTTTCAAGTCCGCTGGTGGCTATACATTGTACACCTTGAACCGGGTTCAAGCCGGTTTCAACTACGTCATGTTTTCGAAGAATTTCCTAGGGAAGCACTAATATTGTTGATACCATTTAACTCTTTTACATTACAATCGGTGAGAGCGTGGGCTCTATAGGCTATAGACGAAATCTTCACAAATTTTCCTAATGAATTTCAAGTTGACAACTTACAATACTTAGGCGGCCCTTCATTTCGGGATGAAACTGGCCCTCAACCAAGAAGCCTCTACGACTAGCACGATTTTTCGCCAGCTGCCTCAAGTGTCCCACTTCATCCACTTGCGTGCCGCACCTTAGATGCGATCGTGCTCTGTTACGCCAGTTCGTGGTTGAGTCCCCTTCTCCATTCCCCGTCAATACAAATGGAACCGAAAATCACACGCAGTATCTTTCTGTCAAATTGCTCAAGTGCTTCTGCATCAGCTTTGGACAAGGGCCAACCCTCTGCGACATAGAACAAGACCGGGATGATAAGGATCTTTTGGAATGCTAGTTTAGCCTCCTGAGCCCAAAGAAATAGCGATTGGCAAGAGTAATTCTGCGTCTGCATTCTGAGCTGATTTCGTTGCTGTTTGTAACTGCGGAGCCAAGGTAAAAGAAGTCCCTAACGACCTTCTAGTTAAAACTATCAACGGCTTGGTGACATTGTGGCCAAGCCGTCGGTGTTGTACGTCCTTTTTCTATGACAGCATATGCTCGTTTACAGTCAGACCCATTTTGGCTGAATACTTACAAAGCTTTATCTTGTTCGTCTAAACACATCAATGACAACCGCATACGCAAGTAATTGTGCGCACTTAAAAGAGATCATGAGTCTTTTGTTGGCCGGCGAGTTTAGCACGTTTTTTTTTCTTAAAAAAGTAACATAAGAGCGTCACCTTGCCCAAAGCCTTTGTTAATTTATTACCAACCAGAGTTATGGTAGAGAGTTTCACAGGCACGCTGTCGTTGAAGTTGGCAAATGGATGATGAGTGTCGATCTGAAGTTCCTGGGTCTTTTCGGGAGTGCTCGACTTTTCTGCCCTGAAACCGTACTGATATGGACCAACCCTATTATTCATGAATGGCTTAGATAGCGCAGTCAAAACGGTCTCCTTTCTTATGGATCGGACAGATCAGTTGGTGCTTGTTCTCTAGGTCATCTCTATTAGCTTTGAATAGTTAAGTGGGCAGTCCGTCTGCGACAGCAGTTTATTACACTTTAGCTCCGATATTACTTTTCTAACCTCGTCTAGGTCCGTGGGACGGAATTCCTTGTGACCTTCATCCATTCAGTTTGCTTGACAGCATGGTTTTGACGTTTATCGCTGTTATACTGTCTGCAGGACTAGCATTTCCATATTCCCAGCACCGACTGCGACTTTTCTGCTAGTCATCCATGTTCAGTTTTACAGACTTTCTACCCTGGTGTGCTCGCTTTATTCTCTGATAAAACTCTCTAACGTCAATCTTGAAGTAACATCACTCCATTTTATTGATTGCTAATTTCTCGCTCTGTTCTTGTGCTCTCCGATTATTCTGTGTTCTTCCCTTCGCTTCTGCTCGTAGAGCTCATGAGCAGCTCTCGTCCTTTTATGCAGAGCAGCTTTATATGCTTTTTGTTTGGCTGTATGAACCTGCCTACATCCGTCGTCAAACCAAAGGTTTATTAGTGGCGGCGGCGCTTTGAAACTAATTACATTAGAAGCAGGTTATCTTATGGCTCTTTGACAACATTCCCATTGGTGCTCTACGGTTTCTGTATGGCTAGAATTTTGGGACAGCTTTGGTGGTTTTATTTGAATGATCCGAGTTGATGTTGCCTTCTCGAAAATTTCGAACATTCAGAATACTGGAGGAGTGTCTGGCGTCCAACGCCATGTGATCAATCTCGTTGACAGTCGATTAACCAGGGGATAGCCAATACCTTTTATGAATGATAACCGTGTTGGGTACTAAAAGGTTACGCCGTGTTATTAATTTGTAAAAACCTGGATCCATTGTCGGACATTTTCTGCGTATCCGATGACCCGCTCAAAGTTCTCCCAACACAATTTTGGTGGCATACCTGGGTCCCTGGGAATTTGTTCAGTCTAGGAGGTCGGAGAACTTGTCTTTGATATTGCCATCTTCATCCTCTGTAGAGGCATGAACGCAAATTAACCTTATATTACGGAATTTGGCCCTGATGCTTAAGACTTCTTACGTAAGTGTCCCTCGAATAGCAATTCAATTCTACATCCAAATACTTCTCCGCCTATGTAGCAGTCGTCGTAGTAGATGTCGTAGGTAGTTTTCCATGTGGTTTTGGCCGGCCAATTGCATTGCACTTCTTGGATTGCGAAAATATTTTTTAGACCGCTATTTCTACTCCATAGTCCGGATACAACCATGCAGCTACCTTTAAACCTGGGCTCCGAATACGTCAAAGTAGCTCTAAAGGATGGGTGTGCAATTGGCTAAAGCCTTGGATGCCGCCGTTTATCTGTATATGTGGTTCCTTCGACGAAGGAGAAGTGCAGCAGGGCGAACACTCAGCCCTCCTTCTCTGGCCTACAGCCGCCAATGAAGGTTTGGGTTCCCTACTTTCAGTTAGAAGTACTTGGATTCTCATTATGTATAACATGCTTATCAAGTTTCAAGCAAGACATATTTCTATTTTCACTTCCACTGAATTGACTTAATTTAAATGGCCATCCATTCACAGCATGACAACAAATTCACAGCAACCACAATATGATGTATGAATCCCCAATCAGCATAATGTACAATAATTTTCGAATACCGAATCCTTGAAGACATCTTCCACAAAACAAATGTGTCAATACACATTCGCATGGGTCCCATCCTTAATACAATGCCTGACAATCTTTCCCAAAACAATCAACAACAACAGTACAAGTTGATATCTCCATACATACGAGTATACTCGTAGATAGGCTCATGCAAGTAAACCTAGAAAACCTCAAGAAACCTGAAGAAAATTAAATTGAAATGCCTGACCACAAGAACTGTCGTCCAAGCGTAAACACCCAAGCACACACTTGCTAATTGAGTGACCCTTCTACAGATACTCAACTTATACAAATGAAATGTGGTCCACAATGATACAACACCACCACTATCGGTCAGTTCCTGGTTCATAATACCAACAAAAACAAGTCATGGTTCCATTCTGGACATTAACTCACGATGTGACAATAATTATTATCCTTCTGCCATCAGACCATCGTCTGTGGACCACAATAATTTCCCAACAGCACTATACATAGTACTTGAAGTCCTTAGCAATTGTGACATCATCAGGATGACCACCATGTTCACCATTACCACTTGGACTGGTTCTACCTACATATATCTTTATTTGAAACTTTGCCTCCACCTCTCCTGTCCAGCTAATGACCACAAATTATGACACCTAACTACATGACGAGTCAACGTGGTGGCCAGGCCAGTGTATGTATTCAGTGTCTGGAGTCAAGTGCCTCCCCTTTGATGAGGAAATCTGCCAAGACAGTTGGTAGGCAGTAGTCAAGTGTAGGCAGGGTTGAGACTGTGTGACTCCAATGAGCTGGACATTAATAACTTAACGCTCTTGGTCGAACTTGGTCATTCGGTCGATAAAGGGTTGCGTTGTTAGGTCTCTGCGGTCAGGTTTATTATGATGATCTGATCTATGGATACGAGTACAAGAGGGGAGACGGTGGTGAAGATGTGTACAATCAAATTTAGGTATGATTTCGAGGTCTAATTTTGGAAAGAGTGCTTCTACATACAACATACAATACACAACACCTTCCTAGTCGTAGTCCAAGTCCAAGTCCAAATCCAAGTCCATCAATCATTCATTGACAGAGTCCCTAATTTGATTGAACCGGATGGTTAAGTGTTTGGGCGCTTAGGGTGCTCTTTCTAATGATAGATGAAATCCAAGTGAGGGTCATTTGGTTCATGAATTTTTCAGAACAACGTGATTTTGATACGGGTGCGGTACGTCAGTGAAAACTTCTCTGTCCTCACCTCTCAGCACATCTATTACCTGACGCCTATGTCTCGGAGTCGTGTTTACGAGGCATTCACATGCAAATCGCTTCAAAGCGCGATAATTGCGAAATTTCAGCGCTTAAATTTGCACCTGTCCAGTGATTGCAGGCTTCATGCAGCCGGTCGTTCATTCAGTCGTTTGGTCGGTCGGTTGGTCGGTTGGTCGGTTGGTCGGTCGGTTAGTAACTGAGCAAGCGGTGCTTCGCGAATAATGGGACCGTAATTAGCAGCGCTATGATATGTTAATTAATTTTCCGCGCGCAGTTGGCTTAATTAATTCTACTGTTCGCCTCGCTGCGATGCGATGCAGAACGCGAAAAGGGAATTAGGCCGCGCAACATGTTGCTAAGGCAAATAAATACACTAACAGGGAAGGTGACAGAGTCAATATTTCTGTGTCACTGGGTTATGACAGAGCGCGTCGCCTACGCCTGAACCTGACAGATATCACCTGTCCTGAGGGTGAGTTGAGTTGAAAAGAGCTCTTTGTGTAATCCAAGACGGATTATCGAACATGGCCAAGAGGGTCTGCGATTAAACAAACACCCGGCAGCCCCCTGGGGCTACGTCCACACACACAAGCGAATGAACTATGTTTCTTTCCAATCATCATTTGTCTAGTTGTACTACTCGTGTATTTGTGTATCTTTGTAACTTTGTATCTTTTGTTGACTGGTTTACCGTTTACCATGCGGAACCAAGGAATTAACTTTATCGGATCCAAGTCGACTCATCATCATCTCCACAAAGGTCTGCATCTGAATTTACTAATCGGGCGTCTTTAGCTTTCAAAGTCTTCAAAAAGATGTTTGAATAGGCTGAAGAAGCTACTGTGGATATGCCGAGGGAATTGTAGAATGCCGTGTTTACTTGCCACGCTGTTGTGCACCTAAATACACAAATACAATCAAAGCATGTTGGAACATGACTTTATTAAGTGATAACATAAGAAAGTTGCATGCATATGCTGTTTTTTTTGCAAGGCAAAGCAAAATCTTGAGATGTAGTAGTCCGCCAGTCCACCAGTTCATCAGTCCACAAGGTACCCCATCTATACGACTATGCTACCATCAGAAGCTGTATTTCAAATTGGACTGACAATCGGCATGTTGGTTGGAAAACAAGAGTGATGTCGGTGTAGTAGCTTAAAGTAAATGATGTGTAAAAGAGTGATGGGGCGTCTGACGGCTGGAGAAAAGCAGAGTCATGCAGAGAGTTGTGCATGCAGTCCATGCATCATGCGAAACAATCATCACCAGGTCGGAAGGTGAGATAAAACAATGTGGTAATTAGAGTCGTTAGTGTAAATAAAAAAAAAAAAATTCAAAATAAAAATATTATGGAAATAACCGCTTCACTATCCTATTACCCCTATTCGTGTGGTTTGAGATTCCTACAAGTGATGGCTTGACTTTCGTTTAGATTGGGATGGAATAGAAATCGAAAGCAAGGGAAATTGATTACGGGTAACGAATTGCATTCTTTAGTTCAGGTGTTCCAAATTTGATTTCCAGCCAGCCTTAGGCTGACGTTTGGGCAGAGAAACTTCCAAGACAGAGTAAACGATGATGTTAAACGCAAATCCAGCAATAGTCCGATTTAAATTATTTCGATATATTCGGAGGCCAGGTCATTTGAGGATTTATTTTCGGTATGTCAAAATATAGATGGTAACAGACGAGTTTGCAGCGAACTAACCCTATTAGCCCAACCGCGTAAAACACTCGATGTTTTGAAGCGGTAAGCAGGGTAGGATATGGATGATATTATAGTTGACGGCTCCAGCAGACGGAAAACGGACAGCAACTTTCGGGTATGCATGTGGACTCTTAAGAGAGCACAGCAGCCAAATAACAGAGGCAATGGATGGACCACTACAAAGCGGATATTACTGCCATGCGGATGGACCGGACCGGGCTAAATAATAATAAAAAATTGTGCGCCTATTTGGGTGCGGATTTGTCATTGGCGAAAGAGTTTGATAAAAAGTCTTAAGCCTCAGGACTGTGAGTGAACAATTGATAGCAATCTGTATTAAAGCTAAAGATATGCGCTCGAGCCGCTACAGGCGGAAGAAAGACATTTATCGAAGATTGTTTCTACCAGCTGTCCGACGAAACTTATGAGTGGTGTCCTAAGCATTACGTTAGGATCGTCCTTGTTGATTTGAACGCCCAGCTAGGAGAAGAGGGTATATTTGGTCTTACAGTTGGTAATCATAATCTGCATGACACCACCTTCGACAACGGACATAGTCTGATAGATTTTGCGACGCGAAATGGCATCTTATCCACCACATATTTCCGACAACTCAAGGCATCTGGCTATCTAATGATCAAAAAATTCATCAACCAAATATATGACGTTGCGCTCGACCCAAGAAACTGCTCCAACATTCTGAATATCCGAACGTTTCAAGGAGCTAACATTGACTCGGATCGCTATCTTGTTGTTGTCAAGGTGTCTTAGAGAGAGGTTAGAGTCTCCAAAAACCTCTCGATATGTCCTACGCTATCAAGTGCAGAAGACAAGATGCACCGTTCTCAGCAAGCTATTAGTGATGGCGTATCTGATGGGTTCTAACTAAAACAATGAAACCCCTGGTTTTGTGGGGAATGTCGGCAAGGACATGGAGCGAAACAGGAAAAATATAAAGCGGCCCTTTAAAGAAGGACGAGTGCTGCTCGTGAACTTTATGAATTTAATTCCTTGTCAAAATCAACGTTTCGCTGCTCCACAAAGGTCAGTAATGAAACCACCGAAACATTTGGTGTCAAAATAGGTTTCATGACGCCCTGACACGGGATTCAACATCATACTTAGAACTCTGACGACATTGGCAGTATTGGAACGCATTTGCGGCGATTGAAACAGAAGTGCCAAAGACTGAATAGTAGTAAGTGAAGCTGAAACAAAATATATGCTATCGGCTATAAGCTGGAATCAACACTTACGGTTTGAACAGCAAATCATAAAATTGGAAAAGGACTGGGCTTCTCTGTAATCTCTTAGAGAGCAAGCAAAGAATTACTCTTCCCAATCACTGTTTCTTCGGACGAATAAGGCAATTGACAAATAATTTTCTTTCACTAACAATAAAGAATGCATTGTATAAGACCCTCGTCCCCACAGTCCTACCGTAAGACGCGTAGCAATGGACTTAATCAAAGGCGCCCTCGGTTACATGGAGTGACCTTTGGTTCCATTTACAAGAACGGAAATGGACAACAAAGATACACGGCCAACTGTATATGCTACACAGGTCGCTGTTTACCATTTTCGAAGGGTTAAAATCCATCGACTTACAGAGATTGGTTTGGTCATGTAGAGCGAACGTTTCGGGACGAAGACTCTTCGAGGAACAACGCAGTAAAGAAGACCTCGACTCAAGTCGAAAGGTAGTTTTATCAACTTGGTGTGCGAAACCGAAGGTGATTAGCGAAATTGGATAGAAGTCGGGCTTCAAGCTTGACAGATATACTCGTAAACCTTAAACGGAACTTGTTTACTTTAACCCAAGTAATATGGGTAGCCAAGGAAAAAGGAAGATGTCTAGCATGACACAATATTGCCCAATGAAGGTTTTACATACAATAACTCCAGTGGAAGGACCCTGGCAGGAAGCACATTTCCGCAAAAATCTCAATGTGGTCAGTATTAAGCGGGAAAGACTATCAGCACTAGGCGGTTTAAGTGTTATTAATGGCTTAAGTCTTAATTTTCACTTCAAACGTTCGTGCATGTACTTTCAAAACATTGTGTACTTAATGTCAATGCTCTATAAGTCGTCTATGGCTGACAAGCTGTAAACAACCTACTTTCGGCATCACTTACATATCTCGAGTATATGCAGAATTGCTTATATTAATTTTCTGACATCTCTGGGGAAATGATCGTAACGCCTCATTATGTTTTTATTTCTGTAAAACGCTTCAGGTATGTATATCCAGCATATCCTGCAGCGGTAACTTCAAAAACTTCTGTATGTTTGACGAGTTTTTCGATTGCATAGAGTGGGATCTTACAAATGTTAATGGAAGAGGATTCTAGCCGCTTGTGCAATATCGAGTGCAGACCTTAAGAGTTCTCTTGACTATTAAGAACAGCTTTTAATTTACTGTAGCTACCTAACATACTATTAATGGGTGACCAGATAGCAATGATAGTTTTTCCAATTGTTATGTCTCAGGAGCTGTTAAAATTACCAATGGCATCCAGCTGTCAAAACCTTCAGTAAGGTTTGCCATTCCATCATGCATCGTTTTACGCTTTCCAAACGATAGGAAATTATCAAAGATTTTATCGAAATTCTGGCTCAGTTGTAAGTACGCAGCATGAATTTCGTCGTACAGTCGGCCGTCATCATGGCTTCAGTGTGCAGGCTATTCATCAAATCTTTTAGCGTGAATACACTGTTTTGGATCTGAAGCCACCAACCAGATAGAGATTGGTGCGAGATGAAGAAAATATAGCCGCTGTAGCGGCCAGTATCCAAGAAAACCCAGAAATGTCAATTCTGCGCCGATCAGGTGAATTAGACATCGCCAGAGAGTCAACCCGGCTTATTTTGCGGTTGGATATGTATATACATCTGTATATGATTATGCTGACGCAAGAACTGAGTCCCGGACGATCATAGACAACGCCGTGAATTCGCGCTGGAAATGTTGGTCAGAGATTCGGATTTGGCTAAAAAATCCTCTTCTCGGACGAGACCCATTTCTGGCTTAGCGGCTTTGTCAACAAGCAATATTGCCAATATTGGAGCAAACACAATCAATCCACAAGTGTTCGGCCAAGCATCAATGCATCCACAAAGACTTGGTGCGGTGTATCGCATGGAGGCTTCATCGGACCTTATTTCTTTCGAAATGAAGAAGAAGACACAGTTAACGTTAATTGTCTCAGGTATAGAGCGATGTTAACCTACTTTCTGTGGCCAGAGCTCGACAACATCGATATATCCGCAACAGAAGCGACGCAACGCTCGAAGTTGTGAAGGAGAAATTTGCTGACTGGTTCATCTTACGGTGAGCGTTCATCAATTGGCCGCCGCGATCATGCGATTTGATTATTTTCTCTAGGTCTACCTCAAGGCCTTAGTCTAAGCAACCACTTTGGACGAGCACGATATCAACGTTCGACACGTTATTACCGGAATAACGCTGCACATATTGGACCGAATCAACAAGAATTGGACCGACCGCGTGAAGCGCTGCCAGCGAAGCCGAGGTGGCCATTTGAATGATGTGTTATTCCACACATAATTGCATGAACGTAGGTTCAGAATCAATTTTATATCTCACACCGTTGTAGTTTTATTTTTTTTTCCTATCTTTATTTTTGGTCACCGTTTAGAAGGTCGGGATTTCCGACTGTCATTGTCGGTCGTGCTCGACCAACTTTTCAAGCACTGTATCGAGCGGTTCCCTTAATTATTTGTTTCTTATCCAAGGCAGGCAAATTCTCATCTTATGTTTTTACCAGATGTTGATTGCGAATTCTACTAAAAGTAAGAAAGTTAGTGATGCTATATATGGAATTGCTGTTGGAATTGCTTTCAGCGTCTTATCTGTTGAAGGCTAGTAGCAAATCTTCTGCCTTTACGTATGCCACTTCTTTTACATTTCAAAAGCCGAATTAGCAGTCACTGCTGTCTTTCCGAGTTTTTCGGCGGAAATTAAATTTTATATCAGGAGCTACAGGGCAGTGTTGTCGTTGCTTTTCCTTTTATGGCTTTCCTATTTGGAATACAATATCCTCAGCAGTAACTCATTTTTTTGGAGCTTAGTTGATTGAAAAGTCGAACACTTTCGTCCTCCATTCTGTTGGGGCATGACACAAGAAAATAGTGATTGGTCTTTCCTTTCAAGCCATCAATATTCGGTTGATAGACGGATTATAAGATGTAGAGATACAACGGATGATACCATCTGCATTAATTCTACGTGGGACTAGTGCCCTTCTCAGTAAGTTGTAAAAAATATCTCTCAAGCTGCAGTAATCTTGTATATAGAGGACTTTTGTTCTCCGATTCGTGGTGAGTCCTTACCTCACACAATCCTGTCGATGTCCTCAAGCGATAACGACAGCCAAGGCCGTTGATATGTATTTCGCCGGTACTTGAGTTGTTACTATTGTTCTGGAACATGAACCATGGTGTTTCATGGTTGTGGGTTGTATGCCACATACTAACCAATTGCAATGTTGAACTCAGAGTGCAGAGAGCACGATGTAACTTGTTCACGACCCCTGTACTGTTGCCAAATTCGAAAATGTTATTTAACTGCTGTAAAAGAACTGTGTAGAAGTGACAGAGATTTTCATAAGAAGTGGTTCTTCCTCGTCTTTTGGTGAGCCTGGCCTTGCAATCGATTCAAGCTAGCTCTAAAACTTGCTATTTGATCGCTTAGTTTCTCGTGATCGATAATGTGTTGATAATAAAAAAACTCATTTGCTCACTTGACAACATAAGACATCTTCTACTAAAATTCTGGTGTCAATACCTACTCAGATATGACAGTTGAATACTCATTTGTATGCGTTGTTCCATTACTTTTTAGACATCGCACTATCCCCCCATAGTGAAGTTGTCAAGTAAAATAATTGAAACCCTTCTCACATAGCAGTATCATTGACACGGCTAATTTCCAGGCAAATTAAAGGCTCATTCACAGTAGAATGCGAAAAAAAATTTCAAAATATAATAAAATAGGCGAACACTAAAAAAAAAAAAAAAAAACAAAATAAAAACTAGAAGTGGTAACTCAGCAAGCGTACCTCTGGGAAGTGCAATAAAAACGACCGCGCTCCACTACAAAAAAGGTTCCCAAGTGCATTACACCACAATTGGTAGGCATCCGCGTGCATTGAGTATCTGCAGTCGGAACTGTTTGCAGTTAGCAACTAGCGCTCCTCAGTTCACCGATCCGTCGTCGTCGTCCATCCGTCTAAAATCGCTCAACAGTTCAACTCTCTCTTGCGGTGCGGTAATGAGTGATTCGCGTGTTGCGATAAATGAAAAAAAGAAATCCATAAACGAATTAAAACAAACTTAATACCTTTTTCGTCGTTTTTCTTCTTCTCTTTTTTTTCGCGAATATACATACGAGTACATACAAATGTATTCGTATTCAGGAGTGCGGCTGGAAACAGGTACGCCTGACAAGGTACAAATAGAAACCAATAAGCGAAGAAAAAACTGAAAAGACTGCACTGCCAGAATGCAGGTACTCTTACCTCGTACACTTGTCGTTGGAACACACTGCTCAGTGGATATGTATAGTGGATATCTCAAGTGATTGAGGCGTTTAGATTAATTACCCTGAAGTCCGGTGATAGCTAGAGGTTGTCGGTAATTAGAGGGAAAGGAGTTGAGTTGGTAACGGATATGATCCTTAGAAATGAACGAGACTTTTGACAAATGTTTGGGGGACTGAGCACTTCCTTCACCACAGTTACAGGCGGTGATAACTTTTTGGTTCACAGTTTAAAGAATTGTTTATTAACTCAAATGCAAAGCTCGAAAAATTATAGAAAGAACGCTGTTAGGACGATCTGGACAGGTCAAATTGACAAATGAGAAACCTCACATTCAGGTTTCTTCTGTTTCGGAGATAAAGCCAACAATGTATGTATGTATGCATCTCCGCGATTGTTAGCTATACAACTACACAACTTTATCTGATTTCAAAGTGCCCCAGGACGGAGACCTTTAATAGAAAAATCCCTCTTCGCGAAGTTTCTTTGGCTAGGCGGGGCGGAAAAGTTCAAATGAAATATTATCTCGTATAAAACCTGTCGTGCAGTGGCTCAAAGTCAGCAAGATTCATCAAACAATTTCCGCAGGAGAAATTGGGTCATTAAGACAAAAAGACGCTGAAAAAGGGAAACCTATATTCAGGTGACGAGAATATAGCAAATAATGTCATCATAGATGAGAGGGAGCAACCCCTACTCATTTCGAAAGCAGGGCTCCAAACGATCTTCGGCACGATCAGAAGCAAGAAATCGGTGGGAGTTGATGGAATACCGAACATTGTGCTTCGACATCTCCCACCAGAAGCGGTGGACATTTATGCGATCCTGTTTAATAATACTATGAATAATGCCCATAATCCGGCTCATTGGAAAACTACGGTGGCACACCCGATTCCTAAAAAGGATCAATCCGGCGAATCTGCGGTTTATCAGTCTCCTTCCAAATGTCAATAAGGTGTTTGAAAAAGTGATCAACAGAGTCCTGACTGCGAGTAAGTGAGTTTGGGACAGGAATATATGTATTTCCGGATAATCAATTTGCCATGATGTCATTCAAGTCGCGTCTAAACTGGTTTCTGATGTCCAAAAGACAAAGGAAAAAACTAGTGTACTGGTGCTTGCTGGATTGACTTGGAGAAGGCCTTTGATAGCGTATGCTTAGGGGGACTCTTCTACAAGCTGAACAGACTGGACATTAGTAAGCCACTGCTATATATTCTTTTCAATATGTTCACAGATAGACATTTCATCGTGAAAAATAACGATGTGACTTGACTGCTAGAACATTTCAATTTAAAAACGTTTTGCAACAAGATGCGTTGAATTCGGCGATCCCTTTCAACAGTTACAACAGTGATCTGATAGGTTCACTTCATCACGACTTAATAGCGAACAGATCAGGTCTAAAGGTTCAAATCATTAATATGCATTTGCAACGTATCTTCGATAAAACTAAGGGATATTGCGACGACTGCAGGTTACAGATCAACCATTCTGTTTAGGACGAGATTGTCTGGGGCACCTGGAGACACCAGAAACAATTGGCGAAAGTTTTCGATCATAAGACAACACGGGCAGCCTTGCTTTGCCTTTGCCCTTATAAAGACACTGTTTTACAACAGTCCACTAGATTCGAGAGTGAAGGTGATCTGCTACATGGCTCTTATCCGGCCTATGCTTGGAAAAGATTCGGGTGTGGCTTTCCTTAGGACTTGTTTTCGTTTACAGAAAACACCAGAGGCAGAGTATATAAAATTTTATCGTAATGAGATTTTGTACAATAGGGCGAACCTAATAAGAATTGACAATTTCGTCATTAAGTTGACTTGAAGACACATTGCACGAGTTATGACCTTATTGAACAACCTGATCTCCGGGGTTTACTACCCCAATTATTGTATATGTATCACGAGAGAGTCCGCTTTGACGCCTTTATTCCTCCAAAAGCGTTTCTCTACCTAGATATAATGGTCCGGATTTAGGACAGATCAGCGGCGCCGCTAATCTTCCTCTCGCTCGGACAGTTATGGACACGCGACTTAACGAGGACATAGGCGTCGCACATAGTGCAGAGTGACTTCGGTTCAGTAGGGCAGCAAGAAGTCGTGACATGAGGGACGTTGCTCGGCAGCGGAAGCTTCTTCGTCGAATTCCTCCTCTGTCTAGTTTTTTTAGCCGTGGCCGGCTTACATAGCATTGGATAGAATTAGGGTAGTTGTAGGAAAAAAAATAAAAAAGTACGACAGAACAACGCGTGCAAATTTTGCAAATTTATTTTGAAAGCTATGGTTCGGTTCGCCAAACTTATCGGGCGCTACGTCCATTTAACGCTCGACATAATCGTCCATCTGAGCACGATGAATCGTTTTCGCACCACGTACAGTGTACACTCTGGTGGATAATACGCATCCCCAAAAACGACAAACAATGCGAAGAGAAGAAGTTATTACCGTTGTGGAGGGCAGTGTTGAGGACAATCCGAATGAATCGATTCGCAATCGTGCACTGCAATTGGAGTTATGCCCATCAAATTTGTGGAAGATTTTACGGAAAGATTCTGGCTTGTGCAAGAGTTGAAACCGAGTGACCATTATATGCGTCGTAGGTTCGGTGAATGGGCCGATCCTCATTTTCAACGCAAAAATTGGTTCTCCGATGAGGCCCATTTTTGGTTAAATGGACATGTAAACAAGTAAAATTGCCAAAATAGTGGAGAAAACCCAGAAACCTTTGTCGAGACGTCCTTACAACCATTAAAACTCACTGCTTGGTGCGCTTTTGGGGCTGGTGGAATCATCGGCCCATATTTCTTTAAGGACGATGCCGGCCAGAATGTTACCGTCAATTGAGAGCGTTATAGAAGCATAATTTCTAACATTTTCGTTCCTCAGTTTAATGGCATTGACGTGACAGAGCCTTGGTTTCAACAAGATGCCATAGCATGCCACACGGCCCGTGACACCATCTATTTATTGCGGCAAGCATTTGCTGAGTGCATAATTTCGCGTAATGGACCTGTGAACTGGCCTCCACGATCCTGTGATCTCACACCTTTAGACTACTTTCTTTGGGGGTATGTGAAGTTGCTAGTTTATGCCGATAAACCAGAGACGTTGGACGATTTGGAAGTCAACATTCGCCGTGTTATTGCTGATATACGGGTGGCACGTATATACCCGATGTCATATTCAAGTACTAATGGCATAAATTTGTCTATTAAATAAGGCTTATATTATAGACATTAACATTAGTTTTAACTTTTTTTTTTTATCTTGAATTTGTATAGCTCTAAAAAACAATACCCTTTTTAATAAAAAAAAAATCTATTTAGTAAGTTTTCGATAATGAAAACTCCTTTCTTAGCTTTTTAATTGTAATAAATATAATAACAAAAATAAATATGCACAATATATACTGTAAGCAAGTCGAAAGACATCATCTAAGCATTAGATTTAACTCGGGTGCTCGCATGGGGCCAATAAATTACAATAAGATAATTTTAATTGAATTGAGCTAATTTTTAATTATACTCGTATATTTTTGTCTATCATGTAAGAAATAAGAGCGTAGTCCGATCTAGGACCACCGTTTGAATACCACTGAAATCTCTGCCCTGTTTCCGGAATTGTAAAAGGCCATCTGTACTCGGTGCCATGGATTACTTCGCAATTCAACAAAGCTAAGAGTGAAGTAGAGGCGATTGTTAATGACTGAATGAGCAGAAGGTACGTTAATTTATTTATTTTATTTTATTTTAGAACAGGACAGAGTTCCTACATTCTTGATCGGTCGATATGATCGAAGTATGCAACAAGACAATCTTGAACGCATATCTGTACGCAGTTTCCCACAACTGCTAATCCATATTCCTTTTCTTTTAGTAGCCTATCGAGAAATGCAACTCAAAGTTTATTTTACATCCGAAATCGTTTTTGGCCCCACAGTTCGGCTGGCAAGTGAAATAAAATTTGGAATTTCCCACCACATAATTCAAAGCGGTAAATGAGTACGTGAATAGCATCCGAAATCGAAAATCGAGAGACCATATTGCCATGCAAGCAATATTTTCCAATATTCAAGTCGACATACTACCGGAGGCACAAAACAGCTACAAAGCCGATATCACGACAGACTGTAATAGAGCACGACTTTTAAAATGGTAAAGGCAAAACCAAAGCCCGGTTTCTTTCTTTAGAGATTTGGTGTGAGGGTCTCTTGGTCAGTAAATTGTCGGCAAAATTCATCATACAGCAATGCTCCATGAAAAAACTTTGAAAGCTAAGGGTTTGGGGCCTTTGCGCTTTTATATTCAGTTTCGGCTTTCGGTTTTAAATCACCTAGTCAAGGTCTACAACCATATACATAAGTAGCAGTAAGAAGTGGTGAGTGTGGTCCAAATGTTCTGTCATTGTGCATTAGAGCTCCTCTGTTTTCATCCGACAATGCAGCTCAGTGGCGGTGCTAAAATTGTGCCATGCTGTACACCACTTTGTACTTCAGAAGCATGTTTAGCCTTAATGTTGTGCAAAATTCTTCATTTTGAACCTTAATATGCAGCCCTAATAACTACGATGATCTCGTCAGGAATAACTATTGAGTGCAAGACTATCTATATAATCTCAGGACTCATGTGGAAACATTTCCTGGGATATGAAAGTATCAAGCAAAGGGGACAGCTATACTTGATTGCACTGCTCTACAATCGAACCTTAGCCTAGTAATTTGACCTCAAGGGTTGAATGCCGGTTTACTTTGACATTGTTTAGGACTATCTAGGTTTAAAAATTGTATCCATTCCACCCTCTGCAGAAAGGTTAATTTTTCAATGCACACGCTCTTCAATAGCTCCGCCATTGCCCATAGCTCAGCGTGCGGAAAGTCTGTAGGGACAAAATTCTTACCGACCTGTATGTTGACTGCCTTAATCACGGTTGCAATCTCCATAACACAAGCCGCTGATTTTCTTTCGACATCAACAAATCGTCAAATGTTTTCGCAGGACATTGACTGGTACTATGTATGTTCCCCGATAAAATCCTTAATGGAAGCAAAATCGGTTCGACTTTCACATAGGTTTGCTGCATTTTCAGACTGTGCAGTTTCTTTGAAGCTTGCAACGGCTTGAGCTGCACTGTAGGTACTGCTTCAATATGAATTTTGATTTAAATTCTCTCTTCCATTCATATCCAAGTGCCAGGTGTAGTTTCTCTACCTTCGTCGAAAATATTTTTCACAGACCTTCAATCGTCTAAAGCAAGCGTGCTCAGATTTGCTAAATGTTGTCGTACCATGGATCCCGAAGCATGTAGCATGTGGTCACGATATCAATTCTAGTTTATTACGCCCACTGGAAAATTAACTTATAAATCGTTAGCTAATCGTTATATGTCCTGCCTAGTTCTATCTTTCCTGACTGTCGGAATAAACCTTGCGGATCTTATGGCAAAGCTGGTGTCCAAAGATTTTCTGAAATCAACCAACCGCTCACCATTTTCCATTGTCCGTAGCCCTGATCATCCCATTTGATTTCACATCTATTTTGCGAACTAAAGTCAGCAGGGAGAAGAAGGAGGAAAACCAATTTGTCTTAGGCTATGTAGACTATAAGGATTTTGAAGAAATAAATTATTTTTATGACATGCAAAGATATCACGGATATACATTCATATGCAGACATTGGTTCAGACACCCCACTCATGTTCCACGCTTCTCGGTTCCGGGGATAAAGCTAGTAATAGGCGTCCAAACAAGAGCGGACAGTTTGAATTGCAAATAAAACGATGTGTCTTACTTCGTGTTCGTGGCCTGGATTGAAGAAGTTCGAAGGCTTTAAATTATATGACCTATGCGGCCAAATTTTTCAGTGCGTCGTGAAATGAAAACCACCATACGGAGTGGATGTTCCTAAACTCTCGTCCATATCCTGGCAAACAGCCGTGATGCTTTATTCTGGATGACGAACACAGTTTGAAGGTCTCTCCTCTAAGTTTCGTTTATCCTTTTCACAGCTGATAAGTCGATTACCAAAAATTAGACATAACTTGCGAATCTTAGCTGTCAAATTTTTGAAATAATGTCTTACAAAAAGGCGTAGAAGTCTTTGAGTAGCAATCTTTTTCATAACTGCGGACTATCTGTCATTAAGCTGTTCTAATAATTTGACTATCAAAGCACAACTGGGGCATTCTTTAGTTTGTCATATAAAGCTTTCTAGGAACGACGATTAATAGCTGTTTGAAGCTGAGATTCTTTCTTCTTTTGTATCTCCAATCAGGATACTCGAATTGAGAGCCTCACTTTGGTGGAGCGTTATAGCCATTCCGCTTGACATTTTCGAGCCAATGTAGGCCTCGTTTCCTAGTTTTTGTATTGCATCAGCAACTTAATACGAACGTTCCGATACACCATGCACTCTAATTTGCAGCAGCCTGCTTGTTTGAAGATCCTGGGCTTGGAAAAATCTTGTATTGTTGAAAGCAAGTGAGTGATCAGTTCATATATGAAGACTAGTTGAACTAACATCTCTTGCATCTAGAGGCTGCTAAGAATACGACAAAATCCCACCAGCAATCTAAGGCAATTGGAACAAGTCTTCCAGTATTACATATGGTTCCGGCAACACAACATGCATTGCTATAAATTAAAACTCACTACTATAAAACAAATCATAGATTTAAATTAGATACGACGGTGACCTTCACTTTTCTTCTTTCCATAACCAGTCTCTCTTCCAAGTGTCAACAATGGACACAACCACACAACAAAAACACAACTAAATTACGCTTCGTTGATTTCCGAATGCCATTACAACAACATAATGACCTGTTACCTGTTTCACCGAAAATGTCGCCTAATTTGCATTTCAATGCGAATAAAGTCAAGTTGTTGTGTCAAATTTTAACAGTAATCTGCTATACTCCCCCGAGGGCATCAATCCCAGCGGATACGTTTATTTCACACATCATTAAACGCTTCAGGTTCTCTATGCGCCACCAACACCCTTACAGTGATTTATACATCCCCTGACAAGCGTTGCTTATGCGTCCTGTCCTCATTTCAAGGATTACTTTGGGAGTAAAAAAAATAAAAACCACCACCAAGGCGACAAAATCCTGGGCGGTCGATGAAATGCTTCCTAAAAATTCAGTTCGTATTAAAATTCACAAGACAACACCAACACATTACCAGGAAGGCACAACCAAATGTAAGTGGATGTGATTCCAAGTGTCAACCAGTGGACCGAACAAACGAAACAAACAAAAAAATTCCGAAACTCATGTCATTGGGGAGAGAACTGAACATATGTCAGGATCTGTGTCAATTAGGCGCTTTAAAGAAATAAAACACAAAAAAAAAAACAAAAAAAACTACAAACCGACGAAGTGAGGGTGAAACCCAATCCGGATCCCGGATCTACTGTTCGACTCTTCGTATATGGTAATAAATAATCCATCCCAAGGCAAGATGAGGAGCTGCGATATCTGTCAGTGTGAGTTCAAGTAAAACACGGCTAATTGGGTACTAGAAGTCATGTATTCTTCAAGTTAAAACCTGGAATTCCACTGTCTAGACTGTGAGCTTCCATGTGGGTGGTGCAATCAGCACCGTATCAGACAAAGAATACATCCCAAACCAGAAAAGGAAGAAGCAAAAATCAATTTTAAATGGCTGAGTTAAGTTCGCCCAACTGGAGGATTCCAAGGATACCTAACATTTCGACGCCATCGCTCGCTGGTGTGATTACTTTTTCGGTGACGTGGGTTGAAAAATATCTGGAAAAGAGGAGGCAATTATCAAAGGCGCAGACTCTGATGTACAAGATACTTCTATCCAAATAGTCTCACGATTTGCTCCAAAGAAATGTATTGAAATCGATGGATTGAGTTGTTGATTGGTGGGCAGCCCCATTTGGAAGAACAAGTTGCTTCCAAACGATGACTACTACAATCAGTGTCTACAATCAGTACTACATTTGCAACTGAGAATGAAGATGACTGAGTGTCGGAAAGGCGAAATGTCCCCAAAATGGGTGACGTAGCAGAGAAGTACTTAGCCGTGTGATATAAATATACGGAAACATGAAACCGGAAACCAAACCGAGACTGACATTCTGTTTGAAGATTTCCACTTCCCTTCTCGTAAATGGTGTCACATATTTGATAGTGAGATCCGTAGAGATGTAGGCATGCTATCCAATGCATCTGCCGTATTTTGCCGCAGCAACATCGCGGTTCAACCAGGTACAATACAAACAGTTTTATTGATCTTGCATTAAGAGTTATGATACTACCTTTCTTTATTATAAGACTCACCCACTCCACAGATGTAATGTCGAACATGTAAAATATGGTTGACATGAAGCAGACATATCACAACACATGCTTCCCTGCAGATGACATTCGAAAAACGTTGGCAACAAATTATGAGCTTTAGGTCTAATACCAGATAAATGGTATTGAAAGGCAGTGCTATAATCTTAACAATAACGTTCTTACCTTATGACTTAAGCAGAAGCCAAAGGCAGGATGTTTCCTTGGCGTACCGAAACTTTTCACCTCAATGCAATCCTACACTGCAATAATATAAAATATCTCAGGAGAAGCTGGGATATAATTTTGCATGGTGAAATATAATAATAATAATAATTGTCAAGCCACCTAGGCTGTTTTGCGAATGCAGTCTCCTGCGAGACTGCGACTCACAATCTAGTGGGCAGGATTCAAGGCGCAGTTGACAGCTTTAACTTTAAGGAGCTGGGTAACTTTATTAGTTATAAAGGCTGGTGAACAGAACCCTGATTGTGGACAATGACTGCAACCAATATGTGGTGTAGTGTATGTTGGTCGACTCTCTGCCTAACGCCCTAAACCGCAGGCAACTATAGTCGTAATCTACGCAATGCACTAGAAATGTACTTTCAGTCAATCCTCTCAAAACTGAGGTTTATCCCTTATCGAGAAGGGGAAGCTGATGGTTTGCTTTTAGGCATCACTGTCCGTTTTAAAAACGAAGTTAAGTATTTGGATGTCATCCTTGGATAACAAACTTCTTTGGACTAGAGCTGTCGGCTAGAAAGCCGCGAAGGAGCCTACCACTTTCTGGCAGTGTAAAGATCTTTCAGCAAAAGACGGAGCTTGTATTCGAGAAGTTTTGAACCTACATAGCCATGATAAGACCAATTATGTTGTGTCCTACGTGTAAGTTTTTTTTGCTCGAGGCCAAGCTGCACTTAAGAACTATTCGAACCCTTTTCCCATTTCTAGGCTAAATAAGGACGTTGAATTCGCTGAGTTTTGCTCTAGGTCACAATGGGTTCAGAGAACTGAGATCGCTGATGATCTCTTGCTAGGACACTTAACTGCGTTAAGACTCAGTTAGAGCTTCTATTAGCAGTTGTGAGGACAACTTCTCAACATACTTAGAAGATCTATTTCTTCCTGTGTAGGTGCAAGATTTTCTTCTTTTTGCCAGGCTGAAGTTTCTGACTCGACTGTCTATTATTGGAAATGCCAGGAGATATTTCTCTGAACCAGAATAGCAATTTCGCCGTTTGTTTCCACTTGTAAGGCATTGAACTTATATTTCTCTTTGATCTGTGGCCTATAGCAGCTCCTTCGTTGATTAGTTGGAAGTGCCAATTTCGCTCCCATGTGGAATGTACAAGTAAGCTAAACTGCTCGCTTCCAGAACAAATTGATTTTCTATTCCCTTTTCGAACTTTTCCCTTTGCCGCATGTAAGCATGGAACAACAATGTGCCGCAAAAGTTGTCACTCGATGTTTTTTGGCAGTAATTGTTTTTATGAATGGAGAACTTTGGTTCTGCTTTTGGAATGGATTTACTTGATGTCTCAAATTTTCTTGCATTGTGTCCAGAAAATTATGACAATTCTTGCCTGATTTGTGGTATTTTCCACCACTCTTGCCAGAACTTCCTACGATAGTTCCTCGCATTCTTGACGGATATTCTCTTTGAGGGCTTCAAGAGTTTGAGCTTATTGTCATAGACTCGTGACTTCAATAAACGCCACAAAAAGAAGTCTCGAACGGTTAAATCAGGCAATCTTGCAGGCCAGTGCAAATCGCCAAAACGAGCAATTAGGCGACCCGGAAATGAAGCACTCAAAATTTCGGTTGTGGCTCGTGCAGTATGCGCCGTTGCTCCATCCTGCTGGAACCACATGCTCTCCAGTCAAAATTCATTCAATTGAGAAAGGAGAAAGTCGTTGAGCATAGCTCTGTAGCGCTCGCTGTCCGCAGTACTCGTTTGGCCCCCGGCGTTTTCGACAAAATAAAGGCCCGATGACACCTCAAGCGTAAATAGCACACCATGCAGCAACTTTGAGCGGGTGTTATGGCTCTTCGTGGGTTATACGCAGATTTTCGGTGCCCCAGAAGTGATAATTTTGCTTATTAACAAATCCACAGAGATGGAAATGGGTCTCGTCGCTCAAGATGATTTTCGATGAAAAATTGTCTTTGCGGTCAACAGCTAACAGCTACTTTGCACTTTGTAAGAGAAGATATTACGGTCTTTCACCAAAATTCTCACGTTGTCTGGTCGATACCCCGGGGTCCTCTGCGACATCTTCAACCATAGCTGCGATATTGTTATCAGAACGGCTGCTCCGAGGCCGACAAAACTTGGTAGCATCTCGTATTGTCCCATACTCTTTTAGGCGACCGGCTAAACGTCGTAGTGTTTGCCCATATGCGCCAGCACAATCGACGAATTATTCCGCGTTCTTTAGGAGTATAGCGACGTTGATCAAAAAGTTCCCGACCACACCCATCGTGTGGCGCTTGTTCCGATTTGAGTTCTGTTTTTTTTTTAATTTGGTAAATCTGTTGTTGACATTCCTTCTAAATTTTAACGTCATAGCTTGACATTTGCAAAAGTTACGTAGCCAAGAGTACATCTATCTCTGTGTGTGTTGGCGATTTTTTACAATTTTAGAAATGGATTTAAATTTGCAACAACGAACTTGTACTTGTATTAAATTTTGCGTAAAAAACGGATTTAATGGTGCGCGAACGTTGGAAATGTTGGAAAGGTGTTTCGACAACGATTCTCTAAAAAAAAATGGTCGTTTACCAGTGGCACAGGCGGTTCAAAAGTGGTCGTGAGTCAATCGAAGATGATCAACGCAGTGGCAGACCATCGACATCGAAAACCGACGAAAACATTGATGAAGTAAAAGAAATGTTGGTCAATAACCGCAAATTAACCATCAGAGAGATAGCGGAGAACTTGAACATTGCCTATGGATCCGTCCAAGTCATTTTGGTTAATGATTTGGGTTTCCGTCGTGTAGCAGCAAAGACCTCAATTTCATGCAAAAAAGAGACCGTGTTGACTTCGCAAAAGAGATGATTTGCGAGGCTAAATCCGATCCCACATTCATCAAAAGGATCATTACTGGAGACGAGACGTGGGTTTATGAGTACGACACGCAATCCAGATAACAGGCAACTGAACGGCATTCACCAAATGAGCCGAGACCAAAAAAACCACATCGTTTTCAGTCAAAAAAGAAGGCAATGCTCACGGTTTTCATGGATTACAACGGTGTAGTGCATCATGAATTTTTGTATTACTCGTATTTGGGCGTTATGAGACGTTTGCGTGAAGCAATTCGCTGAAAGAGACCAGAATTGTGGGCAGAAAACTGGTGGATTTTGCACCATGATAACGCACCACTCTCATAGTGCCATGATTATTCGTAATTTTTTGACGAAAAATGCAACAAATACCATCCAACAGCCACCGAATTCACCTGAATTGGCTCCCTGTGACTTCTTTCTGTTCAATCGAGTTAAAAAACCATTACGGGGAATACGTTTCAGCAGCCGCGGCTAGCCGAGAGGAAGTGATGGAAAAATCGCAGGAAGCACTGATGGACATGCCGAAAACTAAATATAAAAAATGTTTCGATGATTGGATCAAGCGCTGGCGTAAATATGTTGCAGTCGATGGGGATTACTTTGAAGGCGATAATATAGATTTAGATGAATAAACTTGTATTTCCAATTTTCTGAATACATTCCGAGAACTTTTTGATCAAGGTAGTATTTTGTGTCTGTTTACTTCACAAATGTCAAAGTAGAATTGACATTTGTCGCCATTTGAAAAAATTAAGGCATCTTCCGATGGGGTGATGATTTTTGCGCCACATAAATTCTCGAAATCTTACGCCTGATTGCTGATTCTCATTAAACCTTCAGCATTGTCATTCCTTTTCTGTCGGGACAGGTTCCGCAGACAAAGAACTTGTCTATCGTACTTCTCATACGAGTATATGCTAAATATTGACAAGTACCTGCACTCTGAAGAGTGTTTTACACTTCGCAGTGTTTTAGTTACTTGACAGCGAGCATCGCAAGTTATGATAGATATATTGCCACAGAAAGGAACAGTTTTTCGGTGCTGAATCAACGCTAAGTTATGCCATAGTTAACTTAACCTGTATTAAAATTAATCTTACCTTACCTTCATGCGTTGGTCTTTAACTTGGTATCACTGCTCTTTTACTATGATTTATCGATGCAGCTATCAAAGATCTCTCGAAATCTATCGATTCTGTAAGGACATCTTGCTTTCATTATTGTTCTTTTCCTGGATTTTGCATAGCAAAATGTCGAAAAAACTCAAATGTAATAAGATTTAGTAAAATTTGAAATAATCCTGTGCGCTTGCCAACCAGCTGTCAACCCAAATTTGCTGGGTTAACTCAGAATTAAAATTGTTTCTGAGGTTAACTCCAGTTTAATACTAAAACTCGGATAATCTCGCGCTGAAAAACTGGCCCTAAGTGTCCTGTTAGAAAAGGAGTTAGTGCTACAACAATCGTAGACATTTCCTATTTAACCCTTCCCAGCAAATTCATCAGAACCTCAATTCTTTATATCCAAATGTGACCGGGATCCTAACGAGACTTAGCCACTTCAATTTTCCAAGGTTGGGAGTCTTGTATTTTTTTGTTTGTCAAGAAACAGTCAACGAGAGAAGTGATCTAGGGGAAGGATACTTAACAGTGAATCTGGAGTAGGATTGAGCGTGTTGTTAAAACAAAGAGTTGCTTGAGTCCGAAAAATCCCTGTCCTTGGAATCAAGTGAAACATTTACGACTTTCTGAATTGGATACCAATTCTGAGTTCTCTCTTTGCCATGCGCACGAGTATCCAGCAGGTCCTTTTCGTTGGCAATCTTTGTGCCAGAAAGCCAACAGCTGCTTGGTGGTTTTGATTGGACATATTTAGTCCAAAAATCTATCAGGTAAAAATCGTTACCTGAAAGATCGTTTTTAGCACACCGGTCCTGTTGTATTTTGAAAAAAATATGCGTTTGCGGAGCAGTTTTGAGCACATAATATCCCACCATTCACTAATTCCTCTTCAGCAGAAACCAAGACAGACTGATAGATCTGAAGGCCTTGTCGATTTAGGAGTCATATTTCAGTTGGGAAACCAACTCTCTCCATTCGAGAGAGTATTGGTATGTTAGCTAATACCATGATAGCATTAAAGGTCCACTTCAGATTTGGAAGCAGCTGGTATACATAAAACATTCTCAAACACAAATGAAGTGACTGAAATAGTCTTGTTCCCACCGTAACTAACGAGAAATAGCTATACTTTCTGAACTCACTTGCGTTTTCGACAGGTTTGCAGGTTGTGAGCTGATCTTGAACAGTTGGCAGGCAAAGTTGGTTCCAGCCGACTTTTTAGTCTTTTTAGTCTTACTGATATGCTTCTTTCTGAGGGCATTGACAGATTGGCTGATCTTGTCGACTGCTTAGAAATTAATTTAGGCGCCAATGCATAACATGAGCATTGTGTTTAGTTTCATTTAAAAGCACGTAGAGGGACGTAAACATTTTTGTTAGGCCGAGGGTGGAGAAAGGAAATGTGTAAGACTCGTGCAATGTTTGGGTTCGAATCAACTTAATACTCACTAAAACTCCTCTCGTTAGAATTACTTTGAGGTAAAACCACCGATCGGGTTTTTAGAATCCCGTGACATAAACCAAGAAGCTCGTCTAAAAGACAAACGCGAGTAATCTAAAGCGCACCTTGGCTTCCTATCGTTGGACTTGTATTTAGACCTCCCATAACAACGTGGTGTTTCACCTTGCTCCTGGAGGAGTTAGCACAGAACGTAACTCAACATCGCGGAACGATTATTGGACCCAGTCGGTCCACCAGCAACTGTCATTGCTGATCCCATCTTGCGCAAACTAAGAACTTGTGGCGGTAAGCAGTATAATCTACTGCAAGGAAATAATCGCATCTGGATGATGCTTACAGCGGTATGCCTTGAAACGCCCCCACCCGGAGAAAACCTAGGTAAGGTAGTACTTCACCTACGAACTTCTCATCCATTTCTGCTGCCCGCGAGACTTAAAAAAAGAAAAAAATTAAATCCGAATCATTATTTGCAAACTTGGCTCATTAATTCTATCTCTTATTTCTGACTTATGACTAATCGTAACTTTATTTGAATTCGCCGGAATTATTGAGTCATCAACATAGTCCAAAGCATGAACGTAAATCCATTCATGTGAACGACAGTCGCAAAGTTTTTGCTACACAAATCACCAAAAAAGCAGTTCAGCTCTTGATTGGGTTTTGTATTTCAATGGAAAGTTTTTCATCAGGATTTGCAGCTGTGTGCTTTTGGTAGCTAATGTATGTAACTTGAGCCAATGTATAGAACATCGCTATCCTTGTTCGAGACAGATAATTCTCTCTGTGCTCCCGACCAAGCAGCAGCTGCCTCGGGGCCGCACGTTCCGATGGGACCTGACGTGTTGTACCGAGGTAAGGTGCTTTCCGAGACACTACCCCGTCAGCGCATCTGCCAACACTTCGGCCAAGTATTCTCGCGGGAAGCCAACTTAGGGCATCAGCCTAGACAGTGCAGCTGCCACCTTGGTGTCTTTAGCAGCCACTCTCCCAATGCTCTCCAAACGTAAGTGGTCAGTCGATCCACATTCCGAGCTACTCGTAGCTAAGTCGAGCGGGCTACCGCAATGTTTACAAGGAAGTCGCCCTCGAACCATCCTTGCCCGGTCAGATCAACCATCTCCGTTTTTGGGAAGCCGGCTCAAAGCCGTGACCCACTCGTCTCGCCACCGCCTACATGCTTTCAGCCTCCTCACGGGTTACGCCGTCACGACCTGTGCGAGTTTGTCCACAAAGCCGGTCAGCCTGTCCCCAGTAGCTATTTCTAGTCGCAGGAGCTCGTCCCACACGAGGTTCCAGATAGGCCCATTTGGACCTAACAGAAAGGATTTCCGCATTAGCAGCAGGACTTTATTCTGCCAATAAGATTAGAAAATGTTTAATGACTTGGAGTTGCTTTCTCTACGCTACTTCTTTATTTCATGTAACCTCTAAAATTTAATCAGGACCTCACTGACATCTCTATTCAAAGCCTGTATCTATTATTGTGTATGAACGCATTCAATGGGTCTAAGAATTTGGCATTGCATTTACTCATTTACTCGTATTTAGTATTTCCATGTTGGTATTCCAGATCAATTGCATTGCGTTAAAGAATTCGAATAAAATACTCTGGCACTCTAAGGTATTTTAAAAAGCATGACTGATCGGTTCAGAAGACTTTTTTAAGTCAGAGTTGCAAGGACTTCAATACTCATTTTTATTTAAAATGCGCTATTATGAACTCACCTTATATAGTATAATAAATAACAATCATAAGGTATGACCACCGATTCCCATTAAATGCCGGAAGTTTTGGCATTCGTCGCCACTTTTTTTGAGACGTGATCACAATTCATAGCTTGAGTTTCTGACACCAAACAAGTTTTAAGGAAAGACCTGGGACAAACCACGAAATTAGAAGAATGCCCAGAGTATCATTGCCATCAGTAGACACGAATACAAGTCCCTCATAGTACTCGTTACTTTATGCTTTTTTTTTAACCAGAAAGCTGCCTTCCCCCTACATGAGCACTTCTAAGTACGTAGCTACGAGTAGTTAGTCGGAGGGGTGCTAATACGAGTAATTTCATTAACACTTTCATTTCATAAAGGTTTCGTTGTCTAAACGCATGATATTTGTACCACCCATGCCAGAAAAGTTGTTTTTTTTTTTAATTTATTTAGAAATCACTACAAATATTGATAACTGTCGAAATGCATTCACCATTTGATATTTAATGTATTCTTCTGTTTGTCTTTCTCTTCGAAAGTCCTATCAAAATCTTCTCGAACTGCTACTCCAAATCAACTAAAAATATATTATAATCTCTCAACCAAAAACGCAGGTGACTGTTGACCTAAAAACAACTGACACTCTTCATTTCCATTTGCTATGCGTCTGCCTTAGCCCTATACTGTCCATTTACCATTCCCCTTCGATCTGTCAAAAATCAATCTTACTCCAAACGATGAAAGGTATTTAAGGCAAAAAATCATAAATTTCACTTTAGATTCCGATCCGGTTCAGCCCAACATGTACAAATCGGCTTCAATATTTCAAAGCCATATGCCTATTAACAATCTGTCATATTCCACAACCTGCGCTGCACAAATTAATCCGGTAAAAGGTTATCGAACTAAACCTCCAAACATCGATGCACAGGCTTAGGGCCCATCATCCGAAACCATTCATCAGTGGCAGTTAAGGTGGAGGCCTAAATCCATCAAAAGACCAAGAGATTCCTCAAAACTAAATGCCTCGGATGAGTTTCAGTTCAGTTGCGAGCGCGATACACTCTGTGCACTGTTACTGCAGACAGTCGTCTGTTAAGCACTGCGCAGCACCATGCTTCGTCTACTACCACAACTGACTGACTCAACTAACTGCCATTGGAGTGACGGTGGCAGTAGAGATTTCAGGGACTTGGGCACACACACAAGGAATTCGCCCCCCAACTGGGGGCAACTCGATCCAAATCAGCCGTAAAGCCGTAAGAAGTAACAACAGCAGCAGTGATGTCTGCTGCGGTTTCAAGTGGGTGGTCCGATATTTCCACGGCTCATTTGAGAAGGTCTTGACACAGAATTATTCAATTCGATTTTTTTCGGTTTTGAATATCTTGTATCATGATCATGGAGATGATTTAAGCTGGCGAATTAATCATGGCAGCTAAGAAGATGGATACGAAAAGGGCCACATTGGGGTGGAGAGACGTGGAGATTATCGCACTATCAATTCATCTTCATCCGACTTGAAAGGACTCGAACACCAGAAGATGAGACGCTGAAATCCACTCGATGGAGTTTTTGACTTAGCCCTAAGTATCTAAGGTCCCTGGAGAGTTCTTCTTGAACACACACACTAATGCGTTTAATTACAAATTGAACAACGCACTATGAGTACGAGCGCTTCGCAGGTATTGTGTGCTTTCACTGAAATGCTTTTACGTGACTAATTTTCTAAAGAGGATTGTTGGTAAAGTAGTATACCTGGACGAAGATAATGAATATTGGAACATCGACACCAGATAGCAATATCACACGAATGAACTCTGAGAAGTACATCCCTTCAAGGCACAACTGACCCGAAAACAACACCAGAAGCTGTTGATATTCGTATTGATGAGCTCTTTCAGAGAAAAGAAAAAGAAGAAAAAAAATAAAGTATAAAAAGGACAATGACGACTGTGAAAAAAAGCAATCAACTTAATTATCCTTTTTATTAGTGAATGTCCCTAGGCAAATTGTTATTTAATTGGATGCCTTCTCTGCTTTGACTCGGACTGGGGGTGAGTGGTCTCCGGTACACGTAATTCGAAAATGAAGTCGATGGGTTTTTTCGTCAGAGTCAGAGTCAGAGTCAGAGTCAGAGATGGAATTGGAGTTGGAATTAGAATTGTTCGAGGAGGAACAGTTGGTGTGGTTTCTGTCAGCAATTATGGTATTTTTCGGTTACGCGATGAATTTGGCACACGCTAGGAGTATTGCATGGCAACAAAGTCACGATCTATTTTGATGTTGATTACACATGGAATCGATTGTTAAAGGAATTCTCTTATGTTCTTGGACGAAAGGCAGACTTAACATTTAGTCTTGAGATGGATGTCTGCACCACCATTTAACAAACTCAAACTTAGGTATGTCAAAGGTGATTCTGTGGGAGATAAAAGGTAGGCGAATACAATTAAGAAGATTTTGAATTCATCCTGAGTGTGTCTTCAGGGAAGGTGTTCAAGATTAATTAAACCAAATGTAAATTATATGTCTCTCGTCCATTTGGATCTTGGGCATATCACTGGTAATACTTTTCAATAAATTCGCTTACTCCATCGGATTGTTGCATTTTTTATTTATTTCGCTGTAATTTAAAAAAAAACCTTATTATTCTGTGGTCCTTCGATTGTTTTAATCAAATCGCCAGCAGAAGGTAGGGTAACTGTACCAGTACCCGGCCACCTAGCATGTTTTCTTACTTCGATGTCTTATGGCTATTTACCCCGGGCACTTAGAATAAAAGCTTACATATTGTTCAAATGAATGCATTTGTAATCAAAATATATTTTCCAAAAAAAGAGATTTTTCACCAGTACCCGGGCACCAAAATTCAGTCTTCGGCCACTTCAAACCAGAATCCGGCCAGTTTAGATTTATTTTAAATTAATTTTATTTAATAGATGATGTTTAACAACATTGAGTAATTTTTTCTCATGCCTCTATTAAGTTTAAAACTATTTAATTGTTTCTTATCTAAAATTTATATTTATGTGTAAAGATATTTCGATTTAAGCCTGATGCAAATTATATACTGAGACGATTAAATAAAAAAGGTATTCATTTACAAAAAAAAGGCACGTATTATACCTTCAATCTAAACTCTTTAAGCAATTATAAACATAAACAAGAATAAAGTAAATTATAAAAAAATATGACAAAAAAGATTTCTTGAAAGGAACTTAAAAAAATCATAGATAAAATACAGTACTTTAACCATTTTTTCATTTAATGTTATTGACTTGGTTATAATGTTAAACATTAAATAATAGCAATTCATAAAAAAATATTCAGCTTATGGTAAAGATAAATTTAGTTAGACATTGATTCTAATATACAAAATTCAAGAATTAATTATTGTATAATTAATTATCATTGTACTGGAAAAAGCTTATGAAATACATTTAAGATGATACCAAAGTGGGCAAGTGTCACAACAAATATTTGTTAGATCGTCTTCTTCAGTATCGCTTATAAGAATCTGACAATTAATATTTTTTTTTCGCGTTCTTTACGGTTTCCTTTCTTCAGTTTTAAAGCTTCGTTCTCTGGTTTTTTTTTTGAAGCCTTTCAACTTTTCTTTTTTTAACCGTGTCAATTTTTTTCTTTCTTAATTTATTCTTTTTGCTCAAAAATATCCCTCCAAGCTTGTGAAGAAATTGCACAGGGAGACCTACAGGCCAGCGACACATTTTTTCTTTTAATTGGATATGGATAGAACAAATGAGTTGACAAAATATGTGATGATCGAGACCTGCAAGGGGAACAAGATGTTTTAAATGATATGTTTTAACATGAGCTTCATCAAGGTTGTTCTTGATGAAGATGTGGCTAAAGAGTTTTTATTTGAATCGGTTGAACAAGATGTGGAGCTTGGACTTTCTAAAAATTGTTGGTCTGTTAGATTTATCGGAGCAAGAGGAGATCTTTTTGAGGAAGTTGGTGTGGATTAATGGTTCAATGGTGATGATGTTTGAGGTAATATATCTGCCAAATCAGGTAATATAGTGCAAATCTCGCACACTGCAAAGTTCCATCATCATTTAAATCAAATAAAACATTTATAGGCATGGATGAAAATTCTATTGTGTCTGTTACTGTCGTTTGATTCTTTGTCGATTTTGCGTTCTGTAAGACCTTCAATATTGTTTCGACATTAATACCATTTGTTTCAAATTCATTTCTACTTTATGGTATTACAGACTCAGCTATGGAGTAGCGATCTTTTTCAGGAAGTGGAAGAATTGATGTTGTTTCTGTTCCTTTGAAAGATATCTTTTCAAATGCATCTTGGACACATTTTCCTTAATCCACCGCATTTGAGTCATACGTTTTATAGTTTCTGGAAGGTTTTTATTCTTACTAAGAACACTTTCAAGAAGTGCCATTCGCTAACCGTCTGCTTCCAATCTTCCTTAAGAGGTTTAAAAACACTTACATCTGCTGGTTGAAGGTTATGGGTTGTGTTCGGTGGAAGGGCATAAAGAATAATGTTTTCTTCGTGACACAACTGGCTCAACTGCATTGACATATAAGACATCGCCAAAAAGTAACACTGGCTTTGGAACGTTGTTGTCCTCGATCCATTTGCTTACATAGTTTGCTAGTTTCACTACGCATCCACCCTGATTCTGTTTTTCCTAAAAACCAATCTTTTGGAACGCTCCTGATTATATCCGCCGGTGGTCAAATGTACGGGAAAATTACCATACGTGGCAGAAGTTGCCCGCTGGCTGTCATCAATACTAAGACGGTTAAAGTGTCCTTTTCTTTTGCCATTTGGATTTGATAAACGTTTCGGTAACCTTTAGGAGCTATAACTTTTCCTGTTTTAGGACAAAGCGAGAAACATGTTTCACCTCCATTCAATATTCTTCTGGAGTTCAACAAGATTTCTTCTTTATCACCTTCTTTTAGGAAACTATGAAGATCGCTAAACTATTTCCTAATGGTATTTTCAGTAACCACTGTTCTTCCCTTAGAAATTGTTTCCGCTTCTCTAAGGCTAAGGACGGGATTCCTTTTGAAAAACAATTTTAGCCATGTTCTTCCTGGGCGACCATCTTCAAAAGGGTTATCTCGATTTTCCGCCTTTATTAGTTTTTGGACTGTGTTAAGGAGGTCAGTTGTTTTAAGAGGAAAACCACATTTGGCCACATCAATGCACTAATCTGTAATAGCCTTCTCCTCTTCAAGGTATAAAATAGATTGCGGACCTTTTGTGACACATTTCTTATCAAATTTACCATTCAGTCTATCTTGCAAAGTACTTTTCGGTATGTTGTACTTAGCAGCAGCCTTGCGGTGGCTTAATTTGTTTTACTGAATATCCTCCAAAGCAAACTTGATATTTTCAGCAGGTGAAGACCCATTTGAGTCATTTTCTTTCATTTCTGCATTCATTGTCTACCTATAAAATACAAATATTCAACGAATTATTACTATGGCCACATACTGGGTCACAAAAACAGTGGCCGGATATTAAAACCGTGTACATTAAATGAACCTTACTCGTTTTTTTCTTTCTATTCCACTTCAATTGAGCCGAAAAGAGACAGCAAATTTATTTACAAGGATAAATTTAGTATTTGGCAGGGCACTAGAACACCTAGAAGAAATGCGGTTCGGATAACAGGCCACCATAAATTATTAACACAAAATGCTAAATACAATTATATTATTTCAATGTTAAACTATTGTATAATACAGACCCAAAAACATATAAATTACATTTAAACTTATGTTTTAAGTACACTACCTCCACTAATTTTCGCGAACCAAAAACAGGACATCTGATCTACACAACACGAACTACACAGACTGTGAATTTTTTTCCCGGTCTTTTTGAAGTACCACATCTGGCAAATTTTACCAGTACGGTAGATAGACCTCAAATTTCCTATTATAAAGCATTTATTGAAAAGTGGCCGGATACTGGTGCACTTACCTTATATGACTGCATATGTTATTCAATCATAATTAGATTAGATTGTAAATTATCTAGTGAGCCTTCTTTCTCTGATCAAAGGATCGTTTGATATAGAAGGCATATACTCGTATGTAGGTACATCGCAAAAGATCGAAGTCTGGCAAAATCAAACCATGATGGATTTGAGCTAGCCTTAAGAAGATACACGCACAATAACCATTTACTAGTAAAGTAACCTCCTTGACCGCCAGAGTGAGCTGCTACTGCAAAAAAGGTTATGGTGCTTTGAAGTCCGTTCATATTTAGGCAGACATACCAAATTTCAGTGCGATACTTCCTTTAGTTTTGTTTTGACAGCTGATTATTGTTGATGTGTTTAGCTTCATGTTGAGTATGGACAAAAACGATTTTCGTTCTCTCATAAAACATTATTTTTTGAGAGGCAAAACGGCGAAGGAAACAAAAGAAAAGTTGGATAAATATTATGGGGCTAATGCTCCGTCAGATTACACCGTCAAATATTGGTTTCGAGAGTTTCGTGGTGGCCGCAACTCCACTACCTGTCAAGTCCGCAGCGACAGGCCCTCAGATGCGGTTACAGAGGACAATGTCAAAAAATACATGAAATGGTGTTGGCTGACCGGAAAGTGACGGTGCGCGAGCTAGCAGATACCACAAAGATTAGTACTGATCGCACGCGCCATATTTTGGGCAATATTCTACATAAGAAAAAGTTATCCTGCCGCTGGGTGTCGCGAATGACCAAAAATACGAACGCGACAGCAATTCGAAAGTGTGTTTGGACTTGCTGATGCGGAATCGGGCGGACTTTTGGCGTCGATTGGTAACTGGATTTGGATCCCTCGGACTATTATCTCTTCCCAAACCTCCAAAGATGGTTCATCAATAAAAAATTCAGCTCACGCGATTAAATCATCGACGCCACGGAGGAGTATTTTGCAGACCTTCCGGAAAATTACTTTTCGGACGGGATCAAGAAGTTGGAAAATCGCTGGAATAAGGGTGTCAAACTAAAAGGAGACTATATTGAATAAAATAAAAAAAAAACTTAAAAAAAAAAAAAATTTCATTCCCAAGGAGGTTAACCCGGTAGATGGCAGCAAATTATTGGAATAATGGCCTCCTACAAAAGAAAATGGAACTGAAGTTGAAAGTATGATATAAAGGTGGCAAACTCATCCGCCCAACGTAGCACACCCAAGCGTATTGCCACCGAAGAACTGAGAAAAGTCAAAATCAGGGAATTATGCTGCACAATTTCGTATATATATCCGCTCTGGCCTGATTGCAGGAAGTAGCATCAAAATGGATGTTACAATTTGTATAACAAAAAGTAACAAAGGACTGTGCCGCTTCTAAAAAAACATATCCCCGGTAGCTTACCTAATAATCAGCAAAATTATATGAATTGTTTGGTTAACAGTAGCTACCATGATTTCCATAGAAAAAATTGAAATGGGCTTACTACTCGTTTCAGCCGCGATTTGTTGACATTAAACCAGCTACCTAACAAATGGAAGCTTTTCTCATCACAACTGGTTAACATAACCAAACGTTGTTTCGGGGTCATTTTCATCATAATGCTGGAAAAAGGATGCACTACAAGTCAATCAGCTGTTCCCTATTTTATTCTTTTTCGAAAACAAAAATCTGTTGATTACTACCTTAATGAAGTGCTGCATAAACACCCCTTCTTCATTATTGCCAGCCCATATTCAGAGCGCGCGGTTGCATTGGACCAGCTGAAAATCATGCTCTTCAAACGAAGGAGATTATATCTGCGCATTCCTAGGTTTAGAAGTAGTACGAGTATGATAACACTTCGCATGAAATGTAGAGCAAAAGATTAGTAGACGAAATACCATGACAAATACGTCCTTAAGTGTGGCGACTTTGTATGGATTAAGTTTTTATGATAATACCAATTTTCAGTACTTCCCTTTCTTCCTTCCTCGTAGTTAGTACTGTCAACATTGACGCCCTGTCCAAAACTATATTGATGACATGTAGCATGCCAACTCTTGATTTTTCTCTATGAAGGTATGTTGTAAACGGCCAATGTAGTCAATGTCGCATCCGTATTCCAACTTTTAGACAGATTTGTTGGACTTAGTATTTGTTGTGGTGACACTCGGCTTTCACAATATCTCTTTCAGATATAAATTGATGAATCCATATGAAAGCTCATCCCGTACAGATATGGAATATCTCTAAATTATCTTTTGGAGGTTCTCATTAGTGTAAGCTCCAAATACGTCAACGAAGCCCAGATAAAGCGTTGGATTCATAGGGGATGTTTCGACATCACCTTTGATTTTATCTACGGATCTCCTCTATTAATGTGCTTATGGTGCTACTATCTTTGTTCCTTAATCACCATTAGCACTTCTTAGTTCAGCAAGTCGAATCTGGGTGGACAGGAACGAGTAACCAGTATCTACCACTTAGAGCTGATATAACGACATTTACCATAAGCAACATAGTGCATCACCAGTTTGTCATCACCCAATGATTGACCTATTTTGACAGTAATCAGCCATGAAGACTTTACGCTTTTTGAATATATACAGGACCTTGGTGGGTTTAGATGTCTTAAAGATGCAGTCTAAGCATTCTTATATACATACGTACATGTGCAGATATAGAGTAGTTGTGAAGCTCTAAATGAATTGTGGAACAGAAGTAACAACATTTTCTTAAAGATGAAAGTAAACTTAATTTTGAAAAGAAATTTTTATTAATGAATGAGCAGCTATAAGAACGATATAAGGATGTAACTATTTACAATATATGTAGTTCAAGCAATCCAAAGGACCATTGAAGATAGTTTATGCCGATTTGATCGAAAGCGAACTTACATTAAAATGTAGTCTACCAATAGTTTGTAATAAGCAAACTGCCAAGAAATGGTAGATATCTTCTCTCATATATTGCAAAGAGTGCATATGTCAGAGGCTGAAGCTCTATTAGGAACAACATTTAAATTGAGAATATCCACCCTAGCCCTAAATGTGGGGCTTATAGCACAAACAGATTTGTCTGTACAGAAATAATTGTTCTACTAACATCTTTTTGAGAATGTGTTTTCAGCTAGTTAAGGATGCACGATCTAAACATTACAAGAACATTGCTTCCTCTACCTTAGCTGTCACGACGGAAAATATTCCATCCCATTCTCAACGTTAGATTCGCTCATGTTTATGATTACTTCGTAGCTGAGTGCAATATGGTTCCATTCCATTAAGGGTGAAGCATTGGTGCGAAGTAGAAATTTTATTATCGTCCTATGCAGACTATTCCTTCTTAGAGTGTGGTTTCAGGTTTTGAATATATTAAGGGGCGGTTCCTGATTCAACGTGCATCGCGTACCTTGGTATGCCATTTGGTAACCTGAACAAGCGTTTGGAAAAGGGACCTCCGACTCTTTCGAAATCTTCAAATTGTATGTGACCAAATAAATGAACTCCATAACATTTACAAGTTTTGCAAGTGCTGCATTGAAAACTCTAAATTTAGATGCAACATCGACGTTCCCATTGCCAAGGAACCTAATACCCAGCGCTACTCGTACTTTAGCTTCAATGCCTTTTTTCTTTTGCGTGTCTCAAAAAATTTAAATAAAGTTGACAGCACTCCTAAATATTTGCATTCCCGAACAATCTCAATGCGTGCAGTTTGTTGGAACCAGTTCATTTTTTACAGGACTTCTGTGGTAGTGACGTAATTCAAATATTAGGATTTTGGTTTTTGGGGCATTCACTAGCAGATCCCATAAATTACAATAATTTTGTAGTCTACTAATTTGTATTTGTAAACTACTTGGGTTATCAGTCAACTTGACAAGATTGTCAGCATATAACAAAGCTTTTATGTTGATCCCTGTAAATCGCACTTCTCTGGGCAAATAATTACAGATGTCATCAATATGTAGGCCAAACATTATCGGACATAAGATAGTTGAAGCTAGGTTGTATAAGATTTGTATAAGACTAAATTACGGTGTCCCTATTCACGGTGTCAAAAGCCACCTTAAGATCCACTAAACATTCAGACATCCTTTTCCTTTTTTCGATAAACTTCTTCGCAATATTAGTAATTGCAAAAATGAGATCGATCGATAGAGAAATCAGCCCAGAAGCCAGCTTGAAATAGACTTAATCGATTGTAGTTTCAATCCAGTTTATGAGCCTCTCAGAAAGAACCCTAAATAAAATCTTTCTAATTGCCTTATGTATTGAAATCCCCCTGTACTTTTCTGCCAGATTAACATTCGCCTTTTTAAAAACAGCAAATATGAGCGCCTTGCTTAAACTGTTTAGAACTTTGGATGATCTATCGTAGAAAGTTTGTTTTTAAAGAGTAGTAGATATTGCTTAAATTGCATGCTTGTATTTTAATATAACTCAGCGGTAGCCCCGTCAATACCAGATGCATTGTTATTTTTCATTTTGTACAAAACTGTTTCTAGTTCGACCATTGTTATAGGGCGATCAATCTCATATATTGTCACATAAGGGATGGCATAGTGAAATGCCTTCAAATACAGATCAGATGTCAGTAGGGCTTGAAAACGAGAAGCTAAGTTTTGCGTGGGTGTTACGCTTTTGTGCACCCAACTTGCGCACATACATCCAAAACGATTTTGAATTTTAGCCGTCAACTGGGTTCTTACCAAGGTCTTTAAGAAGGATGACCAGATAAGAACAATAGAAAAAAAAATTTAAATAAAACAACAACGGTGTGAGATACTGGCTGGCTTTATTTTGAAGCTACGTTCATGCCATTATGTGTAGAGTGGCACATCATTTTAATCGCCGCCTCGGCTTCGCTGTCAGTGCTTCAAGCGGCCGGTGCAATTTTTGATGACTCGGTTCATTATATGCGGCGTTATTCCAGAAATAGCGTGTCGAATATTGGTCTCGAGCTCGTCCAAAGTGGTTGGTTTATTAGCGTAGACTAAGGACTTGACGTATTCCCAGAGAAAATAATCGAGATTAGTCTAATCGCGGCGGTCAATTGATAAACGTTCGCAGTTTCGAGCGTTGCGTCGCTTGTATGACATGTAGCGCCGTCTTGTTGAAACCAAAGCTCGGACATCTCGATGTTGTCGAGCTCTGACCGTAGAATGTCGGTTAGCATCACTCAATAGCTGAGACCATTGACGGTAGCGGTGTCTCCTTCCTCATTTCGAAAGAAATGAGATCCGATGATGCCGTCATATCATCAATCGCACCAAGCAGTCAATCTAAGTGGGTGCATTGATGCTTGGCCGAACACTTGTGGATTGTGTTCCCTCCAATAATGGCAATTTTGCTTATTAACATAGCCGCTGAGCCAAAAATGGGCCTCGTCCGAGAAGATCTCCAGCCAACATTTCCGGCACTCAATTAGCGAACTCACGGCGATGTCTATTATTGTTCGGTTTCAATTCCTTCATATGGATGTAGGCCCAAATCCAACCGCATATTAAGCCGGGTTGACTCTCAGCAGATCAGCGCCGAATCGTTATTTCTGGGTCTTCTTTGATACTGGCCGCTATGGCGGCTATGTTTTCTTCATTTTATACCAATCTCTGTCTGGTAGGTAGCTTAAGATCCAAAAGAGTGTACTCACACTGAAACTTTTCCAAGGTGCGACGAATTGCCTTCACACTGAAACCATGATTACGACCGACCTCAGGACGAAATTCACGTTGCGTTTTTGCAACTAAGCCGGAATTTCGATAAAATTTTTCAATAATTTCCGCACGTTCGGCAAGCGTAAAACGATGCCTGATAAAATATCAAACCTTACTGATATTTTGACAGCTGGATGTCATTAGTAACTTTGGCAGCTGCTGAAACATAACAATTGGAAAAACTATCATTGCTATCTGGTCACCCGTTAGTAGGAATTTTTTTCGTTTTCTAGAGAAGTAGACTCTTGTTTTGTTTATTCATAGAGATGTAGACATTTCTGTAAAAAGCTGAATCTGTTCTTCTGATTCAGAAGAAATTAGAAGCATGAATGAACTTTTACGAAGTTTTCGGCATTCGATATCGTTCCATTTGTTGGAAGTTCCAATCCTGTAATAATTATCCAAGGCAGCTGACAGTTGTGTGACTTTTACAAGGCTTTGGTTAATTTGGTCATGTGCATTTGAAGCTAGAGGGGGAAGGCTAACTCAATCTTGGTAGAGAGCAGCGTTTTTCTTAATCCATTATCTGGGCTACTTTGCGGCAATTCTCCTTCGAGGTTTGCTTCAACTAAAATAGGAAAATGGGCAGAATACTTGAAACTTCTTTGCTGAGGAAAACCATTTGTCCTGACAGATTTCCTACTACGGAATCCATTAGAAGTGAGTGTTTTATGTTGGCGAGATTTCTATATTCAGTGGAAGATCCGAATTTTTTCTGTTTTTATTAAGAAAAACGATCCCGCCTTTTTGTTTTTTTCTTGTGGCACAATTTGTTTGTTAACGTTTGAGACTGGTATTCAAAGATATTAGTTACATTAGTTTCCTAAGATTAAAAAAAAAACTTCAGAGCCAATTTTATACAACACTTTCACTAATAAAAGTTGAAACATGTATGAGTCCTCGAAGTACATGGCCAAATGCATCACCTCGCCGAAATACACACATTCCGTAGACTAATTTCAGTAAACCATTATTTACAGAAAATATAGAAGTTGCGAGGCAGATTTAATGGTAGATAATTAAACGGACATCAAGACAGTACTAGCAGATGCTGACGGCGATGAGAAAGTCGTCAAATCTTTTTTTGTCATGCCAAGCATGACAAGAAAGATTCATTTTCAAGCCAAAGGCAGCAAACACTTCATTGGTCATAAAAATTGTGTCTAATATGGAATGGCATACCATACTGAAGGAGGCATTCAGGAGGACTATAAAATGAAGCAGGACTAGACCAGGGAAAAACGCTCAGTATTCGAAGTAACTATTTGAGATTCAAAGTATGTGCTTAACCCAGCAACGATCTATACCTACCAGCAATCATAACATACGTTAAGTAATGTACATCGAATTCAGAACCGGATACACAATCTCGGGCTTGTTAAAGTGGAGGAATCCGAGAAAAACCAATTGGACAAGCTTTAAGAAGGAGCTCGGCTAGTCCCTCAACAGTCAGAATAAAAACTAAAACTAAAAAAGGTGATCAGAAGCTGAATGATTCCTGTGCCCCTATCAGGATAACACCAGGCTAGAAAAATTCATTAAGACCGGCCACATGGTGGAACATAGATTTGCCGTGACTACGCAAAAAAACACTAAAACTTAAAGACAAGTCACTTAAGACTAATTTATAGAATATCTGGAATCTTACCAGACCGAAGCAAAAAAGAAGGCTGACACCTTTGATGAAAGCAGCAGGCTGGTCACAGTCTTTAAAAAGGGCATATCTTCAAGACGGAAATAATTCTGATGATCTGTTGGCACCTGTACTGAGTCGAAAGCAGAGACTCTCTGGCCTGATTCTTTTGACAAACTTCCCAGATAACCATACTGAAGAAATGGTTGAGAAGCCTTTATTCCGTAATTTGGAATGATGTTTGAGTTCCATCATGTTGAAGATGATGGATGGAATGATTGTGCGCAAAACTGCTTGGTGAATGTATCCAGGATGGAAAGTTTTGTGAGACTGAGCTTGAAAATCTGATGGGCAGAATGGAGAGCCCACCCCACAAGAAGGAGTAGAAATGCGTTCGACAACTCGACTTTTGACGGCATGTGAAACTCGGTATAGTAACGCAAATCACTAGTTTTGTGGATAGGACCAGTGCTGCTGAATAGGACCCTTTGAATACTGAGGGCAAAGAGGGATAGGCCGGTGGTGTGACTTTTTTACACCAGAAAGGTCTCTCAGTCAATCCCCCTAAAACCAAGGTAATTTCCTTCACGTTAAGAAGGATATTGGGCAAAGCTCGGTCAGAATGTCCGTAAATAGGGGAACCTCTCAGGGTGGAGTCATATCTCCACTCCTGTGGCTACTGGTTACAACGACATCCTCAAAAAGCTTAGTACAATGGGTATAAGTGGTCATAATAGTGCAGGGAAAACACTTAAATATTTTAAGTGACATTATAGAGGTTGCCCGGAAGACGATCAGCACTTGGGAAAAAAGCTGTGGTCTCAAGGCCAACGCTTCCAAAACGGGACTGGTTCTTTTTACCAAAAAGTACAAGATACCGCAATTCAAACTCCCAAAATTCAAAGGAGTGGAACTGTCCCTTTCGGACAGCGCGAAGTATTTGGGTGTGATTCTGGACAAACAACTGGATTGGAATCTTAATGTAGCGGAAAGAGTGCATACGTTAATGCTCTTTTTACCAGCAAAAGAACAGTAGGAAAAATTTGGGGCTTAAAACCTGCTATAATGTACTGGCTGTATACGGTGATGGTAAGACGCATACTTACATACGGCGCACTAGTAACACAACAAACAAGAAAACGCTTTACGGGAAATTAGCAGCGGTTCAAAGAATGGCTTCCATAGCCGTACCACCCCTACAGCTGCATTGGACACCTTTTTGCACCTAATACCGCTTGATTTCCAGATCAAAAAACTTGCCGGCAATAGTGCGATAAGACTCACTAATCTGGAATACTTCGGACATTGCACGGTCCTAACGGAGCTACTGCTAGGCAATCCAATCCTAACGGATGAAATTCCTTCCTTGGTCGACTTCGACATTCCGTATGATATAATATATCAGGAGAGTGAGTACTGCAAAAAAATGCAATTATCAGGCCAAATGAAATTCCAATTCTCACGTATTTTCACGTATTTTTAGGTTCTGGTATCTTCTCAGAAGACCCAGAGCTAAGAGTGTCTGTAAGACTTCCAATCAGAGGTTCTGGCTGTCCTCAGGGCGGCTGAGCTAATGCAGATGAGATCGGTATCAGTAAGAGATACTGCTATCTACAATACATCGATAGCCAGGCCGCACTCAAGGCAATGGAATCAACCAACATCAGTGAAACAGTCAGAGGCTGTCGCAAAGTGCTTAAGGCACTATGCAGTTAGAAACGAGGAAGACTGTGCTGGGTTCCAGCACACTGGTATTAAAAGAAATGAACAAGCGGACGAGCCTCCAAGAAAAGGAGGGCTGCTCGACACCACTTCTTTGCATAGTGAGGGGCACTATCGAGGAAAAAATTACAAAGACTTCCAACCTAAGGTGGTCAAGTCTTGAAGGACACAGGACAAGGCTCTTTAGCAGCTCTTTGACGGCAAAAGATCTAGGAAGTTAATAAAATTAAACAGGGATACGCTTAGAACAGTAATAGGAATCCTGGCAGGACACTGTCTCCAGCGGCAACACGCAAAGAGACTCAAATTGTCAGTTACGGATATCTGCAGATTCTGCGGTGATCTGCAAGCTATTGAGGATATAACACACATACTGTGTGAATGCGAGGCAATATCGCGTAGTCGAAGAAAATTTTTAGGAAAATCCTTTTTCGAAAACCTAGAGGGAATAGACGGCACGAACTTCAAAGGCAATTTTGAAAGAAAATTGGGTGTTTCACCAGGGGGTTTGTTTAGGATTTTGCCATTAAAAGACAAATTCAACTGGTTCCACAGGGATCGCGATGGGCCCGTTTTGGTGCCTGGTATCTGTGTGAGGTCATATCCCCTGTTTAACCTAACCTAACCTAAGAAGGACGCTGTCGGGTCAAACTCAAGTTGTACTTAAATGCATCACCATTCATTTTTCCAACGATGCTTGGTATTTGAATTAATCACGTTATGTCAAAAATGTCCAAGGCACTATCGGCTCACTGGCATTGCAAAGGTGTTTTCGGCAAGACATGGGGCTTGTCATCGAGAAAGGTTGTTGGTTGTCCGATGAAGCACGGGTTTCTTTAGCACGACAGGCTCTGCTCTAAATCGACGGTGCCATCTTACTTTTAGAAAGATGTGTTCTGGTGTTGATGATGCAATGGTACCGGGACCTCTATATTGCGAATGTACAAAATTGATGTTCTCTATATTATGAGGAATCGGTAGAGGGACAAGGTACCTGCCTATTTAGCAATGGCCAAACTGCGTTTAAGCTTGAATTTAATAAGCCTTCTTGGGTCCCAGGACATAATGCGATCGCAAAAAGTAAATTTTCTCTGAAATTGCCTTCGTTCTTGGTTGAGCCTTCCATTAAAAGTTAGGTTCCTCTCGAGCATAACAGAAGATAGAAAGACTCTTTCGTACACCGGCCGATTAAACGAAAGTTTCCCGACAGAACTTCGAGGTCAGCCACTTTCTTGCTGTCCCTAAAAATTAAATATTGCAGATTGCTAAGTGGTGTTGTTTTTCGGCGGCTATGCCTTTTCTAAGCACCTGCAACTCTTGCTGTGAGAGTTATAACGACACCACGTAGAGTTACCTTTGTGATTGTCCAGCATATGCTCGCTCAGATTACATAAATTCGGCGCTGATGCGGTGGGTGCTAGTACTGTAAGCAATGCATCACTGATGCGTTTACTCGTATTTCTACAGAATAGGCGATAAAGCCTTAGTTTACTGTAAAGTTTTTCTTGGCTTCGAGTTTTCTCGGGTTCATAGGCCAAGTAACTTTCCCTTTCGGAAATAATAATTTCATCAATTCAACATTTTGCAGTTTTCAATTAATTTGAAAAGAACCACTCGCCCAATGAATGAAATTTAGATGATTTTCACACAACCTCAAATGAACCTCAGCACCCTTAAATTGACTTCTCGTTAACTTTCTCAGTAATCTGAAACTCATTGTTGAGAACCAAATCGTTAAACCAGAAAATTTCAGATCACAGAATCGTTTCAGTGTGATCTGACATCGTTCTATTTCCCAAACAAGCTTCATCCGAAAAAAAAACACTCCTCTCAATGGAAAACTAATTTTCATCAAAAGCCTTGAAAGACATCTCTAATTGGTCCATTCGAATCCTCAGGATACAGTACAATTGCTCATCATTTCCAACGCCAAATACGAATATCTCTCATTGTTTACCCAGAGGGAAGACAAGGCGTGTATTTCGTATACGTACAATGTTCAAACAACGCATGGCAGGATTTCGCAGGGACACTGCATTGGGAGTATCACTTTCAAGCCAGCATAAAGGACATTCGCCTCGTCAATGTCAAATCAAATTTCTGTGCTAAGCGTCGTCGTCATCATAACATAACTGTTAACTTTTGTCATGTGCTATAGGCAACAACCACCAACGTCCTTGAAACGAATCCAATCCGCTTGCATCCACCCTAAATGGATTCATTGTTCGACATAGTTTTGCTGGTCTGATCTGGTTTTGGTCGATGAGATGGTGTGCCTCGTAATTGTGTCAAACTGGTGTGGTATGTCGTTTGTCGTTTGTCGTTTGTTCCGAAGTCTTGTAATCACACGGAACGAGAAAACGAGAAGATTGACAGCAATTCCAACAACGGCAGCGGCAGCAAATACTTGGATTGACATGACAGTTTCGTCCAGTAATCCCAATAAAGAGCCGCCACCGAAAGAAAACCGTTGTAAAGGCACAAAGTACACATCGGGCAAAAAATTGACATGCATATGAAAATTCTGACACGTCATCGGTGACAGTGGTGATGGTGGTGGCTGCAGTTTTCCCTTGTCCCAGTATAGAGCTTCTTTGTTAATTTTGTTTTGTTTTTCACCGCACACGGGTGAGGAAATCATTTTCGGATCGACATGTATCTGAATGACAAAAAGAGCGCCGGCCCCGAATTAGGTTAACTGGAATGACTGACTTGACTGTACAATGGAAACCTCAATCAAGAGTCAAGGGCGAAAAATTAGAGGAATTTGTTTTTGAGGTTAACAAAAAGTTGGTATGTAATTGAGGGTAACGTGAACGAATGAATTTTACTTCACTAACAGTAATATAAGGAATTGGGAGAGGTAGAGGGATGAGGCATGAATTTACCTCCAAGGAGATTGTAATCATTGCAACTAGATTCCGTTCCCTTTAGGCTTTATTGGTTTTCAGCTTAACCAGACGTGGAAACAGTCAAAAGCTCATTTCGCTGGCTTCATGTCTGAATATCTGGAAACAGATGGAAGAATACAAATAGAACCGGCAGCAGAGTAAAAAGCACGCCAAAGACACATTTATTGAAGGTGAGAAAACTTTTGTTTACTCGGAACGTCACTGAGCATTACATGAAGTTCCGAACACCTCCTTACCTGCTGTTCATCTGTGAAATAATATCAACCGCAGTCTATCTGACTTATCCTCCCCTGATGTTTCTGTTGGATCAAAATAGGACTATCATCATAGAACACGTTTCTCAGAGGGATGTGTGATCGATGAACAAGAAGTGCATTGTGGAAGCGAACTGGACATCATGAAAACTAGGAGATAACTGAGATTGGAGAGAATCTATGCAAGCATGCGGAAGTCGTAGTAGAAGTAGTAGTAAGTAGATAAAAACCGCTCCCTCAGCTCATATTTTTAACCATTGAGCTTAGATATCTGCTATGCTTTTATTCTGCATGCGAAAAGCTTACGATATACCTAAATAGAATTATTTCTATTGAAAGTTACGGAGTGAAGTCTCATTGTAGTTGCTACGGTTGACCAAACAGCCTGTAACTACTTCAGGAATATGGGCAAAGAAAGGGATCTGGGCTTTATTTGACATAATTTGCAAAAATAGGTACCTTGTTCCTTTGGAGATTCGTTGACATAGGTAGGGCAGTTGTTGAAAATAACCTGCTTTATTGGTTATCTTCAACAACTTTCCCAACTACAATAGATGTCAACGAGTCTCTAAAGGAAAAATATGATGAGTACGATGTCTCGAATGGAATTGAACACAAGGACTTGCACCTTTATGGGTAAACCTCCGTGGATATGTACATTGTACAGTCAAGAGAAAACATAAAACACACGTTTTGGAGGCGGAACTCCCAGGATAACGGTGAAGTCAGAGGCGGATCCAGCGATGTCCGTATTTGAATTACCTCGACAAACTAGAAGCTAACGTCGTTTGAAGATTTTCGGCATCAAGCCGGGTAATCTGCTTCTACAAGTTGAGGGTTGTTGTGTCCACCGCAACAGGAATCACAAATATTGTGACGAGACGAACAGCCTCGGATATGGACAAACACACTGTTGATGACCCCACAAAACCAAATTTGTATAACGACTCTCGGCTATGCAAGTAGAATTTTCGGACTTGTAACATACACCCGAATAATTAGCGGAGGACCTAGACTGGTACAAATTGGATATCACTGTCATGAAATGAAATGGGTAAAGGATGGTTCAAAACTGTGACTTCTTCTATGACGATTCTTACAGAGAGCAGAAGCTGTTCTATTCGTAAGAAGGAAGTCTTGATTTTCGGACTTCTGCGCGATCGCGTGATTACAATTAACATCAAATCTAAGTAACCTAGAACAAGCCTTGTGTGCGGTCAAGTCCCACAGAAGAAAAAATGGCTTTGACAAACATCGGTTCTATGAGCCCATCGACAATAAATGTCCTAAGTTCAACGCTGAGATGATCCTTGGTGATCCAAAAGTCAAGCTAGAAAAGTAGAGAATACCAGCTCTGAAAAAAAATTACGCAGCTGGGAGAAATGTTTTCGAAACACGCACGCATTTCTCATGCCTCAACAAGCACGGAAGACGTTCTGTAAAGAAATTTGACGTCGAACAGCTGCAATCGCAAGAGACTGCTAGAGCCTAATCTAATCTAGCTTCGAAAAACCTTTGACCAGTCCTATGCTACTAGCATCAAGCGCAGAAAACCAGTGGTAAAAATACATTACCAGCAACCCATAAGGTTTCTCGCAACCACCCTAATGATCAAAGGAGACTGGAGGAACATCAACTTCTCAGAAAAAAAAGGAAGAAGCGAAGTTGCTTCTGCAGAAACAATGATCTACCAAAGAGTGAAAAGAACTTGCGAGGAACAAACACCAAACAGAAGCATGCAGAAAAAAGGATGGCAATGTGACAGTAGAGCCTCAGTCGGTGATGAAAATTTGGCGGAAGGATTTCTTCAGAACATTGTGCAACAGCACAGAATAAACCATTAAACGATGGACAGTGATCGATAAAAATTTCATTCCCCCGGCCATTAAAAGATCTGGATAGCGATATTTAAGCTAAAACACAATAACTTTGCAGGAGCAGACGGACTACCTGGCAAATAATGTAAAGCATCGAGGATTGATTTGCCAAGAAGCATATGATGGCATGCCCTGTGAATAGGATCTCAGCATCGTGTGTTCGATCCTCTAGAGTGGATATCCTCGAAACTGCACCACCTATATACGAGTAGATATCAATCACCTTAACCTCGCATGTCTTACTGTGTGAACTCTTGAGTCTTGATACCCCATGTCAACAATCGAGTAGGTACCTATGAGAGAATCCTTAGGCCTGGTAAGTCCATCTTCTACCAGATATTCGATATCGGAAAAATAGGTCAACTTCAAATCGAGACTCACTAACTGCTTATTGATTTTCAGACTGTATACAAGAACATTAATAGAGACAAGTTACATGGCGACTTCTCAAGATTTAGATCCCCTGCCAAACTCATCAGCCTGTGCAGGATGATCTTCGATAATATTCGCTGAAGAATGTTGGCTAAATGTCTCATTACTTTAACATCAAACGTGTGAATCTCACAGCCCAACATTAAGGACGAAACATTTTAAAAGTCTGTCGATATAAGAAGCGTCAAAAATCGGTCTAGAAGTAGTCGAGAATCGAGAAAGGATAGCGTACTAATTCCCAGAGGAAAGACTTAGTTAGCTGAGGTCCATGTCAACAAGAAAGAGCGCCAACGCCAACAATTGACAACATCGGGCAGCACTAATCTAGGCATAGGTTGTAGATTCAGATGGAGTGTATATCACAAAAGAGGCTCAAGAGCTTAGTTTTGATTCCGGATTTAATGAGAAGTGCGGATTGTTTTTGAATGACCTGGCAGCAATATTGCTGTGGAAGCTACCTGTGTGTCAAATCGTATGTCTAAAGGATATGTCCTCCTCTGGCTTTATATCTTGTTTGTACAGTCTGCATTTGTCGCCCTTCACTGTTCCTACTGTCAGAAGTTTTTTTTTTTGACATAAAAATGATCTGTCGGACAGTCTGTCACTGCAAAGATGAACCTGACATTTACTAAGATGCAGAAATTGTTTCGTCCTTCTTTGCAAACATTTGGTATTTGGAATTTGATCTGTCCGTTACCTCCTGTCTAGATCTATGTAGTTTCTTTTCTTTGATACTATTTTCAACAGCGATAATATAATTCTAGTCACTGTGTCCTAGTACCCACGTGTAAGGTAGTTTTATGAGCAGTTCGATGCAATCGGAAACTTGTTTGGATGTTGCTTCATACATGTGCCTTGAGAGTGAGTAGCGTGGCTTTGCTGGCCGACGGAATTTTAATGTTCTTATGACTTACAGGCCTGTTTTCAATCTTTACAAGCAGAGCCCTGTGGTGAATATCTCGTCCTGAAATACAAAAGTTGCTTCCGATCCGCGTACTATTTTTTTCATTTTAGAACTGCAATACTATGCATCGGAACAAGCACAGAGAGATATGTATTCAACATCTCCGTAAAATAGAATTGAAAGCCATTACATGTTGAAGTTGTCAAAGCTTTGAATGTCCAAAAAACACTGTTTCTTTGAAGCCATCCTTAAGCCAACACAATTTCCTTCCTTAAACAAAGCATTTTAAATTTCTTCTTATAACGTCCCCTCCAACTTACCCGCTACTCCTCGACGTTCTCTAAAATTCTACTTCTGCTCCACTAATCATTATCACATCCGGACCACCTAATTGTGACACTATTCCTGCCACCGACCATTTAAAGTCAACAACGCCTAATAGAATTCCTGAAACATTAATCTGACTCCATAAAATGTGCCACCCAAGCAATTTCTACCACTAACTGCTGCCTGATAGCTGGTGGCTGTTGTACTGCTGGATTGACAAATGCACATCCACCCAGCAATAAACAAGAGACAATGGGTCCAACTCCAACTCCAATAAGAGAGGACATAATGTTGTTGTGGATTGTGGTCCCCGAAAAACAACACAAAAACAAATAACAACGTGGCGCCCTAATTTATGTTCATTCGTAAATTACGTTCCGTTCTGGCTTCTGATAGAAGGCACCCCCGTTCCTGGTACACCCAGCTCCTCATCGGTTGTCGTTCGGGAGTCGGGTATGATGGTACATCGTATTCGTATCGTATCGTATACCGCGCGAACGATTTATTGTTCGCTTGTCGAAGTGTGAGAAATTTTTGATATAAATTTCCCTCTCATTAGAGATGTGTCACCGGCGAACGAAATTTTAATGAGATGAAAACTCCGCGCGCACCCAGATATGTACTCGTACGTCTGGCATGTCTGTCTACCCAGTAGCGAGCTCGGAGCTGCTATCACCAGAAAGCGATGAGTGAAGCTGGGCTGCTGTGTGTGGCTTTGGGCCACCAACGCAGATGACAATGATGGTAGTAGGCCTAGGCGCCTGGCCTGTTGGAACAATAGTAGAGTCCTGCGAATAAGCGTATCTGTGAGGTTGATGATTCTCTAATTGGATAGCATTCAACATTAATAATGTAACGATTGTAGTGACATATGTAGGAAGTGTTTTCAGCCATCTACCATCGGTATTGTCATTGGCTACGTGTTGGTGTTGCGAATATTAATTAATTTTCTGAAAATCTGTGTTCTCGTCTGAATTGTGATATGTTGATAATCCTGGAGGGAGAGAGAAGCCCATGTCGCTGATAAGGATGATTTTTTGTTTGTTTAATCGACGAGGACCGGCTGTGGCAATCAATTATTTGCGGACAACTAATTGATGATGTGATCTAGCAGATAGTGTTGATAAATTATATTTCACGGGTTTGACTTTCTATAGAGTCAGGTTTATTCTAAGTTTTTGGTTGAATATGCAGATCATAGTGTTTTTAATAAATTTGTTGGATTTTCAGATACTTCAGGATGAGTGCTTGTCAACAGTCGGTTTTTTTTTTTTTTGCTCAATTGTGCTCGGGAAACTTTGTTGTTCTGTGTATACTGTGACGGGTGGAGGCAAGTGATACGTACCCCATTTGAACACACAAGTCGGGCAATGTCTTGGTAACTACTTTTCTGCAGGATCACACTCATTGGGTCTTTAGTGCTGTAATAACGATAAGTCACCATAACGAAGTGCCTTGGCAACGCAACTGTGTCAGTGAATGGAATTTAGCTTATACGTATGTATCTTCACAACGCGGCAGTAGCCACAAATCAGTTTTCAAATCTTCAGAGGCGGTGGATGTAGTGGAATATTCGTGGACTTCATAAGGTGAATATGCGACCGTTTTTTGGGTGAAAATATCCACTTATGTACCTCACCTATAACGCCCAAGTCAGCAGCTATTATCAGTTTAATGCTGATTTCAACACAGATTCTCATATGCCGCTCTCGGTGGGGCAGACCAGTGTCGGAATAAGCAAATCGCTTGTGCTTGCTTAAGTATTAGCCAAGTGACCCTAGTTTCGATGTGGCCTTCCACTGCTGCATCATTCCTCTAGTATGGAGCCAAGAGCTCTACGGCTGGGAGGATTGGTATCAATCCAGACGCGGTCTTATATAACTCGAAGAATTTCGAAGTGCTTGAATAAAACTTCATATTCCTGTACCTAGTCACTCGCGATAGGGCTTTGCTTAAGCCCAAAGAATTAACGATCTGCAGGAATAATTCTTCGTTTGAGGATATGTACTCGTATATGCTAGGTTTTTGCTTTGTCACGGGAAACTACATTTAAACTGGCTCCCCTGTAAAATCTGTTCCCATATAGACTTCCTTCTTCTTTCTATGACATAGGTGTATATGTCGTCTCTGCTTATGCTATCACAAGTGACCCCTCTATTAAAATCAATGAAATGGGTCTAAATATTTGTCTGAGATATGTCACTCAATAAGTAGTTTGCTCTTTGGGCATTTTGTTGATCTGGAAACGCGCCGGTGAGAACAGATCGCTTTTTTAACAAAAAGCTTCACTCGGACATTTTCGCTTGCTTACAGCAAATGGGCATTTGAGTGCTAGTTTCTGCTATCAATATTACTTACTCCATATTCTCTCCATATACACGCTACAGTTCCCAGTCCATCCGCCACCAAAAAAGGGGTTAATCTGCTCCAGTCAACCTCATGTTAAGTCTAAGTCACATCTAGATGTTTTCAGTGTTATGCCGATTATATAAAAAAAATTATTCAATACTAGCTATTAGGGGTCTGTTTCAGTTAACCTAAGAGGATTGTTCGATAACATCTTCAATAGATAAACATCTGTTTAAAAGGCTCCCATTACTGGAAGGTCCGGTGTCGTCTTCTAACCGCTTATCCTTCAATTGGTACCTCTTCGGAACTTTAACTCGGCCTTTTATTTTTTTCTTTATTCGGAATGCTAATTTTTGGACGCTTACATGTTGTACATTTAGGTTAGGCCTTAAGCTGGCGATGCCCGGTGTTGTAACCATGAATATAATTCGTGGTAGACACAGCGTACTGATCTCATTCAACTGGCCCTGGATTGCCAAATTCATTTAAGCATTAGGGGTGAGCTGGAGAGAAAAGCAACACAGTGATCTTCTATCAGAAATGGCTTAGCTTGGAAGGAGGAAATGCGGCGGATTATTTTACATGACTGAATCCACAGAGGCGTTAACAGTCAAAATGGCAGATCCCTTTTACGGGTTACGTAGAAGCTATGTGAGGTATTTAGACGTATTTGGAGATGAGGTCAATATGTATTTTTCGGGATTAGTCAGGGTGATGAAACATAGATGGTGGCGGATGATCGGTAGATGTTATATCCGCAAAAGGTGTTAACAATTCCTGAATATCCGGCCTATGTTGACGCAAGGGTTCCAGAACGAGTCTAGTCATCTACCCGGCCCTACCGCTCGCAGCAGATGCCAATAGCCTCAGTTAGGACAAATTCAATACTAACGACCATACAAGATGGAAATAGAACAACGATATTCGGACCTTCACATGGAATCTTCGAAACTTAAAGAGGCTATGTACAGCCAAGGACCTAGATGTTATAAAGCAGGTTTTACTGACAACCAGGAAGTACGTTGACTAGACAAAGGGACGACGAAAACTTGTGAATCATACTCGTACTATGATTACTGCTGAGATTTGGATGCAAATTTATTTACGAGGCAGATTAAGGCAAGAACGTGTTGTAGCAATTCGCTTCAAGGCTAACTTCCGCAAAACCGGCCTGATATGTGTGTACGCCTCCACAGAAGAATCAGACGACGCTACTAAAGAATGTTACTAGGCGCTCATCGACAAAACATACGAGCAATGCCCAAGCTATGACGCTTTAAACCTTTTAGATGTTTTTAGTGGCTAAATACTCGTAAGGAAAGTGGACATCTATGGTTACAGATTCGGAAAGACAAGCCTACACGACTCCATGTCGACAAATGATTTAGGCTAATTGATTTTAGCACAGGACTATATAGTAGCTAGCACATAGTTTCCCAGATTCATTTATAAAGGCAAACAATGTAAACTCGGCCAATACCTAGTTGTAGTCAAGGTACGTGTATGCATATCTCAAATGCAGCCAAAATGGGAAAATCCTGTGAGGCGATGAAAGGGTTGATTGAAACTCCACTGTCCCAGCAGGGCGAACCATTCAACTTGAGCGATGGAATGAAGTAAAATTAGCAATTCCTAAATTCATGCAGAAAATTGTCGGACCGAACTGACTATCTGACGAACTATTTAAGGCAGCAGGAGATGATTTTTATAGAGCATACGCTAAATCATTTCTACGATTTGATTGGAACAAAGTATGCTTTCTGGAATAGGGCCTTAGTATCGTTTGCCCAATTTACAAAAACGGAAACCCTCTTAACTTGGTTTACTAAAGAGCTTTGTCTGCCCTATGAACTACTGAAACCATCTGTCCACCATCTGATTGGCTTTATCAGTGTATTCATACTACGATAGATCCTTGACAAAACCCAAGAATTCCAAATCGATACACACCGCTTCTTCATCGATTTTAAGCCCGCTAATGTCAGTATTTATAGAGACCAGCCAATTTTTAGTATTGTGTGGATTCATCCAGACCTTTGATGTTCAAAAATGGTTTAGACAAGGTGTCGTGCGTGTGTCATGTAACTCCTTTACCAACATATCTTGAATGCTACTCGCACCAGAGGCACAATCTTCCAAAAGTCTCTGTAACTACTTTCGTATGGTGATAACGAACTGTCACTGGTGCATTTGCGAGTATTGAAACATAATCGTCAAAAATGTGCTGTCCCAATCAAAGAGTCAGGTACAATGTCAAATCAGACAACAATATCTCTCAGGTAGTTGGGGATTTTGCCTATGTCGGCCCAGATATAATCTCTGATATTGACACCTTACCAGAAATCAAACGGGTAGTCATACCGGCATATCGGTTTCTTGGCCTAAAAAGGCAATTGGGTAACCAGTCCTTGCCATAGTGGCTCTATGTGCGATACTTATCATCCCAATCCTGGACTGGGACATTAGAAAAACCCGAATGAAGATATCCCAGATCGTTTTGTACGCTGGCGATGACAGATTCGTGGCTCACAAACTAAGTGCCGGAAACAATATACAATTTAAAAATAATAATAAGAATAAGAAATCTTTATTTCATGGTAAACTTAAGGTTAAACATATATAACAGACAATTCAGTTAAAATAAAACATGTTTACAATGAAGTACTATAGATGAGAATATTCAAATGCCATAAGGACATGTTGAAAAAACTCTACTAAATAAGATCACATTTGCATACTCGTATATATATTTGTTAGTGGGGAAATAACAGAGCAAATAAATAAAAAATTATATAATTACAATGTAAGGTTGTTATATAGGGTGTCCCCTAATTCGATGACGATAATTTGGGAAATGATTCCTGGGAATATTCTTCCAAAAAAATCGTTCTACAGTAAGGGTCTATCTCCAATGTTGATATCATTTATCGAGGATTCAAGAAAAGGCTTACTTTGATGTACTCTGACCCATGTTAAAGGAAATTGCTCTGTTAGTACTAATGATAAAAACTTCGCGTAGGACACTATTTTTAGAAAAAACACCAGCCTTCATAACGGAGTTTAAATAAAGTTAATATCTTGTTTGGGTCTTTAGATACCCAATTTCTAAGCCTGTTCCATTTTCATTGCCCATGCTAATTTTCGACTTTGAGGTCACTTTTCTCCAGAAAATGCCTAATTAACATAACGTTTTACTATTTTTTTCTTATGAACGTAATAATAATAATAAAAAAAAAATCATTCAGAAAAACCCACAGATTTTATTAAGGTTTTGACGGTTTCTTTCCAGAAATGAAGCTTCTTTTCCTCTAGTCAGGTTTTAATACTTCATGGGCTGAGATGCGGATCCTTCACTGGCTAGTTCGTCTCATTTTTCATTGCCTTCATGTCCGCTGTGTCCTGGCACCCAAATCAGATGAACTTTATTTGTGGTGGCCAGTAGTTGTAGGAATTGAAGGCAATACCAGACCTGTTTTGATTTTATTTCCCCATTTAGCTTCAGTAAGGCTTCCTCATTAGAGTCACTAAGAAATTAGTGTGATCCGAATATCCTTGATTGCATTCCATTTCCAAATATTCTAGAAAAGCTGGTTAAAAGTGAAATCGGCCGAAAATTGTTCAAAATAAAATTATTGTATCACTTCTTTGTGCAGTGGTATTACTATTGACGTTTTGAGGGCTTCAGGAAATACTTCCGATTGAATGCTTAAGGGGTTAGGCCATTCTCCGATTTTTAAAAAATCTATTTTTTTATAGCCTTCGATGGTCCCTTGGGATGTCAAAAATGATATCCCAAAAGATTATGGCCGGAAAATATCTCGAAGTACTTGTTTTTCAAAGTACAGTACAAGGCCGCCAGGTAGGCAGCTAGCCTTTTATGAATTTTCAACGCGTATAGCTCAAAACTTCATTTACCAGAAGGGTACGACCCTTCAAATCTTAACTTAGAAATATATTCTCTTTTTTATTTGGCATAGCTCATTTGTTATTAACAACTTTCTGGCGATCTTTCTTCGAATTTTGCAAGTTTGATTCTGGGAGTGCGCCGTTCGGCCAAAAATCAATATATCAAAAAAAAAAAATCATAGGTACTTCTCTAGCTGTTGTTATGAACAATAAAAATTTAGTGACTCATCATAATTCAAAATTTACAGGAGCTGTTGGTACGGCCGTAAGCCCTTCAAAAAAAGAAAGGTCATCTGAGAAACGCTACACAGCCGTCATTTTAAATAAATTATTCTATGAAAATTGTAAAACTGCAAAACAGTCAATCATATGTACAACAAACTTTTATTTTTGTAAATTCGATTTATTTTATATTTTTCCTGAAAAAAGATTACAAAAAAACCTATTTTTCCGGCCTGTAGAGTGGACTAACCCATTAAATTGAAGATAAAATATAGAAAAACTAATACGTTGAAGGAAATATACTTCAGCAATCTATTAGAAAACATATCGAAGAAAATCGGGTTTTTGAGCGAAAATATAGTTTTGCGGACGTGGAAGCAAGGGCTCAAATAATAAATTTTCATTTTGCTGGGCATCCTCTGTAATAGTTTCATCCAAATGACCGTATAACTGAAAACCATTTTCGATTGAATCGAAATTCTTAGTGAGCCTTATATCTGAAAAAAAGTTGTTAAATAAGAAAGCAAATTCGAAAGGCTCAGAAACAGGAGCATTTTTGTTACTAAAAAATTTGGTTTCTTCCTATTTAAAATATCGTTAACAACCTTCCAATCTTTTCTCGTATTGCCAGCATTTTCATTTAGTTTAGTTTTGAAGTAGATATCTCTGCAAAGAGGAATTTCATATTTATGGAATTGTGTTTTTTAAGTCCGATGTTGTTAGGATGGTTCCAAACTTTTGTAAAGAGCTTTAGTTTTACTGTTTCCTAAAACACATGTTTTCAATTTCCGTGACAACAAAGCAAATGCAGTGGATGGGTCATTTTAATTATAGACTTCATGCCAGAATTGTAAGATATCTTATGATTTACGGCAACAAAATCAATTTTTTGAATACCTTGAGTTCGATAACAGGCAAGATTACTTGTATTCCTTTGAAGTGTTATGAAAATATGATCAAAACGAGAGGTGAACGTTTCTCCAATGCGAATGGTCTGTGACAATTATGAGTCCAAATATGACCAAAAGAGGACAACATTGTCAAGTAAGAATACACATCAGTAGGACCAAATAAAAGGTTTATACATATTGATTCTGCCTTCCAAAATAAAACAATAAGACTTATCGAAATAATTAATATTTATACCAGTCAAATCCGTACTTTTTAACTCGGATTTTTCTATTCCGCCCGACTCTTACAATATAAAAACCTGCAATGCCTAAAGGAGAATAAAATTTATTGGAATTTGTATCAAAGTCGAAATTTTTAATTGTAAAATTTGATTTCTCAGACTCATAAATCCAAATTTCTGTAAGAAATAGTAGGTCAGATGATCAAACGATGCAGGATGACCATAGAAAGTATCAAAATTCTGTCTCATCCTACGAATACTTTGGTATATAGCTACAAAATTAGTATGAGACCCCAGATTTGGATGATCAGTGCCAAAAGAATTGAAACCATCAGAAGAAGCATTAGTGAATTCAAGATTTTGATTTGTGTTAAGAAGATCAGAAGGGACTGTAAATATTATGTAAAGTGTCCAAGTCGCTTCAATTTTTGATGACTCGGTCCAATATGTGCGGCGTTATTCCGGCAATAATGTGTCGAATGTTGGCCTCGAGCTCGAGGACTTGACATAGCCCCAGAGAAAATAATCGAGTGTGGTCAAATGGCATGATCGAGGCGGCCAATTGATGAACGTGAGAGGACCCAATCGCCAAATTTCTCCTTCACAACTTCAAGCGGTGCGTCGCTTGTATGGCATGTAGCGCCGTCTTTTTGGACCCACAGTTCGGATATATTGATGTCGTCGAGCTCTGACAACAGAAAGTTGGTTAACATCGCTCTATAACTGACGGTACCATTGAAATTAACGGTGTCTCCTTCCTCCTTCGAAATAAATAAGGTCCGATGATGTCGCCATGCAATAAACCGCACCAAACAGTCAATCTTTGTGAATGCATTGATGTTTGGCCGAATACTTGTGGCAATTTTGCTTGTTGAATTGAATTGAATTGAATTTTTATTTATTCTAAAAGATTGACATTCATATTGTATTATCTGCAAAGCCAGGGGGCTTGTCTGCAGAAGATTGGTCTTAAAAATTACATTACATTACATTATGTTGAGTTCAAAATACAAATTCATTACACGTATATAAAAAAAAAAACAGTTTAACAGTTTGAATTCAAAAACATTTTCTTAACATTTTTTAAAAAGAACTGGTTTCGGAAGGTTGTTTAAATTTGTTGTAAGCTCGTTAAATATTGCCGGAACAGCAACTGCATACTTTCTACGTCCATATTCGTTCCAGAATCTTGGGACCAAAAACTTATTTTGTTGTCGTCTACGTGTGTTAACTGCTTGTTGGGTTGGTAGCTTGTAGGTGTTATCATCTTTGAAAGTTGATAGTACTCGTATGTTCATCTTATACAATTGTTCTATTGTGAGGAATTGTCTTATATCATTACCATGATGCCGTTCTGACTTCTTAACTATTTTTTGTATGTTGGCATGCAATGAGTTTAGCCTCTGGAGCTGCTGCGTGTTGCCCCACGCTAGGATGCCGTACCTCAAGTGAGACTCCACTAGGCTATAATAGCATTGTTGAAGAACATCTGCTGGACATCGATAGCTAAGATGGAAAAGAGCGGCAGCGGATCCCCTGAGTTTTTTTATTAGTGCCTCAACATGATAGCTCCACTTAAAATTGTAGTCGACGGTGACTCCTAAATATTTGTATATAGCTACATTATCCAAGATCGTCGAGCAGTTGTCATCAGCTCGAAGAAGTTGATGACTGTTAACCTTATGTAGGCAATCATAACCATGCATTTTTATTAAGATCTTGTGTTTTAGGATGTGCGGAGGACGTATGTGCATTACTTTAGTTTTTTTTGCATTTATGATCAGGCCATTGTCGTGACACCATGTTGTGACTATATCAAACTCCTTCTGCATGATTTTTTCAGCTGCTTCAACGTCCTTGTGGTTAACGATAATTGCCGTGTCGTCTGCGTATGCGTAAACTGTGCTTTTGTTAAGAGATGCAAGCATATCGTTCATGTATATAATAAAGATTAACGGTCCTAATTTGGATCCTTGTGGAACTCCATACTTTGAAGATGTTTCTTTGCTTAGGCTTTGTTTAATTTTGACTTTATATTTGCGGTTTTTTAGGTAGTCCTCAAACCATGACAAAAGTGGTCCTCTTATGCCCGTTTTTTCCATCTGTTTTAGAATATTTTTATGGCATAGCGTATCAAAGGCTTTCTTAAAATCGATAAAAAGTACTATGGTGCTATGGTTTTTTTCTTGATTTTGGTTAATTTGGTTTGAAAAATCACCGATCAACCGATTTATACTTTTTTTCTGTCTGAAGCCGAACTGATTTTTTGACAATATATTATACTTTTCTAAATATTCAATAAGTCTTTTGAATACCACCTCTTCGAGGACTTTATCCGTTACCGATAGAATTGAAATCGGACGGTAGTTCCCGATATCGTTTTTCGGGCCACCCTTGTATATCGGTCGAATGACGGATATTTTAAGTCTTTCGGGGACCTTTGATTGTTCCAGACTCAAGTTTATAAGTTTTGCTAAAACCGGAGCCAGAATCTCAGCATTATTTCTTAAGTCCTTTGGTCGTATACCATCTTCACCTGCTGATTTGTTGTCTTTAAGTAATTTAAGAATTTTCTGTACTTTTTCAGTACTAACTTCATTTATATACATTGATCGCTGAACACTGCTGGATGGACCCGAGTAAGATTTATGTTCGCATATATGGATAGTATTTGTTATGTCTAAAGAAAATTTTTGTGCAAAATGATTTGCGAGATTATCATACTCGTTTTTAGCAAAGTTTTTAGCCAACAGATCATCTAGATTTATGAGTGTTTTGCCAAGTATTGAATTGATGATCTTCCATGTCTCCTTTGGATTGTTTTTTGCACTTAAGAATTGTTGCTTGAAATAATTCATTTTAGTACTATGTATCTTTTTATTTAGGTGGTTGCGAAACGCTTTATATTCTTTTTCATAATCTTGGTTTCTTCTATTGTTTTTATATCTTCTATATAAACGATCTCTTTCTAGACATGCATTCCTTAGATCTGCGGTTATCCAATTATGCTCATTAGATCTTTTTTTGATTTTTCTGAAATACGTCGATGATTTTACCATTCTTTTAATACATTCTCTAAAGATATTGTACAAATCGTTTACTTCTGTCAGATCAATCAACTGTTGCCAGTTAAATTGTTCAATTTGCCGTGACAATTCATAACTACTAATATAACTGAACATTTCAGGAGCGTTTCTTTCTTCTTTCTCATCAGATTTAATAGTCGCGCAGTATATGCCAAAGTGGTCAGAGCAATATAATTCTACTACCGCGGATATAATATCCATGCATTTAGTGCGAATTAAACAGTGATCAATTAATGTTTTTGTGTTTCGGGATAAGTCGACATAGCCGCTGAGCCAAAAATGCGCCTCGTCTGAGAAGATGATTTTTTGGCCACAATCCGGATCTCCGACCAACATTTCCAGCGCTCAATTAGCGAAATCATTACGCTGCCTATGGTCATCCGGTTTCAATTCTTGCGTCAGCACAATCTTACATGAATGTCGGCTCAAAACCTCTATTTGTTTCTTGGCTTTTCCACTGTGCGACGCATTGCCTGCTCAGTGTGTAGTGTGCCATGATGACGACCGACCTCACGACGAAATTCACGTTGCGTATTTACAACTGAGCCGGAATTTCGATATTTTTTAATAATTTCCGCATGTTCGGTAATCGTAAAAGGATGCATGATGAAATGACAAACCCTACTCAATATTTTGATAGCTGCAAGTCGTTGGTAACTTTGCCGGTGCTGAAACATAATAATTGGAAAAACTATCATTGCTATCTGGTCCCCCGTTATGTGAAAGAGTTATGTAATATTAATTTTAGAAAAAAATCCTCAAAATAAACAATTTTAATGGGTCTATTTCCTTCTTGCTCCTGACTTAACACTGAAGAATTTCGAATCCAATAATATTTGCATCTGCTGTCAACTCTCAATTCCTTTGCCTTTACCCACAGCGAACGAGTGTAATTTGTAAGACAATTATTGATGCCCCTTCTGCCGACATCTGTTGATTATCCGATGAAGTACATATCCCTGATTTGGAAACATATTCAAAATATTTACTCGATTGCGGATCCATGAGCTGTAAGCCGGCAATGCTTCTGCTCGAGTTCTAATCCTAGTATGTCCTTGTTTTATCACTCTAGAGTAAAATACCATTTTATTCCACCAACCGGTATCTTCGTTCATCCCTGACAGTCGATATACATTTGTAAGTAATTATTTGTTGGGATCATTGAATAAAGTCAGTGTGAAAATGTGCTTTTCTAAGACTTTTCCAGAACTCATAAATTGCAGACAGTAATTTATATAGCAGCCAGGTAATAATGTATCCCTTCAACAGCGAATGATTTATTTATTTATTTTTTTTTTGATGGTTTCTCATCGAAAGCAATCAATAAAACACTTGTTCCCATCACATCAACCCTCTTCAAAATCTCCCGATGATTGCAATTTCATCTCACACAACTTCCAATTGATTCTTTTTAAATGCCTCAACTAGACTTCACCATTTCCATGCAAACATGCCAAACATATGTAATCCCTCGAGGATACAATTTGTCTCACACTATCTTTTGTCGTGTTTTGTTTTTTTTATTTTTTTTATTTCCTGCTGAATCTAACTGACACACCACCCAGCCGCACATAATTAGCATCTCCGTATATCCCTGAGAAAATCAAAAAAAAAAAAGGAAACGTATAGAAAATCCTGAAAATAGGGTGGAAAAAGTCTCCAGGCTCTTTCAGTTTTCAACCCTCCTCTGCCATCACTTGACTCAACGCTACCCTGATAAGAACATTTTCACGATCGTTAACTTCTACGTAAAATTATCCCTTTTTTCCTTCCAAGTACTTTGTAAATTTGATAGTCCACCACTTCCGCCCGTCGCGCTGCCACCGCCGCGATTCCCACCTACCCTCACTTCAAGCGGTGGCAGATCCCCAACGGGGGTAGTATAAAACAAATTACACTCACTCAAACCTCCGCCATGACGTCGCCGCCACAGTTAGGTTTTATGTTATTACATGGCAACAACGAGTTAAAAGACTTTGGCAAAAAAAAAAAAAAAGAAGTCCACCCCTCAACCCCCAGGATGGTAAAAGTAAACCCAGCCATTCAACATCCTCCCCATCACCTCTCGTTCGAAGAACGAACAAAGAGCGAAGTAATTTTTAAGGACCTTTTTACAGAAAATTATCTCGGATTTATCTACTTTGCCGCACGCAGTTACGAAACGGAAAAAGGGACGCCAAGGAGCATGAAGGTCTATCATCTCACTCATTCTATACGCTCTGGTGGAAAAGTTTCGCTTCATAGTCTAATTCATGTCCTCGGGGGCTTTTCGCATCCCTTTTTCAAGTCCCGAATTTCGTGCTCCGAGTCCGGGGTCCGGAGTCCCGAAACCCAAAACCGTACCGTCCGTACGGATATGTAAGGAAAAACAGGAAATTTATTTTACGATAGAGGATTTTATCGAAAGTTTTTCCAACCCTTTTTATGGGGATTCACACAAACACAGCACAAACACACGCATACACATCCGTTGTTTCATCTGCCCTTCTGCCATGCAAATCAAGGGTGACCCGAACCCATGCCCAAACTCAAATGGAGTCGTAGCTGGAAAGATAATACGAAAAGTTTGTCCAAGACCGACAAACTCTAGCTGGAGACACGGAAGAGAACAGCCCCATCGATCCTATCTATCTCTGGGCCATGAAAAATTACCCCAGCGGATGGTCCGGGAAAAACAAGTGAAACAAATGGGCATCGCTTAGGAATCTGATGGACATCCAACGATGACGACGGCACCATGTTCCCGGGAATTGGCTGATGGCTCTGACAAAAAAAAAAAAAAAAAATAAGAAGAAAACCGAAAAATCTCGCGCATTATTAATTTGGATACATTGTCCAGAGCGTACGAGTACGGGATGGGGGTCCGCACATCAGGGCTAGGGCGCAAAACACATGTTTTACAATGTTCGCTCGAATTATGGAATTTAATCCCCTTAATCTCGATGACGAGAGGAGGCAACGACAACGAGCAACAAAAACAAAAAAAAAACGGGCCAACGTGAATCTCCTGAGGAACGCGCTAGCAGGTCTGTCTCTCTCTCTGGGTGTCTGTCCGTCTGTCTGGCCTGTCTGTCGTTTAGATGGATGGCGTTGCAGTTGGAGATGGAGTTAGCGCTGGTGTTGGTTCTGGATTTGGATTTCGAGTAGAAATTTGTTGTTCTGTCGTATTTTTTCGGAGCTGCACCGTTTTTTGGTTTTCGTGTAGTCATCGGGGTGACGTTGATTGAAATGGAATTGGAAATGGAATTTGAAAATTTTAAAAATTCCGCAGTCCGTCATCGTCATTTCCATTTCCATCTCCATCTCCATCTCGATCACCATCACGATCATCATCATCATCATCGCAGTAATCATATTCGTCATAATCATGTTCGTCATCTTTGTTGGTCGGATCGTCGTTAATTGTTGATTGGTGGGTTGTACAGTTTGACATTGTGCATTCAACACGGCAGCGGCGGCGGCCGTTGGTGGCTGGTGGCTGGTGGCTGGTGGCTGGGTGTGTTACCTACTCGTATGTAGATGTGGAACTTGAGAACTCATCAGTATCGGTACCTGGTTTCGGGGCATCATTAGCTATTTTTTATTACAAGAATTAGCTCCGATCTCCTGGAGTTTGATATACCAGAGCGTTTAGCATCTTAACCTGATCTTGGCGCTTTGTAGATAGTATTTTCGTATGAGGCAGTTACTCATGCTGCTGTTGATGCTGCTGCTGCTGTTGTTGCTGTTGTTGTTGAGACTATAGCTCTGGCTGGATTCATGAAATATTAAACGTTAATCATTCTTAATGATGGATGATGAAATTCGTTGTTGTTGTCTTAGCTGGATTTTAATGATTTCTAACATCCGGCGACGATGACGGTGATAGTGACGGCGTCGTCGCACCAGCAAATGGTGTCAGTTCAAATGGATCCATGTGGGTATATCGGTCTATCTGGTGATGGTGAGAGATCGTGGCAGGTCGATCGATGCAATTAGCTAAATAACGAGTAGAGAGCGAGTAGCAAATTCCGGTTTGTTTTCGTACATTTAACGTTTGTTAGATGATCGGCTACGAGCTGTAATTATACGAACTCAGGAATTAATTTCTTAATTAGGCAAACGGTGCGTGGAATATTTTCCATATTTTTTACTGAGTGATAGGTAAATTGAGTGCTGACTACTTTCTGGTTTCGAGAAGCAGTCATTTATGGATAAAAGCCATTATTGTTGGACTAGATCAGTTGCAGGGAAAAAATAGTCAATCTTTGGAAGGCGTACAATGGCATGGGAAAACACAACATCGTTTAAACATGTTGCAAAAACAGGCTTTAAGACAGTTCACTATTGAATAAATTAGGAAAGGACGTAATTGCAGTGAGTAACATACTCGTACATGTCCCACAAAAGTGGCAGACTGAATTATTTGATAACGAAACAGGCGATTCAAATGCTCACTCTGCCTAAAGCAACGAGCGGACTACTAAACAATTTTGAAAAGTGTTCTTGGTGAGAAAGAATTTTTGATGGGAAAAACTGTCAAATTTGGCAGCTGTACATGAAATTTTGGTCCAGTAAATTTTGTCAAACCATCATGGAAAGATTGAGGCTTTGTTGAAATGTTCTATCCGCAACAATTATAGAGTACTTCGTTCATTTTTGATGCGCATGATCGTTCATCTGATCAAACTATTCGTCGAATCATCGAGCAATTAACATCCATGTATGGCCTACTAAACGGTGCATCGAATGATGTATGGTATAGCCTCTGTGACCAAAGAACCGAATTTGCCAATTCACCGCCGTCGTCAAAATTGTGGCCTCTGGGTGATCCACTAGAAAGATCTTGGCCTACACCCGTACAAAATCCAATTGGTGCAGGAACTAAGGCCACAACATCACACAAGGCGTCAATCTTGCATTGATTGGGCTCTGGAGGAATTGGAAACCGACTCACTTAGCTCGCGTTACGTTACAATGCTGAACGAAAGTCTCATATTGATTTGGATGAGATGTTGTTTCAACGGAATCAATTTATCAAAATCTTAACTTGGCGTGAAGTTAATTTTCCGAATGAACCTGTCAATTAGTTTCCGAGATCATGCGACTTGGCTTCTCGGTAATATTCTTTAGGGTCCACTGAAGGCGTTGGTTTATGCAGATAAACCAGGAACTATCGTGGCCAGGGTGGAAACACAAAGACCGAACGGCCACAAATGGAAGGAAACTTACACTAATAATACGGAAAGGTTTCTCCACAGACTGTTTTATGGCGAAGATGACCCAAATTTCGCTTTCAGGCAGAATAAAATATTGAACGTGACTATCTTGCGAATAAAAGACCAAGCGGTAGTTTGGATGGGGATAAAATTGAAGACCAATAAGACTGCTGCAGTTGACGAACTATTTAAAACAGTGATTTGGCAAGAAATATATATTTACCTGAAAAATATGCTCTGATGAGAATATTTAAAAATTCTATGCGTCTACTTACTTGCACATGCTGATGATCTTGACATCATGGAAAGTAGGAAAGCAGATGTAAATGCACAATCTATGGCCAAAAAAAAAATAAAAAAAAACGGGGACGATAATTTGGGCAGCTATAACAAACGAATGATTAGCATGAGGTTGCGAAAAGAAATGATGAGTCGCAACCCTCTGAAGCAGCTTATTTTAGACTGAAGATGAAAGAGGGCTGCTGTATCTTAGGCAGAGACCCTCTGTAGAACGGAAGCCAACCACTCCCAGATATTTTAAGAACTGTAGAGCGGTATGCATTGAGCTATTATCACAAATCTTTATTCATATTCATAATGGAAGATGGCACGACACGTTTTAAATACGACTTGGATGAAGCGTATCCTACTGGACCAATTTTTGGCTACTCTCTCGAGCATTCGGGGCTCGCCAAATATTTGTTTTCGAGGGTTGTGGTTTACCGGCGTACATAGAAGACTTTATACCGTAATAAGAAGTAATCAAACGGCGTCAAATCATAGGATCTTAGTGGCCAATCCAATTCAAATTCCGCGATGTAATGTTGTCGGTGAAACGAGGCTCTAGTAAGTCAATATTAGAGGCATCTTGCTGGAACCACATATCGATGTTGTCCAAATTCTCGGAAAAACAATCATTGATCATTGTCCGGCAATATTGGCTATTGACTGTATCGCGAGCCAAGACCTCAATTTTGCATAATCAAGAACCGATGATGCTGCTAACATGAAGGCTACACCAAATAGTGTAATTTCAGGTCTTCTGGATTTGCTTCGCTCTATAAATGACAGTTTTGCTTGTTAACAAATCCATTGAGGTAAGAGTGAGCCTCGTCACTAAACAGTCGACTTGAATCTGCTCAAGAGCCCAATCCAAACCCCTGTTGCAGGCGATGATCTCGTGGCTCGTTTCTGCATTAGGAGGGTCTTATACGAAATTAGTCGTGGAAGGACATGGCCCAAACTATTGGCACTGAGTTGACAATTCTCCCACACTTTAATTCACAGCGGATATAATTTATTCTACACGCAAACAGTGGTGAGATATTATCTTTGAGTCATGTAGAGCCTATATGACACGTAATTTATCCACAATACGAAGAATAGTGAACTTAGTTGGTCAAGTATGAGCTCCAAAATAATCTCGTATCTTCTATAAGTTTTGCGAATTGAAGACCGATTTTTACAACAAATTTGATAAGTGTATTCGCGATGATTTATCAAACAATACTGTCACAGATTTCTAAAGATTAGCTGTGTTGCGAGATCTAGCAGTCAAAAAGTAAGGAGCAGCCTTTAACGAGTATGGGAAATAATTTGTTAAACTACAACCGGGGATAGAAGCATTCTTATTAATCGTCGACCAGGTCCTTATTCACAAAGTTGAACCACAAAACGTCATGGTATATTAGACGCTTCTAAAATTATGTTCCCACATGCAATTTTTCCTTTCTTTTTGGGTGTTCTCTATTAAAAATTGGAGTTCCATGTTCTTAGTAAATATTTTCCATAAACTATTGGTGCAATTTTCAAAATATTTCATACATATGTAGTACACACATTTAAAATTTGTACGAGTATTTGTCTGTCTTTCTGTTTGTCCATGATAGATTCTGCAACTCCTGATGAAACTTAAATAATGTATTGCAAAAATTTCCTAGTGCTTTTGTCGATAGATGGCGTTAATCCCAGAACTAACCGCGTATCTTACATCTGACGGGTATTATGTGTTTTCATTTTTAGTGGCTTTCTTGTGCAAATTGATTCTGACCCAAACAACAATTCAGGTGACGAGGCCAAAAGACAAACGCGTCAGCAAACCAAACTCGACCAAGAACAAGACCGACAACTCAATCGGATGGGAGAAAGGTCAGAAGCAAAAATCTTCAATACGTAGACGACGACCAAATTTGCTATCCTACGACAAACAAGAACTTCCGATTCATTCGTGTCCACACGGAATTTGCTGAATTGAAAATCGAGGACGATGACGGCAAGTGCTATTCAGTTTTCATGGCGTTTGATGGTCCAACAGCCCAACAACCCAATAGATCACAGACTTTCTTCGTGATCCTCCAGCTCAAGCCAAGTATAATTATCTTTAAATAGAGCTTACTAAGAGTATCAGTATATCTCAAACACAAAAGCTCAGCGAACTCCTCAAAAGTAGTCCTCTAGGCTTTAAAAACCAACTCAGCTTCTGCGGGAAATGAGAGACTTGTCACTAAAAAACCGAGCATCAAAAAGATAGCATCACAATACCAAAATTATTTGCAATAACAGATGAGCCTAGTCTAGATCTTGTCGTCCAGAATATTCCAGGAAGCAATCCTATATTGGTCGTTGCATCTGGATATCACTGCGACTCCTTAGTTCTTGATGTTAAGCTGTGTGAGCAGGATTTAGGCATGGTAAACGCTCCAAGATGGCTGAAATTTAAATACCGCTCAACTCTTATACTAAACGCCCCATTAAGAATGCCAATACCAGGATCGTTTGGACACCTCAGACTTTGAATTCAGTCAACCAACTCAAGAGCTTATCGAAGCCACTCAGTCATTTTTCATTGCACCGAAGGGACCTGGATAGATGCTACTCTGGGGCAAACAGAAAACGATGTCACCAAACAGATCTGCTTTTTCTTAGCAATTTGTCAGAAAGAAAAAAACTGTACAGCACATATAATCGTAAGCTCCTGGCTATCTTCTCTTCAATAAAGTACTTTCGTCATCATCTAGAAGGACGTTATTGTCATCATCATCACCGTAAGCCTTTGCTTCAAAACTAACAAATGCTTCCGATTAACAACGAAGTCATTTTGATTTTATCTCACAACATACAATAGATATAGTATGATAGTTGTCACCGATACTCTCTCACGCATCAACACAATAGCTACATCGACCATCCTCGACACAGTTGCTATTCAGTAGGCACAGGAAAATGACGAAGAAAATTTTATGAAGTCATCTCTCATTGAATCTCTAAGAACTTCAAGTGGAACCAGATGTCAAACTGCATTGTGATATTGATTTATGCAAGATGTAGTCTGACCATACTTGCCAAAATCGCTATGAAAAAGACTGTCTTTGAAGTGGTACATAACCATTCTCACCCAAGCCAAAAGATTATCTCACTCTCACTTAGGGAAAAAGTTGTTTGGCATGGTATTAAAGGAGGTAACCGTAACTAGGCTCGAGAATGCATCCACGCCAAAGGTTAAAGGTACATCGGCTCACAAGATTAGTACCACAATATATCGAAGCTCCAGGCTCTAGGTTTAGTTATATACCAGCATTTGGATCTCATCGTTTTGCCAAAGGTAAAAGAACATCAGTATATGCATCTGAAAGATATGCTCTCTGATACCATCGTCACTACTCTTTTTGATTACTAATCGTAACGACGTATTCACGATACCTCACTTAAAATTACGACTGATGTAATGTTCAAATCCTCTGTAAATGTCATCGGAGCTAAGAAGATCAGGACTACTACATAGCATCCTCAGTACAATGGCACGTTGGGCGTTTTCATCGCACGTTAAATGCTGCTTTAAGATGTTCGCGTAAACTGTGGCTAGAGATTTTATCCACAGTGATGCTTGGATTGAAAATAAGTTTGAAAGTAGAACTGCAGGCCTCTTCAGCAGAATTCATGTATGGTACCAACTTACGAATTTTAGATGAATGCTTTATCACAAAAGAAACACAAATATTCATTGAGAAACACGAAACACAGAGAGCTTGGACGAGAACTGCGAGCCATTAGACCATCACCTACAAGTCAATCCACTCCAAGTCCAATCAGCTCCGAGACAATCCAACTTAAATTAAAATTCACACAGACATTCCACTCATTCTTTCTTGCCACAACAATCTTTAACCAGCCCACCAGTTCCAGCAGACGACCAGAGAACCATCTGCCAAGATTTGCAAATAATCGAGAACCATCAGGTCGTCAGATGCAGCCTCTTCATTGGGGTACAACCATGGACCGACCTTAGAAAACCTACACCTTTAAACTTCTTTCCGATGGGTGGTTGCGCCAATGGATGTGGTAATCTTCTAAAGATGCGGTAGCTCGTGTCAGCAATATGCACGATTCGCAACCCGAGAATATTCGATGCCAGAAGTGCGCCTCCGTACTAATCCACACCACTACGTCCTTCAACCACTGTCCCCACGGGACTGCCGTTAGGTATCACTTCGCGGGACTGGTTAGCAATTATGCCACCTCTTGAGCTCTTCTTAGGGCTTCTGTTCTTCGCAGAGCGTACTGCACGCGCCGGTGGCCGTGGCTCAAGTGGTAGTGTGTTGATTTCCCAATCGGACGGTTCAGGGTTCAATACCAGCCGTGACCGAAAGACTTTTTTTCAGGCAACTAAAATCTTGTGAGATGAATGGTTGCCTAAATACAACATCAAGTCCAATTTACACTAATAATTTAGTCTCCCCATTAAATGTTGGATGCCACCCATGGAGCGAAATAACCACTGAGCCCAAAAATCTTTCTCTCTCTCTCTATCCAATTTTCCGAAAAACTTAACAAGTGCTCCGGCATTTTAAGAGTAGTAATACCCTCTTGAGTGTTAAGTTCTTTTTTAAAAAAAAAAAAAAAAAACTATAAATGAGCAGATCTCTATCCACTTGTCCTCTGACTGCGTCATGTGACTTATGAGGTTTTCTGGACTTGGCAGATTTACTCTTTCTTCTGCAAAGCGTCTGCAGTGGAACACCGCATGCAACGCATCCTCTTCCTCATTTTGACATTCTGTAGACTGGGGCGAACTATCGTGTCTAAATCTATGGAGGTATTTCCGGTAGCCGCCGCGCCCAGACAGGAGCTGTGTGATGTGGTAGTTACAATTCCCCCATGGTCTGTTTTTCCTTGGTTCTATGATGGGAATGAGCTTGTAGGTCCAGCTGCCTTTTGTGGAGCGGTCCCACCTGGTTTGCCACAGCATTGCGGATGCTGCCTTTCCTTCTTCCTTAACCACTTTGCATCTTGCCAGTTCGAGGGTCGCCTAAGATACACCCTCTTCATCTCATCCGCGAGGATGTCTATTGGGATTATTACAGCTAAAATGCAGGCTTCATCATCGGAGATTGTGCGGAATCCGCTGGTCACTCTGATTGCACCGGGCCTGTGAGCTGGTGATAACTATCTCCTACACTCGTTTTTCGCCAGTGCACCCGCCCATATAGGAACAGCGTATAGGAGTACCGAGGTGACCACTCTGGTCAGCAAGATCCTTCGGGCGTATCCAGGTCCGCCGATGTTTGGTAGCATTCGGGAGAGTGACACCTGCATCAGCGATGCTTTTTTGCTAGCGTACTCGATGTGAGTTTTGAAGCATAGCTGATTGTTGATCATGACTCCAAGGTACCTTAAGGATTCTTTGGATCTAATTGTCTGGTCCGGAAGTTCGCGTATTCCACCGCCTTGCGGCTGGTTATTAGGACAGCTTCAGTCTTGTGTGCAGCTAGTTCCAGACCCGTAGAGACTCCAGCCATTCCTTTATCTTTACAACTGCTTCGTTTGTGGCAGACTCCACCTCGTGAATGTGCCTGGCTACTGTAACCACTGCTATGTCGTCAGCGAAGCGGGGGAGTGAGGAATGGTTGTGTCGACATCGATGTGAAAGTTGAGCATAAGTCGATTGATGCGCCTAATATATCCAAATTGTCAACCACGAGAATAGACCGCCGCCAATCCACCACTATAGCTCTGGCACATAGAAAAGTTAAATTTTTGAATATTAAATATCGGTTTGTAATCAAGTTAACATAAATAAATCTACCACCTTCATCAAAAAGTTCCCGCACCACACCATCGTGTGGCGTTCCCATTGTTCCGATTTGAGTTCTGTTTTTTTTTGTTAAGTTGGTAAATCTGTTGTTGACATTCTCTCTAAATCTTAGCATCATAGCTTGACATCTGCAAAAGTTACATAGCCAAGAGCACTCGTAAATTTATCTCTGTGTGTGTTGGCGATTTTTTACAATTTTAGAAATGGATTTAAATTTGCAACAACGAACATGTATTAAATTTTGCGTAAAAGACGGATTTAATGGTGCGCGAACGTTGGAAATGTTGCAAAAGTGTTTCGGCAACGATTCTCTAAAGAAAACGGTCGTTAACTAGTGACGAGCGGTTCAAAAGTGGTCGTGAGTCAATCGAAGATGATAAATGGAGTGGCAGACCATCGATAAGGCCAATAAGCGCAAATTAACCATCAGAGAGATAGCGGAGGACTTGAACATTGCCTATGGATCCGTCTAAGACATTTTGGTTAATGATTTGGGTTTCCGCCGTGTAGCAGCAAAGTTGGTGCCAAAAGACCTCAATTTCATGCAAAAAACAGACCGTGTTGACGTCGCAAAAGAGATGATATGCGAGGCAGAATCCGATCCCACATTCATCAAAAGGATCATTACTGGAGACGAGACGTGGGTTTATGAGTACGACACGCAATCCAGACATCAGGCAAGTGAATGGCGTTCACCAAATGAGCCGAGACCAAAAAAACCACGTCGTTTTCAGTCAAAAAAGAAGGCAATGCTCACGGTTTTCATGGATTACAACGGTGTAGTGCATCATGAATTTTTTCAAAAGGTCAGACAGTAAACAAAGAATATTACTCGTATTTGGGCGTTATGAGACATTTGCGTGAAGCAATTCGCCGAAAGAGACCAGAATTGTGGGCAGAAGACTGGTAGATTTTGCACCATGATAACGCACCGTCCGCGTCGCACAGTGCCATCATTATTCGTAATTTTTTGACGAAAAATGCAACAAATACCATCCAACAGCCACCGAATGCACCTGATTTGCCTCCCTGTGACTTCTTTCTGTTCAGTCGAGTTAAAAAAGCACTACGGGGATCGCGTTTAAGCAGCCGAGAGGAAGTAATGGAAAAATCGCAGGAAGCACTGATGGACATACCGAAAACTGAATATAAAAAAGGTTTCCAGGATTGGATCAAGCGCTGGCATAAGTGTGTTGCAGTCGATGGGGATTACTCTGAAGGGGACAATATAGATTTAGATGAATAAACTTGTATTTTTAATTTCCTGAACAAATTCCGAATAAATTTTTGATCAAGGTGGATACCAAGAACAGCTGATTGCAGTGACAATTGTGAACACGTATTTGAAAGGTTTAGGCTTATATTTGTGTGAATGTGCGTTATTCACATTTGAGCATGGAGAAAAATAACAGGAAAGCTCAATGCATTTTGCAAACCTACTACGACAAGGATAGGAAAGCTCCTTGTACAGCGTGGAAATGCTGCCTTTCCTTTCATTCAAGCCCAATGGCCCAAGAAACTGATGAAATTCTTGACTGTCGTTACAGAATTGGTATGAAGCTAGACAAAAAAAAAACGTGATGGACAGAGTTAACATCTGCTATACGTTGTTGAAACCTATTGAACTAAAGTCGTTTCTGAACAGAGTCACAACCGGTGATAGGTCACGTTCAATAATCGGAAGCGTCAAAGATTGTTGGTAGAGAATAGTGAGCTGTCACAAGCGTTTGCAAGCCAGGGTTGACAGCCCAGACAGTATTGCTCTGTGCGTGGTTGGACTAAGAGGGAATTGTCCAGCATGTGGTAATGAACCACTCGAGAGATTACGCAAGACAATTGAAAGTAAATGGTCCGAATCGACGATTAGAAAGGGTGTTATCTTCCATCATGACAACGCCCCACCGCACACTTCTTTGATGACCCGTCAGATATTACGAGAGCTTGGTTGGGAAGTTTTGATGCACCCACCGTTTAGTCCAAACATTGCATGCTCTGACTACCAGAAAAGACTATAAAAACCACTGGACTCAGTTTTTCAACTAAAAGACCACAGAAGTTCTTCACAGAGGGCGTCTTGATTTTACTCGAAATTTGGCGAAACATTGTCAATAACAAAAGAGGATAATTGGTTAAAATACATTTTTCTGTATATCTCCCAAGTCATAGATAATAGGGTCGCTGAATAGACCAACACTGACTTCTTACGAAACTGAATGATGGGCAACTACATGGTTTCTTCCTTTTATATTTAAACATTCATATTATACCTATTAAGAGTGGCGCAAACTTGAGGAATTCAATGTGGGACGATACAGAGCATCGCATTGAACAAGAATCATCGAATTCAATTTTGAAATCCAAGAGTCCAGATAGCACCGACAAAGCTAGCAACAGAAACAGTAAATCTCCTCCGGTAGCAAGTTTTTGCCAAAAAAAATCAGTCAGAAACCTCTCTGGTGCCAAAATTATGGCACACACTGATGAAAATATCCGGGCAGGACATTCATGAAACATCAAGAAAGAAAATCTTTAAAACAATAATAGAATGATTAGTTTAATAGCTTAATACCACTTTATTGACAACTATTTTTGAAATCATGTAATGTTGTATCTTTTGTATCTTTTTTCCAGTACACTTTAAAATAATTTTCTTTAATACTAAACCATCCAACAACCTACAAGTGATTTTATAATTCTTGAATATTCTAACAAGGAGTTTGGTTCAAAGCGGGCTTTCGCAGACGTCCGATCAGGCAATTCTGGCTACATTGCACACTTGCGAGTTGAGGGCGATGGACAAACTAAATGGATCTAGAGTCCATACTTCATCCACAATTTGACAAGTAAGGCTTCAAGATATGCTGTTTGGTGCAATGTGTCTTTTCAAAAGGGTCACTGCCCCATACTACCCGGAAATTAAACCGGTGATTTGGTTATCGTCAATACTTTGCCAAATCATCCACAACGCTTACTCTAAGGAACAAAACGCTTCGCGCAGTAATGAATACAATTGGTCATCACGTTCAAACGACATACCCGCTCCTGACTGTTTTCTTCAAGCACATTTGAAAGAAGTATGGTACAAATATTTGAAAAAAACAGAGCGTCAATCCTTCCACAAAAAACCAGTCTCTGCAAAGAAATTCATAATTCACAAAACTTAAAATTTGGTAAAAGGTGGCCAAATTTTTGGCAATAACTGTCGCGCGCTCAAGTTAATCAGCTCGGTCGAAGCAAAGTTAGGGAGAAAAAAAAGGGAGATACCTATGTACATTGGTCTTGAATGTTTGCAGGTTATAATGACCAGGGAATAAAGGCCACGGTTGGGCATTCCATAAGCGAGTTGTAATACTAAGGAAAGAATCACGATATTTCAGAGTACGTCTGAAAGTGGGCTTGAAGGTAAACTGATGAGCATTCATAGCGAGACGTGTGTTACAGTTGAAGGCTTGAAGGGCTGGAATACATACTACTGGTAATTTCGTCGGAGCCTAGCTGGTGAAAATAGCAATAGAATAAGGTAAGCGAGAAGATATTACCACGGTTTTCGAGTCTTATTACCTGTGAGTTATATCGCACGGTTTTGAATTCTATCTATGGGTGGCCGTGGTTCAAGTGGTAGTGTATTGGTTTCCTAATCGGACAGTTCGGGGTTCAATACCAGCCGTGACCGAAAGACTTTTTATCAGGCAAACTAAATATCTTGTGAGATGAATGGTTGCCTAAATATAACATCAAGTCCAATTTACACTAATAATTTAGCCTCCTCATTAAATGTTGGATGCTACCCATGGAGCTAAATAACTACTGAACCCAAACATTTTTCTCTCTCTCTCTATACAATTTTCTGGAAAACTTAACACGTGCTCCGGCATTTTAAGAGTAGTAATACCCTCTAGAGTCTTAAGCTCTTTTTTAAAAAAAAATCTAACAGGTGCAGAGAGGTTCTAGGATGTGGGCATTGTACTCCAATTTTGGGCGGATGCCTCATATGTTGGGCCCAAATCACGGGGTGAAATATTTCTTCCATCGTTTGAGGAAACATAGACATTTCGTAACATTTTTGGTGACATCAAATATCTTTCCAAGCTACGTTATCATTGACACACACACCGAGAATGGAAAGTTTTTCGGATTCAAAGATTCAAATGTCATGCACGCATAATGGCTTTGTGTTTAAATTTCGCTTTAGCAACAGTAGACAGCATTGTGTTTTGGAAGCAATAAATTGAACTCCGCTGGCGGGTGATGCTGTTTACATCGGGATTTAATGAGCTTAGCATACGCTACCGTTCCCGTTTAAGCCGCAGAGCACGGACGTGAATCCGGGAACGAATATAAAAAGCAGAGAGTGCTGTCGTCAACAAAGGAACATATTGGATAAGAAGTAGCAGACACGAGATCATTGATGAAGATTAAAAAGAGTGTCAGAGACAGAACGGACCCCTGAGGTGCACCAGCGTTTATTTTCTGGATATTAGACTGGAAACCGTTCACCAGTGGACCATTGAAAAGTTTTAGTGTTTCGAGATATTTCATGAGTTTATCAGCGTTTCCATGACGTTGGAAAAAAGGGACGTAATTACAATGAGTCTGCAGGCGGAGAGAGAAGGTTTGGACAAATGCTGTTTTCCACCTACTCGGAAAGAGTGTTAACGTGTAGGATTGATGAAAAGGCTTACGCAGTTATTTTGCCAGCGTGGAAGAACACCTCTTCACAAGAAAGGGAGATATACCATTTGGAGCAGCAGATTTGTGAATTTTAACATCTTGGATTCGTCCCATTGAATATACGACGCATTCAACTGTAGGCGGAGATGAGACAGATAGATCTGAAGACAGCACAATCTGAAAGCGTTGAGCTAAATGCAAAATATGCAGCAGGCAGATTAGCTTTGTCTAAAAAACTGATAGCTGGAATATCATTGTAAATGAACGTTGCGATGGAGGATGAGGCAGAATTTCTAATGTTTTTGATGAAATACCAAAAATTGTTACTACGTTTGGGACATTGTAGTATTCTTGAAATTTCAGAAGCTTAAGAAAGAAGCTCCAGTCATTTCTTCCTTATTTGAACTTTCTACGGTTTTCCTCTGTCTCGCCGATTTTGCAGGACTCAAAAAACTGTTCTCTTTTGTTTTCGATTTATACACTTCATCCAACGAGCGACAAAGGATCTCATTCCAAAAAGAATAGTGTCTGTGATCATATCCCCGTAGCTATCGAGGAAACATAATGACCAGTTCAAATTCGCAAGGAGCTATTAAGTCCGCTCCAATTGGCTTTCTTGTATTACCATACGATGTTTTTAGGAATCTTTTCTGTGTGGTGGGCAATGGTCCGACGGGCCTAAAATGGAAGTCACATCAACAGTGTACTTATCAGGGGGAAAAGTTAAAAACTAGTCCAGGGTGTTGACGGTATGACCATGGTATTCATCGTGGTATTTGCGTGGTTTCATTTACCAGCTGGCTTATGATATTTTACGCAGCGAGGATCGTAGTATATTGTCCTTCGAGTGTTGTTTTCCATACCCAGAATTGTATAATATATTGAAATTGTCCGTCATAACCATTTCAGCATGGAGTCAAACAGCTCATCAAACTCGTTAAAAGTCGAATTGCTATCTAGTTTGCGGCTTCTGTAAACATGAAATTGAATTCCGAATTGGAACAGGGATTACATTGTTGTGTTGTTTGGTAAGCTACATCACTAAGCGCGTAAATGACAAGGCCGAAAGAATAATGACACTACTTCGTAACCAGTCAATTTTAGATCTACCTGATCTGAGATCTAAGATTTAATCTTGACGTGAATTAAATTTGATATAAAATACGAAAGGTCTGCTACATGGTATTTAAAAAAAAAACTTTAATTTACGTCGAGATAAAAACGCTATAACGAATTGCAACCTTTGGCTCATGTAAGACTGAATATGTCATTCTAATTGATCTTTGTGTGTTCCAAATTGAAAAAATATGCTCATATAAATTAAGTTAAAGTTCCTGTCTGTGATTGCTCTAAGATTGTTGCCTGTGTCAGTTTGCCAGTTCGGGCTGATGTCAGAAGGGACTCAAAGGATTTGGATGGAATTCCATCAAAATTCACTTTCTCACACGAGACTTATAGACTTTTTTTACGTGAGGGTTAGATTATATAACAATTCGATTTACCATTACAAAATGGGCTATTCATTCACCAAATGTGGTAACAAAATATCATTTTTCGGTCATTTGTCGAGCTGATGAAGAATAACGTTTGTCCAGGGCATTCCAGCTAAATGATCCATCGCACTTTTATGTTCTTCAAATTTAATGCAAAGGAATCGATCATTAATCGCTGGATTATGAGGTGTCTTGATGAATGAGAATTTCTAAATTACTTGAAAGACGCTTCCCATTTGGCACCATTTCCATGGAAAAATACAGTCTGCGTGTCCAGAAAATGGAAAATTAAAGTTCACATCAACTCTCTCACTTCAGTTCCATAAATACTACCATCACGTCTTTGATGTAAGGTTTTGGTCGTGTTCTAAAATTTTCTCAGGTGAAGGCTAATTTCTTGTCCTCATTCTGCTTAAGCTAATCATCTTAACCTGAGTGCCTAATGGTGCTGTGACGTGGTTTTTATAAAAGGGATCGCAAGCATCTTAAGCGTGATGCAGGATTCCTTGAGGCTTTTAAAAATGGTCATCTTCACTTTCAACCGCACGCAATGTAACCCTCACTATGTGAGTGGCCCTTTCTTAAGTCCTTGCAGAAGATATTCGGCTGCTGTTCTATTACAGAAAGTTGCAGAAACTCTCCCTTTCAGTTATCTGATAGCCTGACTTCAATTCCAATTGTTTGTGTGTATCCCTGGTAATGATTTGATGACAATTATGTAGAGAGATCTATTTAACCTTGTAGAACTCACAGGATTTATGTTGATTTGTGCACCAAAAGGGATAAGAATCTTCTCGCTAAACATACCGATATTTTGGTGGGAAAACAATTTGTTGTCGTGAGCTGACATCACGTCCCGACTGAATTTCTTTTTGATTTCAGCATAATTATTTTGCGGTGGCTTCATTGTAACATATGTATATGGAAGGAAGCGCATGACACTTATACAGCTCATTCATCAGTATTATTGGCTTTTTCTGACACATAAATCGAAACGGTGCTATCTATCTAGTCATCCAAAATTTACGAAAATGAATAGAGTAAGGTCGGCAAATAGGGTCAACGTAGGTAATATGGCCCACCATAATATTTCCTCAATACACAAACGCACGCAGTTAAAAGCACATTCATTACAAGAACATACAAACCGGTTTTGGCTCAATCAATCGTGGTTGGCCACAGCCATATTTAACAGGTGACCTTCGTTGAAATTTATCGTTTTGTTTTTATTTCCTTTTGTAGGAAACATGGTTTCAAAATCTAGCAAGTATTCAAAACAACGACAAACGTGAACCAAAGAGATGGGCTTTTTAAAAGCAGCAAAAATATTCAATGTCCCGAGAACCACACTGAGGCGTTTAGTGGCAAAAAAGAATAAGCCTTTGGAGGAAGTGGTAAGTGGCAAACTAGGCAGGCAAACCATTTTTCCTCCAGAACTCGAGCAGTCTCTAGTAGACTATTGCCTGCAAATGGAAGGGAAACTATTTGGTCTAACCAGGAATGGCATAAGATCGTTAGCATTCCAGCTAGCTATAAAGAACCAAATTCCCAATCCATTTTCTGTTATAAAGGAAATTGCGGGAAGGGACTGACTACTTTTATTCTAAAACGTCATCCATAGCTGTCATTCCTCCAGCCGACTGGAACGCCTTTAGGCCGTGCTTTTGGATTCTCAAAACAAAACGTGGCAATATTTTTTTAAAATTTAGAAATGCTCATGACCGAGTACCATTTTACCCCTAAAACTATTTTTAATGTGAAAGAGATGGGGATTTCACTAGTTCCAGCCAAAATGCCAAAGGTATTGGCTTTGAAAGGTCGAAAAGAGGTGGGAGCATTAAGATCTGGTGAAAGGGGATCACTTATTACGTCGATTTTGTGCATGAGTGCAGGAGGGTCATTTGTGCCTTCTATGTTCATTTTTCCGCGAAAGAGAGACAATCCACACCTCATGAAAGATGCACCATCAGGATGGGTGCAGACAAATTTGTTCACAAAGTGGTTCAAACACTTTTTAACAACAATGAAACCAACGGCATCTTCACCTGTACCAGCCACACCAGGAATATAGAACTTATAGACCTGGCTCGAACAAATACTGTTCATATTCTATCTATACCTCCGCATTCAAGTCAGAAAATTCAACCCTTTGTTTGAAGAAATTAGACGCTGGACCATAAACAACGCGAAATCTCTAAATAAAAGAAACACGGTGTTTATTAAAGAATTTTCCGATAACCTACTTTTCTTCTGTGATGAGTGTAAGAGTATCTCACTTTCACACGTACTTTTGGCAATAAAATGCCTAAGTGATTCAAATGACTCCTACCAGGACGCACTCGCCAAAAAGATTACGGATAAAATTTCGGTAATAGAAAACAGTGTTAAAAGTGTTGAAGAGTTACGTAACTCAGTGCAGAACTCAGCCGATGTAATAAAATCCAAAGTAAAGCACATGGACAAACAAATTGCTGGTCTTATCGAGTTAGACTCCGGGAGATCCAGGAATGAAGAAACTCCCTTACGTCACCTCGATAAAGTGTTGATTGACATTAAAGCTATGTGTTCTGCGCAGGTTATCTCCAACCAAAAAACCTGCGAGATGATAAACTCCCTGCGTGACGACATAGACATTCATTTTCAGTCCTCGTCACACAAACAACTCTCTCCCAAACACTGTGATCCCATGCTCGAAGTTATCTTCGATAAAGTGAACGATGTCGGCGACGAACTTACCGCGACTCGATCCCTCGTATGCGATATTGAACATCACATCGCAACAATAAACAGCAAAATCGTTGATACACAAAACTTGCCGCAGCCTTACCAGAATGTTCCCTTCAATACATCACTCATGGCTGAATTAATGGAACCTGAAGTGGATTCACGCTCACCCCCACACATAAGTCATCTGCGGACGGTTCAACCCACTGATTCCTGCGAAGTTTCTTCCAACTTAACAGCAGAAAATATTTCTATGTCAGCTCCTCCAATCGCTGCCCCACGGAAGCTTATCAGTCATTTTAATTCAACTTGGACACCTTCCGAATGGCAACGTAGACTTGATAAGCTTGCTTCGAAGAATCAATTGGTCACTACGCTTCTTATCAAAGGCGCCCCCCCAAACGCTGATGTTGATTGGATCTCAAATTTCTTCGAAAAGAAATACGGCATTACCATTAGCCACTGCAATTTGCTTCCTACATCTCACCACAGAAGCAAGCGCAGCTTCAAGCTCAATCTTCCAACCAAGTACGAATGGTTATTCCATAATCCTGCCAGCAACAATTTCAATCTTGGAAAGATGCGTGTCTGCAAATGGTTGGAAAATACGCCCAAGAAGCAGGATAAAGCCAAGCAGTCCGTTATACCTAAACCAAGAAATAAGTTAGTAAATAAATCCAATTTGCCAAAACCCACCTCCTCTTCCCACAACAAACCCAGCTCCAATTGGAGTTTTAAAACAACAATTTTTCCTAATTTTAAGCCGCCCACCCAAACTCCAACTCTCCCTATTCCACCTCAAGTCAAGCCCCAACGTCAACGTGTCTCTTTCGACTTAACCCCTACAACTCAAACTCCTGCCACTCAAACTCCCACCATTCAACCCCTAACACACACGCCTTTCCCTAATTTCGACCTCAGAACTGGAGCTAAGTATCCCAATTTCATCAGTTCTCACATTTTAAACCCTATTTCAGAAAAACCAGCCGTTGCGACACCGAACTCATTAACCACTCCCTCTTCTATTGACCCCCTTTCGCCACAAACTGTTAAATTAAAGCAGCAAACTAGCGATACCACCGAATGTCGCTATGCGCTCTCTAGGCTTAGAGATAAAAAGATATATGAGAATATACGTCTATATCTCACCTATCTGCACGATAAATCCGACTCGGTGTGCTACGAGGGTAAAACAAAAACAAGCGTCATGGTTTCTATCCAGCAGGAAGGCCTCCCTACAGACGTTACCAGTCTCAGGAAACTTTATATAAAGTATCACGAGATTTTCAATACGCCCCCCCAAAAAGTTGCAGACGATCTTGCCGCTCTTCGCCAATACGTACACTCTAAAAGAGTCTCACACCTCCAACGCAGTCGCCTTGACCATGATAAATTTTTTCGAAACTAAAAAGTCATGCAAAAACCTCCCTCTCACCTTTTATTACCAAAACGTAAGAGGACTACGTTCTAAAACCCACGCTGTTTTCCGCCAATCTCATGCTCTCCCATTTGATATCTATGCTCTGACCGAAACTAATCTTATCCCCAACATAAAAAACCAGGAGTTATTCCCTCCTTCTTTTAATGTTTTTCGGGATGATGATCGCGCACCCCCCTTGATTGAATCCCCTTGTCGAGGTGTCCTACTGGCTATTCACAACAGCTTAGACTCCTCTCTCGTTGCAACATCATCGTCTCCTAAGCACGACTTTGTGTCGGTTAAAATAACCCTCACTCGTAGATGCTTGTACGTTATGTGTTGTTACATTCTTCCGGCGCAACCTATCGAATCCTACCAACTTGCTATTGCAGCAATTGACAATTTGATTGACTTATCAGAATCGCTAGATGATATCATTATCTTCGGCGATTTTAATCTGCCTCAGCTGAAGTGGACTCCATCTGAAGACCTATCTTTTTTCATCGCTTCCAATCCCATTTCTACTAAGGAATGCCTATTCTTAGATCGGCTAACAGACTCTAGTCTATGCCAAGTCAGTGGCGTTTCCAACTATATGGAAAGGCAATTAGACCTTATCTTCACAACTGATCCCATCAACTCCTCAGTATCGTGTTGTCCCCTATCTCTTTCAACTATTGATAACTTTCATCCTCCACTTCTTCTCTCATTTTTCCACAACTCTCCCCTTCAGTCGCCTACCCCCGCAGTTCTATTTTCTTACAATTTTCACAAAGCTAATTTCCGTAAAATTAATACCTATCTAAGCAGTGCTTCTTTTGAGTTTACCAATCTATCTCTGGTTGATGCCCTCTCCATTTTTTACAGAGAAATATTCAAATCCATCTCCCTTTATGTGCCCTACTCCCGCCATAAAACTTCTTCTACATCCCCTCCTTGGTATAATCGTAGACTTGGCTCTCTACGAAACAAAAGAAACAAGTTATGGGCGGTATTCCTTCGCACCCACTCTTCTTCCGACTATTCAAATTATCTAGGTACATACGAGTATCTTCATTTCATTGAACTCTATAACTCTCTCTATCAGCGCTACCTGAATAGTGCGCAAAGCAATCTCATAAATGACCCCAAGTCCTTTTTCAATTTGTCAATTGCAAAAGTAAGACTGATGGTTATCCTTCCTCCCTCGCTTTCGAAACCAAAACTTCATGTGATCCTCCTACCATCGCCAACTTTTTTGCTACATTTTTCAAGCAATCATTTGCCAACAACTCCTTCGTACCAGATCCCTCTTACTTCAATGATCTACCAAATTTCTCTATTGGTCCCTTTCTCACTCAAAATTTCGATCCTGCAGTTATTGAAGAAAAGTTACAAAATCTTAAGGATGAATTTTTACCTGGTCCAGACGGACTCCCCGCCATGTTTCTTAAGAAATGCTCTTCCAACCTGTCTCTATCCCTTTCTTACCTTTTTCGTCTATCGCTTACACAGGGTGAATTTCCCCAGATTTGGAAGACCTCTTTTATAATCCCAATACACAAAAAGGGATCTAAGCATGAAGTTACCAATTATCGTCCCATTGCTAAACTCTCTCATATACCCAAACACTTTGAAAGCATTTTATACGAAGCGTTAACCTTCAAATGCAAGCCTTTCATTTCACCCCGACAACATGGTTTTCTAAAAGGTAGATCAGCTACCACAAATCTAGTTGAATTCGTGTCTTTTGCACTCTCAGCCTTAGAAAATGGCAAAGAAATCGATGTTATCGCAAAAGATTTCACTAAAGCGTTTGATAAGATATCTCATCAATTGATCCTCTTCAAATTGTCTGCTCTCAGCTTTGAGCCGCTCTTTTTAAAATGGATTTCTTCTTACCTGGTAAACCGATATTATAGTGTTCGGTTTAGATCCGCCCTTTCTGTTCCATTCCTGGCCTCATCTGGAGTTCCACAAGGCAGTCATCTTGGCCCTCTTCTCTTCATTCTTACTATCAACGATGTTGAGAGTGTCATTAAGCACTCCTCCCTCTCCCTTTACGCTGACGACACAAAATTTTTTAAATCTATTTCCTCTCCCCAGGACTCTGCCCTTCTTCAAGAAGACCTTGATCGGTTTTCAATCTGGTGCCTCAAAAAGTGCCTAGAACTTAATATAACCAAATGTCAATTTATAACCTTCTCACGTAAATGCAACCCGTCTCCTCACCAACTTTATTTTCTCCATGGTCAACCAATTCCCCTGGTTCAGTCTTTTCAAGACCTGGCATATTAATCGACAGTGAGCTTAATTTCCGTTCGCATATCGATAAGATGATCCTCAAAGCCAACTCATCACTTGGCTTTATTAAACGGTGGTCCAAGGAATTTTCCGACCCGTATGTAACCAGATCTCTCTATATTACCTTTGTTCGCCCCCTGCTTGAGTATGCCAGTCAAGCTTGGTCCCCCTTTCACCGGGTTCATGTTTCCCGAATCGAGGGTATTCAACGTCGATTCCTCCGATTTGCCCTCCGTGGCCTGCCATAGAACGACCCTTTAATTTTACCTCCCTATCAAGACCGCCTCAAACTTCTAAATATGAATTCGTTAGAAGAACGTAGGAATATTGCTGACGTTCTTTTCATTCATCGTCTTTTCTCAGGTTCCATCGACTGTGCATCCATTTTGAACTCCATTTCCTTCAACACCAACCCCCGCAATCTACGTTGTCCTCGTCTCTTCTATCTACCGGTCCACCGCACCTCTTATGTCTCCAACGAACCTATCTCCCGAATGCTCCGAAAGGTCAACTCAAACCACTCCCTTTTTCATTTCCACCTGAGCACTCCTCGTCTTAAACAAGATCTCCTCCATCATTTCCTTGGTCACTAGCTCTTAAGTCTTTCTGTTAGTTTTTAAGTTAGCTTAAGCTTGTATTAAACCAATAAATGGGGGCCTCAGCCCCCACCAAAATTAAACACAGTATGATATACCACATGTGAGCTATTCGGTCAAGCCTTTTTAAAAGCTCAAACTTCATAAATTGCTCTGAAAGGCTTTTCGTCCACAGGAATATGTCCTTTTGATAGAAACGTGTTCCAAGATCACGATTTTCTAGCAGGAGAGGAAGATGAAATACTTTTATCTAACATTGAAAATCCTGCTCCTGCTGAAAATAATGGAGAGATGACGCAGTCTAAGCAAGATGAGTCGAATAAACATTCACAACCTTCGGCTTCTACTGGGATAAAATGTATTTCGGAATCAACCACTTTGGTAACTCCACATCAAATTTCTCCTATCCTTGTTCGAGTAAAAAACTTTCAACTTGTGGAAGGAAACGAGGAAAATCGGAGCTGATTTCATCATTTCCCTACAAGCTAGCTTTAGAAGAATCCATCAAAAAGAGAAATGAAAAAGAGTTTAAAAAAAAATATTAGAAACATACATATGTCTTATATATTTAGGCCTTTATCCAAATTTGTTAACGTCTTTTTGCTCTATTTTTAATTTCAAAACAAATCTAAGGTTTAACCAAAATAAACAAAGCATGGTAAGGGCAAAGAGAAGAAGCCCTCATCATCAGAAAGTGACGAGGACTTCATTCAAGACGACGCACACTGGCCGATTTCTGTTCGCTAGCTGGACTTTAATATTGAATGAAAGTTTTTTTAATTTTTGTAATGCAGACTTTCTTTATTGATGATTCTATTAACAAATCTAATGCTCCAAGAGGTAAAGATTTATTTATTTATCACTTATAATAGGATCGGACGAAATTAGCAAATTATGAAGAACATCCTCATTGGTTGCGACCCGTGACATCTTTCTTGAAAAGTTTTTTGACGGGCTTCTAAAACGTCTTCCGACAGTTGACCAATAAGAATAGCGAAGTTGCCAATAACGTCAGCACCATGAATAAGTATTTTATGGATGCTCACAGGCATTTTATACCAATTATATTTTCTGACAAATACTCGTAGTTTGGCTGTGTCTAAGCAATACTTTCGGAATTTGGTTGGGTCAATTTTCAATCCAGATGAAAGAGTAACCAGTACTATGGCAAAACGTTGCACAAGCTCATAATCAATTCCAATTATACCGGCTGTTTTTGCTGGGTCCTTGAAAAACGTACGGGCAGTGTTACCATCTTTCGTGTTACCCGCTCCTTGTTTCGGAAAATCGACTAATATTCCCAACTCATTCCTGAGCTGGTTTTAAAGATGGTCTTTTTTTATTTTGAACTAGTTTTTTGGCCTCCTCTCATCTTGCCTGCCAACATTCGTTGTCAAGTTTGTACGACAAATGCAACAATGATTCCATAAATCGTATGTGTGCGTGAAGAGTGTGTAAGCCATGTCTGAATGCATTACTATAGCAGGGTTTTTTTTAAATATTTCTCCAAGTCCAGCAAACTAGCTTTATTTTTGATAATTGCGTTCCAAGTTTTACCGTCAACCATTGTCTTCAACAGCACGTGATATACGTTCATGGTTTTTCCATTTAAAGTTAAACTAGTGGATTGCAGCATATTTATTTCAGATTCCATTCGATTGAACTCTGTTATAGTGATATCTGAACTTTCCTTAGCAAATTCAAACCCCACTGGCCGGCAGTATCTTGGTGATGAAGTTCTTGCATTTATCCATAATTTTGTACATCCATTTTCAGATTTCTTCTTAATTTCTAAAGGCACAATGCATGTTAACAATATGTCTGAATCACTTGCGGCAGGATTAACTAAAAAATTTTTGCTTATAGCGGAAGTGTTTCCCACTACCGTCAACTCCCCACTTTCAAGTACATTCAAAAGTATCGCCATTTCCACATCCAAAATCAAATACTTCACGCTGTGCTTCTGAAGGACGCTGCACAGTAAAATCCAGTAAGAACTATAGCTTGATTTTCGGTTTCTATAATCGTAATTGATGTAATAGGTGGATAACATCCTTTTTTTGCTAGCAGTATAGAGTTATAGCTAGGGTATTTGTTCGCATTTCTTTCTTTAGCATTATTTTGAAGATTTTTATACTGATGCTTCGTCAATTTTAATTCAGTTATTAGAGCTAAGGCTTCTTCAGGTGTATACGGGATTGCCGATTTCGTTATTTAAAGTGCTCTAAGTTTCTTCAGACTTTTGGGTAAGCTGCCAACAGCTTTTTTCACGACCTCGGCTATAGAAAGTTTACCTTCTTGTCTTAGCTTCGCTTCCGTTGCAACGGACAGTTCTTCTGAAGACTTATTCATGAGTTCTCGAATTTCTCCTTCCAAGCTGAGATTTTTTCTTATTTTCTTCTATTTCTATAGACATTTCAAATTCCTTGAATAGCCAACTCTGTTCTGAACTTAAGAACACATGAAGCGTACGTTTGTTTGCAACTCACTTTTGAAAAATTAGTGACACAAATTTCTTGGTGTAACTGAAACTCATTTACGTCCAATATGGAAGACTTTGAATAAACAAACTTTACCAATTCATCCGCCCAATCAGAAACAGACGATTTGAAACGTCCGTTCTCGCGAATACATAAAAATATTTCATTTCTTGTAAGTGACGGCCTCTCTGTTGGAAGAGCATTGCTACCTTTATAAAGGAAAGAATATATTGGGTCTACAAGTAAGTTTCCAGCGTTTGTCAGAGATGGCGCCACCAGTGGATCCCGGGCAGAAATGTCAGACCCCATGTGTTTTATTTGTAGGTTTTGTATCTGTCAACAACTTTGCAGCGTTATATTTGAGCAGTTCTATCGGTGTCGTACATTTTATCGAGCAAAATCATGGCAAGTTTCCAGCCAAATAAACGTCATTTGCGGGAAGCGCTGCTTTTATTCTTTAATATGAAGAAAATTGCGGCTGAGGCCTATCGTTTGCTTTTGGAAACTTATGGGGCGGAATGTATTGGTGAATAGACGTGCCGCGAGTGGTTCAAACGGTTCAAAAGTGGTGATTTTGGAGTTGAAGACAAAGATCGCGCCCCGGAAAGCCGAAAAGTTTTGAAGACGAGAAATTGGACGCTTTACTGGATAAGGATCCGTGTCAGATTCAAGAAGAACTTGCTGCATCATTGGGCGTCACGCAACAAGCCGTTTCCCTGCGCCTAAAAGCACTGGGATTCATTCAAAAGGTTGGAAACTGGGTGCCGTACGAATTGAAGCCAGAGACGTCGAACGGCGATTTTGCATGTCCGAAATGTTACTGCAGCGGTATAAAAATAAATCATTTTTGCATCGTATTGTCACTGGTGATGAGAAATGGATTTATTATGATAATCCTAAACGCAGAAAATCGTATACAAAGCCCGGCGAGCCCGCCCAATCGACGCCGAAACGAAATATTCACGTGAATAAGGTCATGCTCTGCATATGGTGGGATCAAAAGGGTGTCGTATACAACGAACTGCTTCCGAGTGGTGAAACCATCAAAGGACCATTATATCGAATCCAACTAATTCGTTTGAAGCGGGCATTAAAAGAAAAACGGCCAGAATATGAGACCAGGCATGAGTCCGTCATTTTTCATCACGACAACGCTCGGCCACATGTTGCGGTTTCGGTGAGAAACTATTTGGAAAATAGTGGATGGGAAATTCTGCCTCACCCGCCTTACAGTCCAGACTTGGCACCATCTGACTACCACTTGTTTCGTTCGATGCAGAACGCTCTTACGGGAATACGCTTCAGCTCAGTAGAGGAAATCAAAAATTGACTCGATACGTTCTTGGGCTCGAAAGACGAGAAATTTGTTTGGTCCGGAATTCATAAATTGCCAGAAAGATGGGGGAAAGTTGTAGCTTCCGATGGACGATACTTTGAATAAAGTATTGTAACTATGTTTTCATAATAAAACTTCAAATTTTGGAAAAAAAAAACGCTGGAAACTTACTTGTAGACCCAATATTTTATGGCGGTTTTTGGCATGTAATGTTTATTGTTAATTAAAGTGAAAGATTGAAACTTATTAATAAAATTACTTTTGTGATCAGACTATGTCGGATTTTTTTTAATCGTTCTTTATACAAAAAAAAAATTATTAATTTAGAAATCGTTAAATTACTGCAAATAGACACTACTTTCACACCTTAATTTTATAATAGTATATACGAAATTAATTTTTTGTGAATTACTTAAAATGAGGATCTTGCGACATATTTGCTTTTTTGGTTATTCCTCTTTAGTCGATGAAAACTTGTACTTACAGTGACAATGCAAATTCTCAACTGGAACACATAATGACCAAGTGATCTCAAACTGCATCATTGCGGTGTAAGTACGGTTGCAAATTTGAGTGCTAGCCGCTTTTGTTGTTTTGAACTAGTTATTTGCAAATTGTTCTCTAAATTAAACGGTAAAAAAGTTAAATATGACTGATGTATAAAATTGGCCACTGTGCGACGGTTCAGATCCAAGTCCTGATAGAAGTAATCAGACGGATGCTAGATGCACCTATTGCACTGACCTGTTCTCTGACGATAAGCTCGGTGAACCTTGGGTATAATGTGTAGTATGCAGAATCTGGACTCATGAGGATTGTACTGGCAATGATCAACAATAGTTATTTCATATGTGAATTTTGCAGTAGCTAAACTCACTTTTCTCAAAAGCCACTGTGTTATATATGGCCCACCCTAAGCCATATTTAACACCAGGTAGGCCATATTAGTCGCAATTTTTTACAAACTAAAACATGAAGTTCCTTTACTTTTTCATTTACATCTTTTGTTATTATTCGAGTTTTTTTTTATTATTCGAGTTTTAATTTAATTTAATTTAATTTAATTCTTTTAATTTTGGTGGGGGCTGAGGCCCCCATTTATTGGCTTAATACAAGCTTAATCTAACTTAAAAACTAACAGAAAGACTTAAGAGCTAGTGACCAAGGAAGTGATGGAGGAGATCTTGTTTGAGACGAGGAGTGCTCAGGTGGAAATGGAAAAGGGAGAGGTTCGAGTTGACCTTTCGGAGCATTCGGGAAATAGGTTCGTTGGAGCCATAAGAGGTGCGGTGGACCGGTAGATAGAAGAGACGAGGACAACGTAGATTGCGGGGGTTGGTATTGAAGGAAATGGAGTTCAAAATGGATGCACAGTCGATGGAACCTGAGAGAAGACGATGAATGAAAAGAACGTCAGCAATATTCCTACGTTCTTCTAACGAATTCATATTTAGAAGTTTGAGGCGGTCTTGATAGGGAGGTAAGATTAAAGGGTCGTTCCATGGCAGGCCACGGAGGGCAAATCGGAGGAATCGACGTTGAATACCCTCGATTCGGGAAACATGAACCCGGTGAAAGGGGGACCAAGCTTGACTGGCATACTCAAGCAGGGGGCGAACAAAGGTAATATAGAGAGATCTGGTTACATACGGGTTGGAAAATTCCTTGGACCACCGTTTAATAAAGCCAAGTGATGAGTTGGCTTTGAGGATCATCTTATCGATATGTGAACGGAAATTAAGCTCACAGTCGAATAATATGCCAAGGTCTTGAAAAGACTGAACCAGGGGAATTGGTTGACCATGGAGAAAATAAAGTCGGGGGGGAGACGGGTTGTATTTACGTGAGAAGGTTATAAATTGACATTTGGCTATATTAAGTTCTAGGCAGTTTTTGAGGCACCAGATTGAAAACCGATCAAGGTCTTCTTGAAGAAGGGCAGAGTCCTGGGGAGAGGAAATAGATTTAAAAAATTTTGTGTCGTCAGCGTAAAGGGAGAGGGAGGAGTGCTTAATGACACTCTCAACATCGTTGATAGTAAGAATGAAGAGAAGAGGGCCAAGATGACTGCCTTGTGGAACTCCAGATGAGGCCAAGAATGGAACAGAAAGGGCGGATCTAAACCGAACACTATAATATCGGTTTACCAGGTAAGAAGAAATCCATTTTAAAAAGAGCGGCTCAAAGCCGAGAGCAGACAATTTGAAAAGGATCAATTTATGAGATATCTTATCAAATGCTTTAGTGAAATCTGTTGCTATAACATCGATTTCTTTGCCATTTTCTAAGGCTGAGAGTGCAAAAGACACGAATTCAACTAGATTTGTGGTAGTTGATCTACCTTTTAGAAAACCATGTTGTCGGGGTGAAATAAAAGGCTTGCATTTGAAGCTTAACGCTTCGTATAAAATGCTTTCAAAGAGTTTGGGTATATGAGAGAGTTTAGCAATGGGACGATAATTGGTAACTTCATGCTTAGATCCCTTTTTGTGTATTGGGATTATAAAAGAGGTCTTCCAAATCTGGGGAAATTCACCCTGTGTGAGCGATAGACGAAAAAGGTAGGAAAGGGGTAGAGACAGGTTGGAAGAGCATTTCTTAAGAAACATGGCGGGGAGTCCGTCTGGGCCAGGTATAAATTCATCCTTAAGATTTTGTAACTTTTCTTCAATAACTGCAGGATCGAAATTTTGAGTGAGAAAGGGACCAATAGAGAAATTTGGTAGATCATTGAAGTAAGAGGGATCTGGTACGAAGGAGTTGTTGGCAAATGATTGTTTGAAAAATGTGGCAAAAAAGTTGGCGATGGTAGGAGGATCACATGAAGTTTTGGTTTCGAAAGCGAGGGAGGAAGGATAACCATCGGTCTTACTTTTGCAATTGACAAATTGAAAAAAGGACTTGGGGTCATTTATGAGATTGGTTTGCGCACTATTCAGGTAGCGCTGATAGAGAGAGTTATAGAGTTCAATGAAATGAAGATATGTACCTAGATAATTTGAATAGTCGGAAGAAGAGTGGGTGCGAAGGAATACCGCCCATAACTTGTTTCTTTTGTTTCGTAGAGAGCGAAGTCTACGATTATACCAAGGAGGGGATGTAGAAGAAGTTTTATGGCGGGAGTAAGGTTATTAAAGTTATTAAAAATCAAACAAATTAATTCGACTTATTTTTATGGTTTTATTTCAGAAAATTTTAAGGGTAGGCCATATTTGCCGCACTTACTCTATATATTTTCCAGTACTTCAATCCCTGCTCGCCTTACCAATTCATTCGTCCAGGCTTTTCTACGAATACCAAAAACTCCAGAATACGTACAATGTTTTCGATTAAAACAAACATAATCTACCCTTTGTTTATCAGTGAAGAATTTGTTGGATGCTACAAACGCTGTTATGTCTGAGGTATTGTAGTTCTTCTCCTTCACGACAGTTAATAAAAAATGTAGAGTTACATTCTCTCGTTGGACTAGTTACTTTTCTTTAAATTCCCAAAAGTAGCGTTGTTGAGAAGAACTGTAAATTTCGATCTTAAGCACCTGCATAGCACTTCTGCATTTCGGCAAGCTTCACAACTTTGCACCAAATCCATAATACTGAAATCTTGTATTCAACTTTAAAGATACGACAATCACAATATATAAACTTAGCTGGTGACTGTAAAATCATCATCCCCATCATAACCTCCAGCGAAATTATAATTTACTCTTCTCCTATCAGTGATTCCCAGTCGTTCATCATAAATTCCGGCTGCTAGTGAACACAGGAAGACACACTGAAACTAATCGCCACCAGACATCCGTCAAAGGGTCCTGCATCACAGCGGTGCGAATCCGCCGTCGCTGGACCACAGAACAGCCAAAGAGAAGTGTTAACTTCGTTCCCCATGTGCCGCTCTGTAATTATCATATTTTTCGGTAATTGCACCGACGAAATCTCTGACGCAGGCACACGGACTCACCGATCACGAGCAAAAGACCGAATGAGTAATTCGGAGCATCGCGCAGGTTCTCGCCGAAAATTGCTGCCAATAAACCTTTTCGTCCAGACATGAAGGCACCACTTCTCGACGACGACACTCTCAATCAGGAGACCAATTTCCTGCTAATAATCCAGCAAGGCAATAAATCACTCACCAATACACCGAACCAACCTCACTTAGACCATTCGAGTTGTTTTCGACAGTCGGTCGGTGTGACAACTTCCGCTTTGCAGAACTTCACACTTTTGTCACGGGCAGTTAGTCACTCGAACAAAACACTCAACACCATAAAAATCATTAAGACATAGTCTCGCGCATCTGTGTCACATCTCAGTGAGTAAAGGGTTGGGTCGGAGTTGCGACAACAGCACCAGCAGGGTCAAAGCCAGCGTTTTGGAGTTCATAAATAACCCCCTCGTCAATTCCATTCCATCGCCCAACACCTCGGGAACAGTGGACGATATCTGTCAGCTTAACGACGCAGGAAATCAATAGAGGTCATTCGGCCGTGTCATGCATTGATGACTTTGACAGTCATCGATGGTCGATGGGGTGAAGGCCGGTGACTTGTGACTGGTGTCGAACTGTGAAGAGGATGCCGCACCCTAAGTTACCCCATCCGAATCATAGCGCACTATACACGTTCGTACATTACTCGATACCACTCATCCTCTTGCAATCATCAACAGTTTCATTGTGTCTCAGCTGATAAACGGTGAGAGTGGGTTAACAACAATAAACGAGGAAAGATCGAAAGCAATTCCTTGGACTTCCTGGAGACATCTGTTGGACTTGGAAACTTGGTCGTCGCCGTGCAAATCGATGGAGGTGGTTGCTCGGTGTGCACTTGGAGCGTGACGAATTTTCAATTTGTATGATAATTAATAAATGGTCGTAAATCTTATGCAGTGCAGTGTGGTACTCGGTGTAATGTTCAGTTCAGGGTAACCCGTTTTGCGACTCCAGGGGATAAACCATGGCATGACGTGATACAATATAACGCGAGAAAGAGTTGTAGGACGACGACGATAAGCTAAAGCCTCCTGTGCCATGAAATGCTTAGAGGGCGAGATTCCTTTCCAATGTTACTTTTTTATTGGAATATGGGCATAGCGCTGGTTGGAATGTCCCAGTGGTAGTCGACGTCAAGGCGTTACCGAGATGAATTGCTGCACTATGTTGTGTGTGGTGTGTGGTGTGTGGTGGCTTTGGGGCTGTGGTTTGTCCCGCACATGAAGAGGTAGAGGTTTTTCTTTTTTACATAGACCACATCGAATCGAAGAAGAAGCCAACTACTGGATGAAGGATGAAGGAGTGAGAGTGCTATGTTAGCCCGTTGGCTGTTATTAACGTGATGATGTGGATGACGGGTGTTACAAATTGATAAAAAAAAAAAAGAAACTTTTGCCGTACTTTTTCTCTCCTACTGAGCTAGGAGCGGGAAACTTAGACTTTTGCAAATACAAAAATATTTAAGATGAAGATGTGCTCTGAATTCGAGGAGAATTCGTCGCTTAGTAAATTTCCTGAAGTGACGGAGTGCATCAAAGATGGAGTAGAAAAATGTCTCAATTATGCCTGTAGCTGAGATTTCCGCTGAAATTTTGAATTTTAATTTGCAAAACACATGTGCTTTTGTCGGATGCTGTGCTTTATATAAGCCAAATGGCAAATTTCATCGAATCTGAGGACAACCCGCTCAGCTATCTACCCTCCAACTGTGGAGAGCTCCTTATTTCAATTCACATATGCCAAATTCAACGTACTTTCAGATATAAACCGATACTTGTAACAGGCAGATCACTGCGCCACATCTGACTTATGTTATCCTTGCTTTACTGTATTGAAAAAATATTGGATCAGAATACTGCACTGGAAGAAGCCAATCGAAACAGAAAGATGATAGATATCTTGGCCATGGGATCTAGAAAATGGTAAGGACCATCCATGCTGAGCTTACTTTCTTCTATGGCGCTACAGTTCGGATGAACTGGAATAAACCTCTCCAGTTACCGTAGACTTGAGCTTATTGCCCCTATTTATGAGCCCAACCACGGTTGTGGCCACTTGTGCGTGTTATCTATGGCGATCTCTTAGTCCAATAGATATCGAAGAATTTTTGAGTCGGGATTTTAATGTTTTAAGCTCTGCAACCTAGCCATCTCAAGCGACTCATAGACACTTTTTCAACCTCCCTCAAAGCTAAGGCTATATATTGTGAAGTTCTGTCCAGTTCATCAATGCTATATGTTTCTTCTTGTTAACAACATGTGTATGCTTGGTTTTTCCTGAATTCAGAACAAAGCTCATTTTTCTCCTTCTGCTTCAGTAGTTGCAATCGCAGAAAGACAGCTCGCTGCTAGTTACATCAATGTTGCAGATAATGCTAGCATGAGTGTGACAATATTTGCCATACATTATTGACCTATATCCGTGAGTGGGATCATGTGAGGAAGTTTGACGACGGACGGATGCAATCTCCAAATGCTTTTCCGATCGAATCTAACTTAATCTCTTAAGAGGTGCTATACCACCAGCATCAAGCATTTACGACCAGTGGCAACATTGCCAAAAAGCCGTCAGAGATGCGTCACTGATATGCTGGGTTTCACTCGGCTACCGCAGTGAAACCTCTGGTTTTACGACGAGTGCCAGCAAGCACATGCACCTAAGGAAGAGGCATACAACGCGGCGCTGAATAGAACTACTAGAGCTACTCACGAGCTCTATGAACAGAAGAGAAAAGACTAACCCCGGCCGATGAAATTGGGAGCACTTGCTCCAGGGATGAGATTCGCAAGTTTTATCAGAAGGTAAAAAACATGTTATGGACACTAACTCGAATCGAAGTCTGTAGAATGTAGAGATGAACAAGGGAACATAGTAGTAGAGTCGCAGTGGGTGCTGAGTATTTGGAAAGTACATTTCGGCAATGATGAACTGCTGTCAAGCAGAATGAATTTTTCAAACTGAAAGTGGTAGACCAGCAATTCCGTCCATCCGACCCGGATGAAGTAAAGATAGCACTATCTAAGCATAAGTCCAGCAAAGCTGCTGGAGCGGACGGCCTGACACACGAACCCTTCAAATCGACAGGCAATATCTTGCCCGAGGAAAGGAAATTCAGCATAGTTTGTCCGACCCTCAAGAAAGGCGACCCTCGGAATTGCGCCAACTACAGAGGCAACAGTCCAAGATTCAATCCGACGTATTTTTTTGTTTGTTTTTTTTTTAAGTAACGCACACTCAAGGGGTTAAGGTACCCACAAAATGTTCGCACATAGCGCGGGCGAAGGAAATTTAGGGAGGAAAGAAAGATAGGTACCGATGTACGTTGGTTTTAAATGTCTGAATGTTGTAATGCCTAGGAAATACAGAGCTCAGCAGGGCATTCCACAAACGAGCTGTACGGCTGAGAAATGAATCACGATATTTCAGAGTACGTCCGAAAGTGGGTTTGCGGGTATTCTGATGAGCATTCATAGCGAGACGGGTGTTACGGTTGAAGCACTGGTGGTGGAAATAGCGATAAAACAGAGTTAGAAACGAGACATTACATCAGTGCTCGAGGGTGTCCATTTTTTGAGTGATATTAGTAGCACCTATGAGTTTTATCGCACTGTTTTGAATCCTATCTAGCAGGTGCAGATATATTTTGGGCGAACCCAACCAGATGTGGGCATTGTACTCCAATTTCGGGCGGATAAACGCCTTTTATATTGAGATAAGAGGGTGTGAAATATTTCTTACATCGTTTGAGGAAACCTAGACATTTCACAGTACTTTTGACGACACCGAATATGTGGTCATTCCAACATAAGTTGTCACTGACACGCATACCGAGAATGGAAAGTTTTTCGGTTTCGACGGTGCCATTCATGGATGATGGCGGGATGTTTAAATTTCACTTTAACGACAGCAGACATCATGGTGTTTCGGAAGCATTAAATTCCACTCTGTCTATAGTTCCTCAATTGGTTATGCTGTTGATAGCGGAATTTAATGAGCTTAACATACGCTGCCATTCCCGTTCTACAGCAGGAGAGCAGGAAAGGAAGTCCGGGAACAAATATGAAAAGCAGAGAGTAATTTCGTCAGCAAAGGTATATATTGAATCAGAAGTAGCAGACAATAGGTCGTTGATGACAATTAAAAAGAGTGTTGGGGACAGAACGGAGCCCTGGGGCACACCAGCATTTATTTTGTGAATATCAGACTTAAAACCATCCAAGACAACTTGAATCGAACGTCCAGAAAGGTGGAAAGGTGCAAGCAGTTTGGCCTTGTTAAAAGAGCTAACAGCTCGAATGTAATTGTAAATGACCGTTGGGATGGAGGATGAAGCAGAATTTCTAATGTTTTTGACGAACGACCAAAAATGTTTACTGCCTTTGGGACATTGCAGTACTTTTGGCCTCAGTTTTTGATGGTATTGGAATTTCACACGCTTGAGAAAGGCGTTGCAGTCATTTCTGGCTCATTTAAACTTTTTTCGATTTTCCTCTGTCGGGTTGGTCTTGTGGGACCGAAAAAACATTCCTCTAACCCTGACAGCCTCTTTATGGCTCGAGTCGCACCATGTCCTTTCTTTTGGTTTGATAATCTTCATCCGATGAGGGATAAAGGATCTCATTTCAAAGAGAATAGTGTCTGTGATCATATCAGCAGCGGTATCTACGTCGTTATCGAGGAAACATAACGACCAGTTAAATTTTGTAAAGAAGGTGTTAAGTCCGCTCCAATTGGCTTTCTTGTATTCCCATACGGTTGTTTTAGGAATCCTTTCTCTAACTGTGTGGTTGGTGTACGAATATGACACAATGGTCCAACGAGCCTAGAGGGGAGAGCACATCAATGGAGTACTTTTCAATATGAGAAGTTGAAAGCAAGTCCAGGGTGTTGGCGGTATGGCTATCAACGTCTGGTAATCGCGTGAGCTCATTTACAAGTTGGGTCAAGGTATTTTTCCGCAGCAAAGATCTCCACACACCGTCCTTCGGGTGTTGTCTGTCCAGAATGTCGAAGCCACTCAGAATTGTGTATATTGAAATCGCCTGTAATCACAATTTCAGTATGAGGATATAGGGACACAATTCTTTGAAAAGAGTCAAACAGCGCATCAAACTCGTTACAAGTCGAATTGTTGTCCAGTTTGGGGCTTCTGTAAATTAAGCGGTAGTGGATCAGTTGCTTTCGGAGATGGAATTCTAACCACATGAAGTTTTATTCCGGATTGGAACAGGGACTATATTGTGGTGGAATTTGGTAAGCTACATCACTACGCACGTAAATGGTAAGACCGCATGAGAAAAGAATAATGACACTAGTTCGTAGCCAGGTAGCTTCAGATCAGAGTGATCTGAGAGTTGTGGGCGGGGATCTACCTGTGTTTCACTAAGTGCCATAACAGCTGGCCTGAATTTACAGATGTGGACGTACGCAGAAATGTGATTACTTTTTAGCCTGCGTATGTTTGCAATGTCCACCCGCGTATATTTGCAATGCCGTATTGTGTGAATGCCTGCAGCTGTTCGTCAACAACCTGTTGAAAGTTCAGAATCGACCAACTATTCATACTGTTGCAGATCTCGGAAAAAAACCATGATCTCCAAATCGATAGACACCATCTATTCAACGATTTTAAGTCCGCGTATGTTGAAGTCGGCGACAACAGAATACGGCCGCAGCTGGACAGACCTCCTGAAACTAGTGTCTTGTCTCTTTTGTACCACCCCACACACTTAATTAAAAAAGTCGCATTTTCTTGTCGAAACCCAGGGTACGTTTAAAGAAGTTCTGAGGAGGAGTTTGAAAACCGTACACCAAAGTAGAACAGATTTTGCGGAATTCTGAATAATCCAACATCCTGTCGATATTTGTGCCAATTTCAAACGCATTGATTTTTCCTAAGATTTTTCCAACTTTGATGATTTGGTTTGTAACCATACTGGTACTTAACTATGAAAGCGGTTAGCAATGGCTTAAACCACTCATTATGTGATATCATTTTCTGTGCGGCTTTAAACAAATTTTGTGCATCTTTAATTCTCAAAGGTAAGGTGACAAGATTCTTGAATAATGAATATCCCTTATTTCAGGCTTGGTATCACCTTCCAGCTGCTTAGCTTTCTTATACAACCTCCTGATGTTGTTCCTGTAGTCAGACTACATGGGTTAATTTAGTTTGTTCCAGCTATGTCTCCATTGTCACTGCTTTCCTTTACACTCTTTGTGTATCGCACCAAAAATACTAGGCGTACTGGGATGTCCAGCATTATGATCTCATTTTGTGTCGTAATGTCTGAATTGAACAACGACCAGAAATAGTTCAGAGTTGACATTTGTTTTTCTGAAAGTGTATCCATCCAGTACATTATTTCCATGGCTCCATGAACCCTGGTCAAGTGATCGTGAAGGTCCTCCTTAATCGTTCAACTTAGCTTCGTCGGTCACAAAAGATTTTTGTACATACCTATATACCTAATCACTTACCGCCTTACCGCCAACATATAAAGCCATTGCAATGTGACACGTTTTTCTTTAGAATTTCACTTCTTGCTATTCTATGTTTCTTCTGGGTCGGAGTTACATACACACATTTGTCGGCCATTTATGTACATCGAGTACATCATTTCTAGCTTTTGAGTAGCTCCTGAAGTGTAAAGTACTCTCAAAGCATACCCATTCTCACATTGAGTTCAGGTTTTTATTCAGCGCTTCCACAAGATTCGGAGTCTGTCTATCTTCTCTTTATTCACTGCTATGAAATATTTGGAATCGCATCCAATTTTAGCCCACGGACTAATTGTTTAGGAACCAAAGCTTGCTTTCCCACTAAACCTTTGACGCTCTCCAGGATGATCCTTAAATATTGACTGTAACTAATTTTATATGAAACGAAAAACTATCTCACTAACGTTCCCATCGTTAAGTTCTTGCTCTAATTGAATACCATGATGCACCGTATAATAGGCGATTTTGTCGCATCCAGAACCCACTAGGCGCATCGAATCACTCCAATTCCATGGGCGTGGGTTGGTCGGCAATGAAATATATGTATGAGTGCAAAAAGAAACCAATTCAAACCCCAAATCTCACACACAATCCGCCTCATGCAAGTGTGACAAAATTAATTTTCAACTTCACTGCACCGGGCCCACGATAATGAGACCATAGATAACAAATAAACGACCAAATGACGTCGTCGTCTCCATAGCGCTGAAGTTTCACACTTTCACCAGTCGGTGTCCTCCCTCCCCTCGCATAGACAAGGCAGATTGTTTCATCATCGTCGCGAACTCATCCTAGAGCCCAAAGGAATACCAAAAGTGTTCGAATCTAAATCCGAATTGAACAATATCATCATCAGTTTGGCCGTTTATACGCGCACATCACCCTTTTTTCCAATGCACCATACAGTACACACAGGGTGACTGGGAAGATAGTCATTCACCCTCCACCCTGCATAAGGGTGCCAAACAAGAAATTGTTCCGCTAAATAAATCACGATTCTGATTATCACCATGAAATCGGTATTTTCCGGCCTGCAGTTCAAAAACACGTCTAAAATCGGGTGAATCACCATGAGTGTCGGCGGGGATACTCATAGTTATTCGGGGCGGTAAATCAATGAAAATTAGATGTGTGTGTATGGTTGATGTGCTTGTGTGACCTACGGCCTGCGGAAAATCAAAATTACCACCTCGGCGTCATTAGATAGCGCTCAGCCACTCACGCTAAAACTTCACATACAACAAAAACAAAACTGAAACAGCGATCAAAATATCATCAAAAACGATTTAAAATCGATTAAGAGCCGCACAGATCGGGTGGTGGCTGTATCTACTCGGAGTGGATCAGGTCATCAATCGGACCGATACCGACCAGCACTGACGTCCACAACCCATGGAACCACGACGTTCAGAAACATCAACGCCCCCAATTCTGACCGCCGCCGTGCCATCCAGGAGGTGAGAAAATTCTTGATTACCTCTTCGCTTGCACTAGTCGTATGATGATGATACTACCGCTGCTGTAGCAATGCAATCTGTTCAAGAGCTCCAACATCCAACACTGATGACGATAATGATGCCATGGCGGTGGCTCTCTCGGTGATCTCGAAAAAGTGGGAATTAAAAAGCCTCCTCTTTCGGGATCACCGAATCACCGAATCACTGAATCACTGAATCACCGCCGCCGCCTGTTTCTCCCTTGTGGCAACCTCATCTTCTAGGCGCGCCGGCCTGTAATTAACTTACAAAAATTAACCGACGAAAGAGTTGTTCGTGTGAATGGACAGGGCCAAGAGAGAGGACGCAGACAGACTAGGATGCCTGTTGTTGCTTCTCCTGGCAATGGTGATGATGATCATCATCATCATGCCTCGCGATTCTTCTTTTTCTCACCTCTAAGCCAGACAAGGCAATGGCATGGAGTAAAGGAGTGAAGCAATTGAATCGACAAACCGTCGAACAAATTGAGAATGCGAACGTCGTCGTGGAGCAATTACCTCCGATCGATTATTAATTAAATCAATGCCAATGATTTTGCCATCATGATCTGGTTGCTCAGATACTTTTATACAAGTATACCAGCCACTATGCGCTGAAGTTGTGTGTCTGTGTCTGTTTGCGGACGTTTGCAACATTTCGCGCTGTTGCAAGCCGTGTATTAATTTGTCCGCGTTGTTAGCTCAGCATGCGGTCGGTGGACACATCACACATCATTACTCTCTACCTGGAGAGAACAGAGACACCAAGCCACATCGAAGGCTCGGACAAAGGATCAGTGTTTTGTCGTTAAAAAATATGACATGATCGCATTGCATCGAGGGGTGGTTTGAGGAGGGCAAAAATGCACATTGCAACATTTTTAGTTTATGTTTCGCAGAATGGTTCTTCATCAATTATAATGGAAGCAGTCAGAGAGAGAGATGGAAATCTGGGAGTTACGAATACTTGTATGCCTGACGCAGGCTTAGTTTCGTGATCACCATAGGGGTAACTGTTGGTGCATAACATGTAAGTTGCGTATGGTTGCTGGAAAACTTTCTTGGTGGCTCGATAATGATTGATTTATTGTGTTTTATAGGCATAGGTTGAACATTGATGCGGAGCTCTAAGTTAAACATTCGTTACAAAGTAAATGTGGCAAGTTTAGGGAGCCAAAGGTGAGTACTAGTATCAAGGATGAATCATTCAAGAAGCAGAGATTCAGAGCCGTGAAGAGTTGCACCAAGTTGTTTACGGTTTTTAAGGTCAAGTGTTCTACAGCCTGCATGAAATGGCTTATAAATTGATAATTCTGACCAAGTTCTAGAATCCCAAAAACCGATCGACTAGGGCCTCGATTTGGACCCTGTTCCCCCTAAAATTCGTTTTGTAATTTGTTTTGTCGTTCAAATAGAGTGAGTATGCGAACAACTAATCCATTGTTGTGCTTCTTTATGCAGGACTTAATCCGATACAAAGCGGATATCACTGCCATTCAGAGGTGCGATAGAATGGGCCGAACAAATGAAGAATGGAAAACTTTGACATCTGCTATGGTGATTGCTTTAGAGAACAGAAGCAACGCCTAATTGGACGTGAACTTGTCCTCGCATCAGGCTGCTATGTCATCACCCCTTATAGAAGAAAATGTCGACTTTGCCAAAGATTGATTTAAAAGTTCCTCGGCCAGACTTATGACCAATACCATAAGCAAGATATTAAGATCGTCCTTGGTGATCTAAGTATCAAGTTAGGAGAGGAGAGAATATTTGGCAACATAGTTGGAAAACATAGCCTGCAAGATATCAGCTCTGAAAATGAATCCATGATAACCGACCTTGCAGCGAGGCGAAAGATCATCATACCCAGGACACTTTTTCTGCCCTTCAGCATCCACAAAGAAGTCGCCTGATCAAAGTTCAAATGCGAATATCTCGCACACCAAAACACCAAACACGTACATATTGTAAGGAAATGTGGCGTCGAGCGGCTACAATGGAAAGGAACCTCTAGATCGGATTGAGTTTCCAAAACCTTTTGAGAGGCATCAAATAGGATGATTTCTGCAGACTGTTTAATGGTCAAGACGGTCAACATTCCGCCGGCCAAGATTTTCGTCCACCCGACTAAAATGAACTACAAAAGCAAAACTTTGTCTCTAAGTATATGCCGGACTGGGCGAGCTACTTTTCGAGTTATTTAAGGCAGCGGGAGATGAAGTTTTTGGGTGCTTATATCTACTCATCTGTCAGACATGGTCGGATTAAAAATTGTCCAGTTAATGGAATCTCAACATCGTTTGCCCTATCCTCAAAAAGGGAGACCCGATACTGGTAGCGTGCTATGAGAACATGTGATTCTTTATAAACGAAAGTCATGACACTAAAAGAGACTTTTCATGTCACAAAAGGATTTCGACAAGTTAAAGCGGTGAAATGTGGTTTCATGTGACAACAACTCTTGTAGTAGAAAGAAATGGTCGAGTTGTCATTGAAGTAAATTAATGTCAATCAAGGTGCTCTCGGCAGTTTCTCTAACACAAACGGCCGAACAGCAAGTCAGAATGGCGCCTACCTGAGATTCGCTGCAAATTCAAACCACGGTACAGTTGTAGAGATCAGGCGGAGAAACACTTCTAGTAATCAATACTTCTTTGGACTAAGCAGACAACTTCGAAAAAAGCTGCTCTCTCCAAAAAAAAAAAACAAAAAATACTATGTAGGACCTTTACGGTCCCAGTCCGGTTGTATTGCGCGCTCAAGTATGGAAGGAAAGTAGGTATCCACAACTGGAAGCGCATAGAAACCCAAGTCCACTCTGGACTGGAACACCACATAGTGTAAGTAATGGTAACTTCAAAACAAATTTTTGAGCGAGGGCGGTACATTCTCCGAATAAGTAATACAATTTACCACCTGTCTTCAGGGCGGATGAGCTAATGCAGATGAGATCGGTATCCGAAAGAGATATCGCTATCTAAATCGATTGCCCGGCCGCACCCAAGGTAATGGAATCAATCAACGTCTACTCTGATGTAGTCAGGGGCTGTCGCACAGTGCTCAAGGCATTCAGATTGTCAGTAAGACTGCGCTGGGTTTCAGGACACTGCGGTATTAAAGCGGAACAAGCGAATGAGCTTGCAAGAAAAGGAAGGCTACCCGACATTAGTGCGGATGCCAACGTCAAACCACCCCTTTCCATATTGAGGAAAATTATCGAGGAAAAAATCGCAAAAACTGCCAACCTAAGGTGGTCAAGACTTGAAGGACACAGGGTATCCAAGGCTTTCTGGTCGCTTTTTGACGGCAAAAGATCTAGGAAGTTAATAAAATTAAACAGGGATAAGCTTAGGACATATAGCCTCTGGTTTTTAACGTAAACCACTACAGGATGCCCATACATCCATGGGACCAAGGATACGCCTTGCCATCGCTTACCTACCCTAATACATAGTATAATACCAAAACAGAACTTGTGTTGAAGGCAAAAGTTCCACCTTTGGTATTGGTCGAGGCCGATCTAAAATCTCTTGCTGCTCTTAGGGTCACAGCACCCAGTACTTATTTGCTACTCTACAATGGGTCAAACCAACAGGAAGACCCTACCCGTGATTTCAGTTTAAACCACACCCACCATGATGCTCCCACAAGGGGGCCTACCTCAACAAGTCAGGCCTGGACCGAAATCCGGGGAGCTCCTGACTCCCATGGTACCGTGATTTAAGTCCTGTTAGGGACTACCAGTGGTCCCGCCGCCAACAAGACCTATGACCTGATCAAATCGTATCAACCTTCGGTGGCGTCATCTGAAGATGTTTACGATAAGACCAGTAATATGTTCTGCCATCGCTTTTTATCAGACAACTTCAATGATGGACGAAGCCTTGATAATTGGGCGGGGGCCCGGATAAGCTTAAGACAGTAATAGTTATGCTGACAGGACACTGTCACCTGCTGAAACACGCAAAGAAACTCAAATTGTCGGATACGGATATGTGCAGATTCTGCGATGACCTGCCAGCTGTTGAGGACATAACCCACATACTGTGTGGATGCGAGGCGATATCGATTAGCCGAAGAAAATTTTTAGAGAAATACTATTTCGAAAACCAAGAGGAAATATACGGCACGAACTCCAAATTCGTTCTTGGCTTTTGCAAGAAAATTGGGTGTTTCACCAGGGCGATTGTTTAGACTTTTGCCATTTGAAGACAAATTCAACTGGTTCCACATGGATCGCAATGGGCCCGTTTTGGTGTCTGGTGTCTGGTGTCTGTGTGATGGCATATCCATCATATCCCTGCTTTACGTAACCTACCACCTTTAGGCTTCCGAACTGCAGTAGCATCAGAAACAGCATGATGAAAGCCTTTTGTTTGGTTGATAGAAATATCAATGGACACCGACGTCCATATAATGATTTCTGAAGGAACTCATGAAATGAAGTGAAAAAGGATACCATTCCAAATCTAATAGACGCCCTCCGCTTTTCATTAGAAGAAGAACTCATCTCGGTCACTTCCTTTTCGAAAATTTAGAAAAATTGTTCTAAGCAACTGTCATTTGGCTCCTTGGGCGTTGCATCAAAAGCTTTTAATTTTAATAAGCCTGGCTCCAGAGCAGGTCCACATACATATATTTTGCCATATAATAAAAGGCCATCAATGCGACTTAATGGCTAATAGCTGACTTTAAGGCAATATACAATATAATACCCTTCATTGTTAGAAGCTGTAAGATGATGGCTAGTTTCGATATTCGGCAAATACTGTTTCAGATATTCCGCGGAACTCTTGAGACCATTTCATAAAAAATAAATAAATTGCTGGCGCGATAGTCCGACCAGAGACCAATGTCCAATCTTTCATACCCACTATGTCATATGCAGTGGTATTTTTGCACAATGAGAGGGGACCTACGGTGTTTAAGCCACCCTGAATGGCGGGAGAGTGAGGGATTTTTACATAAGCCTGAGGCATTTTCGGAGGTTTCCCATTTTTCGCCGAAAGATTAGTGATGTCTGCTTTTTGATGTTTGGCGAGTTTTGAACCCTAACCTTCTTGCCTAGTGTTCGTCGAACATATTCACAGCTCCAGGCCATGACTATAACAATATATTCTCCCCATTTTGCAGGCGTTTCAATGAGGTGCTTACTTACGGGAAAAGCGAAGAATTGAAGAATTGAAGAAATGGTTAGAAAAGCAGATTTGTTACAAATGTGGTAGGACGAAATATATTATAATACAAGGTGTCAACAAACTAAAAGAATCAACGTAGCAATACGTTGCTGAAGACAACTATAACTTTGGAATAGAATTCACTTGGTCTGAGCCTCGAACAGCAACCAAAACGGAAGCTAAAATAAGGCTCCCGGACACGCTGTTTCCGGTTATCCAAATCAAACACTCTGACATCTGCGATAGCTTGATACCTAAAACGGAGGTTCAGTCTTACAGCATTCGGCTCCATATGGCAAGACTATCACTCGTCCTCCGAGTTAGAAGTTTTAATATAATTTATTTCGCCAAACCTAAGTAGCAGCGGTTTCCTAGGGTAATCGTGGAATTAATGTTCACTCCGAGGTACTTCTTACCCACTTCCAAGTTACTACTGTTAATTTTGTAACGTTTTGTCCCAGGCGATGGACGAAAGTTTTTTCTGCTTTGCCTTGTTGCTGGTCAATTTCCGATGACCGTTGATGTCGATGTGTATCCCACCATCTGGACAGTTGTGTTGAAGATAGTGCCTTCCTATATATTCTACTCCTTGATTGAAGAAATCACATACGCTCATCTTCTTCTTCGATTGTGTGCAGCGCTTGTAAAGAGTGTCTCAACAAGAAGTAAGCCCCACACCTCTTGTTGAAATGAAACGAACTGTTGTTGAGATATCTCTGCAATCTTCATTGTATTATAAAGTAGACACTGGATGATTAGTTATGGAACACCATATTTTCCTCGGCTCTGCTGGCAGACCCTCATCCTTTTCTCGAAATTTTCAACCACACGATGTTATTGGAGCCCTATCTCGGCGATGTCCGGTTTCAGAGTTGGAACTGTTTGTGAATGGTTGGCTAGATCTAGCCCCAAAGAAAGGAGTCTAATGGGTGTCTCCGAAACACGAAATTACTCGGCCAGGAAATTTCGTGAGCAATAAATCGATTGTTTCGTGACTTGTATGACACATAGCACCATCTTGTTGAAAATAGAGGTCATCCGCGTCCATATCCTCGAATTTCGGCCACAAACATTTTTTTACCAAGTCTCGGTAGAACGCTCCATTGACTGTAATAGCTTTTCCGTCCTCATTTTCGAAAAACCCCACCGAGCAATTACTCGTTCTGTGTAAATTCGCATCTCCTGAATCACTTTCGGTGCTCCGAATGTTGTAAACTTACTTATTAACGTTGCCGTCAATGTGGAAATGGACCTCACCCGAAAGCACGATTTTCTCGCAAAAATCAGTGTCAGCGTGCATGTTTTCCAGGACCCAATCCGAAAAAGTACGGTGGTGCTGGCGGCCGGCCGGCTTCGATACCCTTGCTAATTTGATCTTGTACGCACGTTGAGCCAAATCGTTCGTCAAAATTTGGTACAGAGTGGCTGTGAAGAGGCCAAGCTCCTGAGAACGGTGACAAATATACGTAGGTGTTTGGGTCGTTTTCGTAACTTTCCATTACTGCGGCGATATTTGTTGCGCACGCTTGTACCGAAAGGCACATGAATTTTTCGCATAGTTGCTGCGATTGAACGTGGATTTTAGTAATAAAATTTATTTGGATTTTTTCTTTCACTGTGTAACGTTGCATGGTAAATTTGCCAAATTTATAGATGGCATCTGTCACCATGTGCCAACCCTGCGCGCATCAGGACCTGGCTACTTCTGTAGTTTAATTTATTTTTCTGGGAAATTTGCAGCTTTTCTTGTTTGATATTCTGAAGCTGGCTTGCTGGATGCCTGTCTATGCGCACGTGGCTTGTTTGATAAGTGGATCGCTCATCTTAGCTTCAACAGCAGTAATTTGGTTGGGCTGAGAACGTCCTTTAAATTGTGTGGAGAAATCAACATGTCTCACGATAGTTTGCAGCTGATGAGTATCATAGTGGGAGTAATCTTTCAAATACAACGTGCATCAAGACGTTTGAAAGGAATAGTTTCAGCTAAGCTCAAGAGCTGTAATCATTGGTTTTCTATACATCTGGGGTCAGCTCCACCAAAAACATGCTTCTCTTTATACTGTCGCTGAAGTTTTATTTAATAGTTTCGTATTTTCCACCAAGGACTACACATTTTTGTCTTTTAACAAACCACAAACTATTTGAGGTATCGAAAAAACTTTTATTTCCCATTAAAGTGCATCTCATACACATGTCCACCACGAGCAAGCTTGCAGCGATCGATTAGGGGAAGCCAATTTCCGACCACTCTTTCACACATTTCGGACAATATTCCGTCAATTTCGCGTTCAATATTGACACTGAGTGCGTCTACCGTTTCTGGTTTGTTGTCATAGACAAATGACTTGACTTCCCAAGACGCAAAGAAAAAAGTTCATTGGTTTCAAATCGCCCGCGCGATGCTGTCTCTTTGTTGGTCCATTTCATGAGATAACACGCTCATCGGACTATTGACTTCAATAGATCGATTGTTTGCCCCGATGTGGGACAAGTGGCGACATTCTATTGAAACCACATCTCCCGAAAGCGATTTCCGTTAACAGTAACATGGCGGTCGTCATCATCAACGAAAAAATAGGCCCCGATGAAACCGCTGGCATGAAGGCCACATCAACCAGTCAATTTTTGTAGATATAGTGGCATCTCATGAAGCACATGAGGGTTTGTAGCGGTCCAATAGCGCAAATTTTACTTGTTGATAAAGTCATTTAGCCAGAAATGAGCTTCATCATTGAAAATGATCTTGCGATGAAATTCCGAATCCGTTGTAACCATTTTCAGAACCGATTCGAGAAAGTTCGATGCTTCAAATGACCATCAGTCTTTATTTCTTCAGTCAATTTGATCTTATACGGGTGATGGCCGAAATCCTTTCGCAAAATTCGCCACAATGATGTTTAAGTGATGCCGAATTTCTGCAAACGGCGTGGAAAGCATTGATTGATAGGAGCGAGGATACTCCTGGCCAACGCTTACCTTGATTAGTAATGCCAATTCGGAACCCTTGTTGAAGGCAAAAGTTCCACCTTTAGCATGAGCCGAGACCGACCTAAAACCTCTCGCGATCATAGACTCACGGACTTATTGCAACTCTGTATCGGGTCAAACACAAGTGAAAGATCTTCCTGCGACTTTAGGTTTAAACCACAGCCATCATGACCCCTTCCAAGCCAGGTCCGGACCGAAGTCTGGTTGCCCTGATTTATATGATCAGTCCTGCCACCCAACAGGAACTTATGACCGGCCGCTTGTAGCTGGTCAAATCGTAGTAACCTTCAGTGGCGTTAAAATCGTCAAACCATTACAATAAGACTAGTATTGCTCTAATATATATGCAGTAAGCACAGTTCACCAAAAAAAATGGTGCATTCACACTTAAAAAAGAAATGCATAAAGGTGGAGCCAACAGATGGTGTGGTCAATTACTGTCTGTCTTCGTGCAATGGTGAAGCGTTTTGATGAAACTGGTTCGGTATAGGGTCAAACTCCATATCAGCATGCTCGGCCAGCTCGTGTACGCCAAAACATCACCATTGTCAGCGGACGTGTTCAAATCCACCCAGGCACCTTAATTCGTCGCCGAAGTCAACAATTGGATTTCATTTATGGCACTATATGCTTTTGCGACATGTTGACCGGCAATCTTCTTCCAAAATTGAATGAAGTGGGTCTGGACGATCTCTGGTTTCAACTGGATGATGCTACTGCCCACAAAAGCCATCAATTAATCAATTTCTTGCGTGCGAAATTTGAAGATCGCGTTATTTCGATTAGAGGAGAAGTTTATTGACCTCTGAGGTCATGCGACACCTTTGGACTTCTTCCTGTCGGGTTATTTGAAGAGTAAGATCTATGTGAGTAACCCAGTGACAATTCAGGATCTCAAACAGAACATCCAAACTGAAATTGCGGCCATTGACCCACATATTCTTCAAAAAGTCATCGATAGTTTTGACCTCTGGATGGTCGCTTGCAACAGAAGCTGTGGTATTTACAATGTCCCATTCCAGTCATAATTGCCATAGAACGAACTTTATTAACCAATAAAATTCGACATTGATTTCATAACAAATTTGAGCTTAATTTAACGAAACTTTACCGCACTAGCTGTTGGCTCATCCGTTAGTTCTTAATGGGAAACCTTGCATAAGAACTTCACCCTTCAGGCGGTATTACATATTTTGTGGGGATTCCTAACTACCGCATGCCTTCCACTGAAGAAAATGATAATTCTGCATCCAAATTTGTTCATTGCCTCAATGATCTTACTCTTGCAGCACTTGTGTCCCAAGACAAATGTGCTGATTCGACTCCCCATTGCTCCTGAATATCTGTGTGTTCATAAACGTTCACGATAGACGACGGAATACTGTTGAAGGTGTATTCAGATGAAAACGTTTCACAAATTCCTTTGAATTTTTTTGTATTACGTTCCTCATTTAACATCTATATATAGGCACATATGCGTCAGTCTGTCTGCTTAGAATAATGGTATTCCGGTATCATACTCGTACGTCATGTACATCATTTTCTATATATCATGACGCTCTCGAGATCATGAAAGACCCTTGATGTCAAGTCATCATCTGATTAATGAAAATTACGCGATAACCATTTATTAAGCCATCAAAGTGAAGACGCAACAAAGTAAGTCATCTTGGCATGGTCACATGTCACACCCTTCCAATCACTGGCAATTCTCTGGTCGCTATCTAATTAAAATTGTTCACACTTTTGCTTAATTAATTGTCAAATTGCTAAATGCAAGCTAGCGCTTTACTGTTACTAAAGCATCACGCCAAGCTGAAAGAGAACCGATCCTCTGTCCGCCAATGTTCATCGTTAATTATAAAAAAATCATTTTCGACGGCTTTTGTCTGTGCCGCGCCTTGACTTTGCGAATAGTTCACATCTCTAAGCCCTGTAGAGATTGTTGAAAAATGATTATTTCGCGATCGGTACAAGTATGCACATGTGCGCCCAACACTTGACGTATGACATTCTCGGTTTTGACAACTCAACAGTCTCGGAGCTGCATACGCGCCAAATATACTTATCAAATAGCGCACGATACTGATGGGAAGTGCTCACTAATTGGCGTATTAATGTGTGCCACCCTCCTCTATAGAGAGCGATGCCTCGTTGCCAAGCATCCATGTGACATGTGTGCAATACGACAGGCGGGAAATCGGCGTTGTAACGCATCTTCATGGCATAAATCAATACACTCTCGTGGTTTCTTGTCTAAGATACTAAGATACGTACTTGAGTTGTTGGCGAGATAAATCTTCCACCCAACGCAACCTCCAAAAAACAAGCCGACTTCATTCATTAGAAGACAATGCTTGTGACTATGTTCTTACCACCACCACCGCCGTAGAATAGAACAGAGCTGGCAGGATCATCTTGTCAAAGTCGTGTAATTATTGCAGTTAAATGCCTCCATGAGGAATGGAAATAAATCATCCTGTCCCGGCAGTTATTTACGAGTTTTAAAATAAGTGACGTGGAAAATGATGCATTTGAATTTTCCGTTTGACGAAATGGGGGAAGAGTCACGAATAGACAGTGCATAAGGTGGTACAGCGGGTGTCACAATGTCGAACTCGATGAGCGCTGGCAGGTTTCTCAAACACCATTCAAAAGATTTGTGCAATTCGTGAGGGAATACTCGTATGCGCATATGGTATCGCCTGGAATCTAGCAAGTGGAAAATGGATAATGATTTCCATTTGAAGTAAATGGGAGAGATGATGGGTTGAGATGAGTTTGTAGAAGTGTTTGCTCTTGACGAGGAAGTGTTTTGGTCAATCATTAGTTGTACAAATTACATTATGGTACATCAAAGCGAATCTTCGCAGATGGTCTAGTGATATGCTGTCCTTAATGACTGTAAGCTCTTCGGGGCAAATGATGACATTCTTCGAATGTGGTTTAACGACTTTATCATCCGTGGTTGTCGTTATTTTATTGACATTGTTATCATTCAATTCTGGTGCGCCAGAATAGATTTCCTGGACTACAGATTGGAAGATTGCTTGGAGGAAAAATTGTTTGTTCACTGACAACTGAAAGCGAACTTATAAATTCCATGCAACCATATATCAGAGATTCGATTGTCCTTTTATTCTCAAAAAAGGTAAAAAATCTTGGAAATCCTTTTCGATCAAACATTCTTATCAAAGTGCATTTTAGTGACCGGGTAGGCAATGTGGATGTTGCACACAATGTTCTATAAAGGGATACCAGCTTTCCAGTACCTGTTCTGCTGCCACGTTTAGGGTTGTAAAAGTCGGTCTGTCATATAAAATGTTAAATTTAATTAAAACGAGGCCTAATTTATAGAGGAGGATTTTAGAAACGATCATAATCAATCTTTTGATCTTCAGTTGATTCTCTAGACTGGTACTAGTAGTATAGTGGAATAGCGGCGCAAACATTTGGACCGCTACATATATTCCTAACTAGGACAATTGATTTGGATTTCAATTGTAGTTCTTTCCTGTGTCATAATGTGACTACGGAAGCAGTTTTTTCAGTCTTCTTGAAATTCCAAAACCAACGCAAAAGGAGAAATTGTTGCTGCCACTAGCGTGGTTGATCACTTTTTACAGAAGCCAGTCACCAAATCTACTATAACAAACATAACACAACGAGTTTTAAAATAATTATTCAAGACGTTAAGGTTAAGTTAGAATATCTGTTGGAAACACCCAACCAACTTAGGGCCCTATTGGCCCATTATGATGCCACGTGGATCTGTGATACTCTTATTCTTGGAACCAATTTGAGCTTCTGACGATGCGTAGAAGACTGTTGACGTCTATATTATTTAGAAGGCTTAAGTCATTGTAGAAGAGAGTTCCTAAGTGGAGTTTTCTTCTTAGGACAGAGCTAAGCATGTACAGAGTATATGGAGGATTGCCTGCTCCTCCTCCTCGTCCATACAGGTTCTGCAGACGTCGTTTGTAAAAGCGTAAAGCATTTTTGCATACTTACCTATAAGGCAGTGTCCAGTGATGAGTTCTATGTTAGCGCTGAGATATTTTCTTTTTTGAAAGATCAAACTGTTAAAGTGATTCAGTTCCAGTTCTGGCCAGATTTGTTTGGTCACTAGACAGGTTGATCCAACAGTCCAGCTAAGATTTGTTCTTTTAATAGCATCTAGCTTTAGTTCCAGTTTGCACACTACCTGGTTCCGATTTTGGCGAGTTCGTCGGCCCTACAATTGATTGGAATATCTGAGTGCACCGGCACGCAACATAGGTGAATGTTGAACATCTCTGCAATCTCCCTGAAAGATGATAGGCAGTTAACGGCGGGTTTAGAAATTTGCGAGACTGAATCCAAGGATTTGATAGCTACTTGACTATCCGAAAAGAGGCGGATATCTTTAGCAGACATCACGTTTTTCCTCAACCAGGACAAGACAAAATTTTAGAAACTAAAATTGGCTTATCTGAGAAAACACCGCCACCAACCTCGCTGTTAGTCTTCTATCCCTGAAAGTATCTTCCTCACAGAAAGATTTAAAGGGAATGCTAACATGAAAGCTTTTGTCAAACCAATGTTGGGGCATAATGTAGTCGATGTTGTCTGGAACTATTCCAAGTGTATTAAGAATATTAGTGTGGCAAGTTTATTTTTCTCTACGTAGCCGCTTTAAGGCGACTAGCTGCATTAGCTGCCACTTGTCTGCTAAAACTATCGAGGTGTTTAAGTGAAACAGAATATCCAGTGCCGTGGAGGAAATAGTAAGTTAGACTCCGCTTATGCACAGACATTCTGTCCTATGGACTTGCAGTTTTTTGCAGTTCACCAGACAACCATCACGTAGGTGAGTATCGGCCTTATAGCTGAGAATTATAGCCAATGTGTAATGCGAGGTTGAAGGCCCCATTTGTTCACAATTGGTTTTTTGCAGGAGAATAAATCGACTGTAGTTTTCTTGACTCTTTCTTGAATACTAGGTTTCCAGTTTAGTTTCCTCTCAGAAAATAAGACCCAGATACTACCTTGATCAAAAAGTTCCCGTATACAGAAAATTGGACATACAAATTTATTCATCTCAATCTACATTGTCCCCTTCACAGTAATCCCCTGCAGCACACTTATCCCAGCGCTTGATCCAATCCTTGACACATTTTTTACATTCGGTTTTCGGTATGTCCATCAGTGCCCCCTGCGATTTTTCCATTACTTCCTATCGGCTGCTGAAACGCGTTCCCCGTAGTGATTTTTTAACTCGATTGAACAGAAAGAAGTCACAGGAAGCCAAATCAGGTGAATTCGGTGGCTGTTGGATGGTATTTGTCAAAAAATTAAGATTAATGATGGCACTGTGCGTCGGAGCGTTATCATGATGCAAAATCCACGAGTTTTCTGCCCACAATTGGTGTCTCTTTCGGCGAATTGCTTCACGCAAACGTCTCATAACGCCCAAATTCGAGTAATACTCTTTGTTTACTGTCTGGCCTTCTGGCATGATGCACTACAGCGTTGTAATCCATGAAAACCCTGAGCATTGCCTTCTTTTTTGACTGAAAACGACGTGGTTTTTTTGGTCTCGGGTCATTTGGTGAACGCCATTCACTTGCCTGATCTCTGGGTTGAGCGTCGTACTCATAAACCCGTGTCTCGTCTCCAGTAATGATCCTTTTGATGAATGTGGGATCAGATTCAGCCTCGCAAATCATCTCTTTTGCGACGTCAACACGGTCTCTTTTTTGCATAAAATTGATGTCTTTTTGCACCAACTATGCTGCTACACGACGGAAACCCAAATCATTAACCAAAATGTCTTGGACGGATTTATAGGCAATGTTCAAGTCCTCCGCTATCTCTCTGATGGTTAATTTGCGCTTATTGACCAACATTTCTTTTACTCGTATTTCATCAATGTTTTCGTCGGTTTTCGATGTCGATGGTCTGCCACTGCGTTCATCATCTTCGATTGACTCACGACCACTTTTGAACCGCTCGTGCCACTGGTAAACCACCGTTTTCTTTAGAGAATCGTTGCTGAAATACTCTTCCAACATTTCCAAAGTTCGCGTACCATTAAATCCGTCTTTTACGCAAAATTTAATACAAGTTCGTTGTGGCAAATTTAAATCCATTTCTAAAATTGTAAAAAATCGCCAACACACACAGGGGTAGATGTACTCTTGGCTACGTAACTTTTGCAAATGTCAAGCTATGACGCTCAGATAGAGACTGCCAACAACAGATTTATCAACTTCACAGCTCTTCAACTCCAATCCGAACAATGGGAGCGCCATACGGTAGTGTAATGCGGGAACTTTTTGATCAAGGTGGTATTTCGCTGTACTATCGATTGAAAGAGGGTTTATGAATGGAATTTAGTTTTTCCTAGAAAAGATCTTGTCGATCAGTTTTATGTGGGTTTACTTCCAACCCACAGTGATCCGCCCAGCGGGTTAATCTGTTAAGATTTTGCTGTAAGAGTTTTTTAATGGGATTGAGATGCTTTCCTAATACGGATATAGCAACGTCATCTGCAATTGCCTATGCTTACAGGTATAGCAGCAGTTCGATGACCATTATGTTCCTAGGAAGGGGTGAAAGGACACCTCTGCTAACATATCTTCTAACTTAAGCCCCACCCAGTTTGGAATTGATTATCCTGCTATTTAGCATAAGACTGATCAACACCCCAAGTGAGTCTTCTTCCTTCCGAGTCGTTAGCGCCGTTGTGATGGCGGATGTGTAGATGTTGTCAAAGGCACATTCTATGTCCAGGAACGCAACCATTATATACTCTCTATAATATAGGGATTATTCAATGTGCCTAGTTAGTGAATGTAGAGCCGTTTCCACCAACTTTCCTATATTGAGCCGTAGACAATAGTCGTGGGTTAATGCTAGATCGTATTTGGATATCAATAAACCGTTTTTGAGCTTTCAGAAGAAAAAACGATAGACTTATAAGTCCGAGGTCCTTTGGGACAACATGAGATTAATTTCCGGCTTTGGGAATCAAAACTACATTAACTTCCCTCCATGACAAAGGCATGTGGTCAGTTTCTACACAGCTACTCATAATATTCACTAGCGTTGGCAGTAAGATATCTGAAGCTATGCAGCGTCCAGAGAAACTTGACTCTTGTGATCTGAACATGAAATTTAGTTGCGGCAGCAGAGGTCCTACTAAGGTTGTTATACATCTTTTGATTGGTAAAGAGGAGGACTTTAAGGTTATAAGTTATACTTAACCCATAGACTCTAGGAAGCCACACAGAAAGCATCGTCGCACCATAAGCTGATAAAGGCTGAAAACATATTTCGGGAATGTGGTAAATTCACTTCCACTTGAAGCGATTCTATTGACAGGCACCTTGACCTTATCCTTGACAAAAGTGTCAAGACAATCGATTATTTTATAGACACGTCAAGGAATTTGTGGTAAAAAATGGAGACCATTCTCAAGAACTATGCATGGCCACAACTGAGGCACAAAATAGTACAGTGCTCTAAAGATAGTAAAAGTTGTTAGTCTTTTGTTTAGGGACTCTGCTTTGTTTTCCATCCCAGGGCTCATCTAAAATGAGATTCTAGCTGTTAACTCTATAGACAAGGCCCATCTCCTTGCTGCGAACTTCTCAGGCAGCTCAACACTACTAGTTTGAGTCATGTTTTCGTAATATTACTTCAGCGAATTTTCTTCTGCTCGTACAGAGCTATTATATTAAACTTGCATCCCTTCTTTTCTTTTTGCCACGTGAGAAGCAATCATCTCCTGGATTTCATAATAGCTGTACGGGTTTTTAAAAGCAACACGAGAGCACGACACTAAGCTATCGACTTGGCGTTATCCAACTACTACGACAGTATTGCTCGCATGTAAGGTTTCTATGTCAGATCATATTATGTAAATCAAAAATCGGATACTAGGTCTCGGCCTTTTTGAAAAGGCGGGATTCACGATAAACCAACTGGGCACGCCTTAAGAAGAAGCTCGACTGTCAAGCCGCCTAAACTCAGAACAAAATATAATGCAAAGGAAACTGTTCAGAACCAGAACGACAAGTCACTTAACCTAAGTTAGAGGAAGATTGGATTCTTTATACATCGAAGCAACAAAAATATAAGAAACTAATTTCGACTTCGAAAAATGCTTCATCTTTTGCAAAAAGATGAAAGCAGCAGGAGAGCCAAAGCCCTCAAAAGTCTAAAATCAGCCAAAGTGGAATTACTTCCTCAGGGCGCCTGATCAGAATCAGACCACAAATACCTCCTATCGCTGATTCTGCAAATAAGCTTAATAATACAACTCGCCGTAGCTGGCATATGTTATCGATACTCCCTTGTTTACTTTGATGGCTTTAAGTCGTCTTTCACTGATGGCACATAACATATGTATGTATATACAAAAGACGATAGACCTACTGCTGGCAAATCTAAGCTGAATCTTTAGAGTATGGCTAAGACTGGCATGCCGAGCCCTTACCCAACAATAAAAGTAGTTCGGTAAAGATGATTAAACGTTCGCCAAGACAACTTTTGACGCCATGTGTAACATGATACATAGTTCTAAAGTCTACGCTCAGGCATATAACATATACATGGTGAAGCTGTACTGTCTGCTGGATTACGGCTAGTGAATGTCTGCTCTAAAGCGAAATCAGCCATAGATGTTACAACGTTTGGTGACCTAGAAATGGCCTTTCAGTAAATCCTCTTTAAACAGAGGTTACTCCCCTTACCAGGAAGAGTTACTTGACTAATTCAATGCTAAAGAGCATCATAATTTGTTTCTCCAATGAACCTAAGTATTTAAGTGTCATCCTGGATAGCTATCTTCCTTGCAGCAACCTTTCGCGTCACTACTGCATTTTTAAGACGGAAAAGAATGGTCTGTCTCGGCTGAAAGGGGCTTTTCTTTTTCTAGCCCGCCTGGTTCTGCTGTAGATGCACTGATATTTATATGTATCATGGTCACGTTCCGTCCAAAATCAAACTACTTTCGGTACAACACGCAATTTAGTTTTAACGAAATTGCTCGACGACCGTTTTGAATGGTTCTGGTCAAAGTTTGAGTCATGGAAGCAATGTAGTCTTTCTGGAGGGCGAATTCACTCCTCGTTAGTAAACTTACGTGTGTCTTTCGAGTGAAAATATACGCAGTTCTGATGGCAATGAAACAACATCCCATGTACTGAACTTTCATCAGTTCAGTTCAGTTTATATGCATTTTTATTACATCGAATCCATTAATACTTACAAGTTATACAAAAAATTAGCTTAATTAACTTAGCCAGTTCGAGAATGCAAAGCTTCTATTGACGCAGTCGGAAGACTGAGCTCAGATAGTCTTGTTTAGTTTCGAGGCCAAATTGGGATCACGGACGATGATATTGCCTACGAACTTGCCAGGCAAGGCCTAGAGGAGACATTCTCCTGCGTTGTCGGTTAGGGCTTCCATTGACTTCAGGATGCCGCCAGACCAAGCGAATCTTTCCCGATGTTGTGACTTTGCTGCTGTCCTGGAAACAATGTAAATTGCTTACTGCCGTCGCGACATCAGTACGTTAAGCTCCTAAATATGCTAGACATAAGAGACCCAACATCCTGCGACGCCTGCTGTAAGACTGGTGACGACACCGCAGAACATTAGGTCTACCCTTGCACCAGGTTGCAGGTACTCGACACTGATGCGCGGTATGCTGGTATGCTGGTATGCTGGTACTATAGCTCTTTCCCCTGAAGCACGTACTCATCTGTGAAAAACTCATAAATTCCAGTAAAAGGCGCATACTTGTATGAGGGACAGAATAGAATAATTCTTTGTCTCTATGCTCTGTTCCGACAGAAAACAAAGGCCGTTCGAACGCTAATCAACCGTAAGCTTAAAATCTCGATAACACCTGCTGTAAGATTATTGCACCAATAACTCCACAGATGTCTCACTGGAAAATGGAAAGAAAGTCTACTCAAATCTTTCAAAAGCAATATACTCGTAGTTGCACTTATATCAAAGACATTTGACTAAGTTGGACATCAGGCTCTTTTATCGAAAATGCATGCACTAGGGATAGACGGATCACTTCTTCCACGGATGAGAAATTACGTTCCGAGAATTCAAATAGAGTTCTCATGAACGGATTCAAGCCTGACATCCGCAAAATAAATGCTGGTGCTCTGACATACTCGATGTAATCAAATATCCTGAGAAATATCCTCAAGCTATGTAAGAAATAATTTTCTCATTCTGATCTGGCCCCAATTCGACTACAATACCCACAACTGCTCAGGTCCTCCTAAGAACTATCTGCTATTGTTAGAATTGATAGCCGTGAAACAAGACTTATAGATGAGCCCTATATTGCCCAGTCAATAGATATTCTCTAATGCCGATGTAATGTCTCTGGGCTTACCGTGCTGTACCACTTTACTCTGAAATATCGATATTCTTTGCTAAGACGTACCACTGAATTATGGTACTCTCCAATTCTCTCCAATTATAAGGTGCCTTGAGCTAGCGCTAATATTTTGGCAAAAAGGATAATCTTCCAAGTTGAAATATAAGCGTCATGCGAAACTTTGCTCATTCTTATATTTTGGGTCTATCAGGCTGCATTAGAACCTTTTAATCAGGATATTTGGGTATTTTCCAATGTAAACCAGATATTTAATAACAGATAGCTGTTGAAGAGTGAAGAAATTGGAAGGAATCTCAAGAAATTAAGTCGGTTTCACAAGTTATGGTGCAGCTACTTGAAAAAGAAAATGAAGATCAGGCAACTTCAAACTAATCGTACATACCATCTCCATCTCAAAGATCCTTAAACATTTTAAATTTAAATTTTTATTTGGAGAGGAATGATTCAGAGCTTTCTGTTGGTGCCCCATAAATTCACGACATTTCCTCGGCATCGGCTTTCATGGGGAAATTCTGAAAATTAAATTTGCTAACCACCTGTAATTATCCGCGTCAAATTTCCCATTGTTTGCATTTAAAAATATTCACATGACCATTTAGAGTTGGCACTTCCTTATGGTCACTTCATCAAAGTCCTCTTGAATAAACCAATTAACATCTCACAACCCATTCACTTGGCAAAAATCCACTTGAGTCATCAGCCTGTCATGCTAATCCAAAGAAATTACCTGCTAAGAGAAAAATCCTTTTTTCCCCTGAAACAGTGTCCCGAAAAGGATTAAATCCAGTGTCACCAATTATACTCCTCAACGATAAAAAATTACCACACTCTGTCAATTTCATCTTTTAAACAGCACAAAACAAAACCAGAAGACATGGCCGAACAAGGATGTCAGAGTACCCTCTGTCAACCGTCCGTCCCACTACTTTGGTATAACCACCACCTGCAGCTATTGCGGGGGTGCAGCACTTAAACCAGCCAACCATCCCAATCACATTCTCTGGATGAATTCAAAAGTCTTGCAAAAGGCTTAGGGCCCAAAAGTCAAACAGATATAAATAACCAACAATAACACACAAATAAACGATAAATAATATTTTGTTTCGGCGGCCATCTCCTGTCGATCGTTAAAGACCCGCTCGTCCAACAATAGCCCATCACCGGCACTCACACAATGGGGAATCCCAAGTCCCAAATGAAAACCAGGAGAACAACACTATCCACCTAAAATGAGCCAAGGCGAAGGAAGAAAAATCGAAAAATCCCAATAACCAATGAATAAGATCACAGCAGGACATCTTTGAGTTCAGTCAACACTCGGCGAGCTGGACACACCTTGGCTGTTACTTTTACACTCATCCAATGGTGTATAGGTCTACCTCTAGTCCAGCAGTCCACCAGTCTACCAGTCGTCCACCACCACCACTCATATGGACGCATGAGTTACGATCAAATTCAAATGATCGTAAATATGTCAATCGCGATCGTCGGACTTGGATGCACCCCGCGAGATCATTAAGGGCGACACTATCCACACTATCCGCACTATCCGCACTATCCACACTATCCACACTAACCACACACTACACGATCGGAATTTGTCGATTATTTTCACATCGAACGCTGGACTGTTCCGTCCGGCTTCAACCTGGAACAGTTCCAGCGCAAAGATTTAATTAATTAAAATTATGAACGTTCGGTCCGAACGATCGAGGATGCATTTTCGGGATATTTTATGGTTTATTGGTTAAATCTCGGCTTCATTCGACTTGCGAGTTTCGAGGATAATTTATAGCCCGACTTGAGGATGGTCCTCATGGGATGCCGAAGCCAGTGTCAATTTCAGGTAGTTAGCGCGCGCAGAAGAGGTGCCATATACTCGTTCATAAAAAATTAAAAAAAAAAACGAAAAACCAAAGTGATGACAGGGTATTAATGTTTCATAATTTTCGAAAGGTGACGCACTATACATTTGCATAATTTTCGAGGCACCCAGATATGGTGTTACTGGGCATCTTGTGTATCTGTGTATCTTGGAGGCTGTTCACTTGTGCTGACGCATTCCAAGAGGAGTTCGTGAAGTATATTCGTATTTTGAGGGAACGAAACGCGACAGAAAGGCATAAATAAACAATAATTCTTTCAGTGGAAGTAATTTGGAAAGAAAAATGGCACGAGTTGAGGATGCGGCGTAAATCATGACTTAATACCAGCCGCAGACACAAAGCCATTTCTTGGGGGTGGCCATAAAGAAGCTGAAGCTGATGCTGTCCATAAGCTTATGAGTTTCTTCTGTGATTTTGGTGAAAGGGTATACTCTTATTTGAATGCAGCATAAGAAGCTAGATCGACATGGTTTGGCTTGAGTCGGCCTGGGTTTGGTTGGATCCATTCACAATATCGATGATTTATCGACGATTTGAGAATTTGGGACTGCCGATAAGTCATTGTGGCTGTACGAGCAGTGAGTTCGGAGTGATAAAATTCTTCAGTTTCGAGCAGAGCTTTGTTAGCGGTGAAGACAGACAACTTGATACATGTGAATGCTGTTGATGTTATAAAATAGGATTTGGTTTCGTCGAAAGTGGAAGCAGGTGGTAATCTTGAATTTAAAATGCTTTTCGATTTAGAATATTTAACAAAAATGAAGAAAGAGCTGTTTAAATTCTGAATATATCATGGAAAATTGTTGGTGGTCTTCGAAACCTTCTCATTTGATTAGTGAAACTAGCGATTCAGCTAATATCTACAATTTGTTCCGAATTTTTATACACGAATTCTGATTATCACTGTAATAATCACTAATGTCGGATATCGACGTAACGAAATGACGTACAAAGCTCGATTATTTCAGCATCACCACAAATAATGAAGACAAATCTGCTCGAGTTCATTAGCTCCGAAGCTAATGGGCAGTTGAAAGCAATCACCTTCTGGACTTCATACTCTCGTCTGACCTGGTTGTTAACGATGTGACTCTCAGCCAGGAATTGACACGAAAGTAAGACAGCAAGTAGTCAACTGAACGCTGTCTATGTATTCCATGTGGGACCATAGGTACATCGAATACAGAATCGGATGCAAGATCTTGTCCCTTTTAAAGAGGAGAAATCCGCCTCAACTGCACACGCTTTGAAAAGAAGCCCGGTAAGACTTGATTTTAAATCAAGAGAAGACAGAGGAAGCTATTCAGAAACTGAACGTTGAGCTTATCAATTATTTTCAATTGACATGCCCAGCATAGAAGAGTTTAATGGGCTTATCTTTTGTTGAACTTGATCTTTGGTTACCTGATTCAGAAGCTTCGTATCCATATTAAACGTACTCTCCCTGCCGAAACAGCAGCGGTTTCCTAGAGCCCGGCTTCATCGAACTTTCACTAGGAATTGAGTTCAAGAGCTGTCGTATTTTCCGAGATAAATGCTACTTTAGCACATCCAAGGCTGCTACAGCACACCGTCTGCAAGATTTTGTGGTTAGCTATTCAGTCTCAGAAAAACAAATTACTAACACTTAAGTTTCTTCGAGCCCGCGAACGGACAGACATACGCATCGAAGTGTTGGACGAAAGTAGAATGACAGCGATGAAACTGAAAATGTTATAGATACCAGCAAAAACCGATCAAATAAATATGACTATTTGCGGAATCGCGGACCTGCGATCGGGAAACTACTAACTGTCCTATAACTAGGATTGATCCAACAGCACAACAATCAAGTTCGTAGGGTAGCGCTCGTCCTGCCTCCCAGTGATAGCATGAGTGAAACCTTAATCAAGCAAGCTAAAACGGCAAGTGCGTGCTTGAGCTCTACCATAATACTGGCCTACCTCATCATAGGGGAGAGGAGGAGGAACAAAAAGTTGTCACGAATCAGCTTTCAGCCTCGGGAAGGACACCAGTCTTCGGATCTGTAAGCGGAATTTTTGAATCCTTAAAAGACGGCGTGCAACTGAACTACAAAGCTAACAAAACTGACAACGGAGAAGGACGACTTTACCAACGACTGCTGTTATAAGCACCTCGACAAAACCTGCTAGGAATTCTCTAATTATGACGTGGAAATTGTCCTTGACGATTTTAATGCCAATCTATTTAGATAAGGAGCCAACTTTGGTAATATAGCGCGGAAGTAAAACCTCCACACTATGACCTCCAGAAACGGGCACATGGCTATTATTGTAATTTTGTAACGGGACGTAATGTAACTATAGTCAGCATACGGTTTCCACACCTGGAGATCGATAAAAGACCTGGCTGGCTCCTGATCAACCAAATTTGTCATATTGCAACCAACGCAAGACGTTCATAAAGTGTCTTGCATGCTCAAACATTACAAGCGGCATTTCGGACCATTATTTTGTTGTAGCCAAGATGCGGGTACATATATCCATAACAGCCCAAAACCAGGAAAACACTGTGAGTAACAACTACAATCGGGAAGGACATCTACAACCGTTTCCGATTGAGTTTCCCTTAACCTCCCAATGAGTCCGATGCTTCCAGCATCTAACTTAGAAGACCAGTGGCATCATTGTCAAAGAGCATTCAACGAGGCCGCCTCTGATGTACTGGGTTTCATCCCGCCGCAACAGGGAAACTCCTGGTTTGCTGACGAATGCAGACAGGCAAATCACGAAAAACAGCACAAGGGATAAACTGGCGAGCTCTACGAGCAGAATAGAAGGAAAGAACATAGGCGGCTCAAGAGGAAAAAGAAAGAGAAAAAAAATGAGAAACGCTCGATCGTGGCCTTAGAGAGGTGCTACCAGAAGACTGAAGTTCGGAAGTTTTACCAAGTTAGGCCTGAATAGAAATCTGCGAGGATAAGAATCCGGAAAGATTATTTCTGCAGAATATTGAACGGTGATGACGAATTATTTTGCTTAGTATCGTCAGTGTTTTTGTTTACTGTGGTTGTTTGTAGTTGTGTCTAGGGAATTCAGGGTGGATGTAGCCAATATACGCGGGCTAAGTAATCACTCTTCTGAGTACTTCCACGTCTGAAATTACAGACCAGCTGTTTTGGCACTTAGTGAAACGCAGGTAGATCCCCACCCACACCTCTCAGACCACCCTGATCGGAAAGTACCTGCCTACGAACTAGTGCCACTATTCTTTTCCCATCGCGGTCTCGCCATTTATGTGCGTAGTGATGTAGCTTACCAAATTCCAAAACAATGTAGTCCCTGTTCCAATCCAGAATTCAATTTACGTTGTTAAAATTCCATCTCCGTAAGCAAATTATCCACTACTGCTTTAAATACAGAAGCCGCAAACTGGACAACAACTCGACCCTTAATGAGTTTGATGCGCTGTGTGACTCCATACAAAGAATTGTATCCCTGTATCCTCATACTGAAATCATGATTACGGGCGATTTCAATATACACAATTCTGGTTGGCTTCGATATTCTGAACAGGCAACACCCGAGGGACGATGAGATCTTCGCTACGGAAAATAATTTAACCCAGCTTGTAAATGAGTACACACGAATAGCACACGTTGATAGTCATACCGCCAACACCATGGACTTCTTTTTAACTTCTCACCCTGACAAGTACTGCGTTGATGTGCTCTCCCCTCTAGGCTCGTCGGACCATTGTGTCATATCACCTAATTTATCGTACACCGACCACACAGTTAGAGAAAATATTCCTAAAAGAACCGTATGGCAATACGAGAAAGCCAATTGGAGCGGACTTAACAACTTCTTTAGGAATTTTAACTGGTAATTGTGTTTCTTCGATAACGACGTGGATGCCGCTGCTGATATGATAATTGACACTACTGTAATCTCCTTGTAATGAGATATTTTGTCCCTTATCGGGTTAAGAGTATCAGACCAAAAGAAAAGGCATGGTATGACTCGAGCTGTAAAGAGGCTGTCAGGGTTAGAGGAATGTTTTTTCGGTCCCACAAGACCAACCCGACAGAGGAAAATCGAAAAAAGTTTAAATGAGCCAGAAATGACTGCAACGCTCAAGGGTGTGAAATTCCAATACGACCAAAAACTGAGGCAAAAAATACTGCAATGTCCCAAAGGTAGTACAAATTTTTGATAGTTCGTCAAAAATATTAGATATTCTGCCTCATCCTCCATCCCAACGCTCATTTACAATGACATTCCAGCTGTCAGCTCTTTGGACAAGGCCAATCTGCTTGCTGCACACTTTGCGGTTAGCTCAACACTCCCAGATTGTGCTTGTCCCCGCATACACTTAAGTGCGTCGAATCTTTAATGGGACGAATCCATTTTCGCACTCGTGTATTAGCAAGAGTACTTAAAGATCTCAACATGCGTAAATCCGCTGGTCCAGATGGTATATCTCCCCTTCTTCTGAAGAGGTGTTCTTCGAAGCTGGCAAAACCATTGCGCAAGCTTTTTCATCAATCCTACTCTTTCGGACTCTTTCCTAGCAGATGGAAAACAGCATTTATCCAGCCTGTTCCTAAAAAAGGCGAATCTTCTTCTCTCTCCTTATACAGACCCACTGCACTTATGTACGTCCCTTCTCAACAAAGTCATGGAAACGCTGATAAACCGACAGCTCATGAAATATTTCGAAATACGAAAACTTCTTAAGTCCACTGTGATTTGATGGCATGTCTCACTGAAAAATTGAACCAAAGCGTACGATCGATGACTCTATTCTTCAATGGATTAGAACTTACCTTTCGGAACATTCATATCAAGTTGTCTTTGATGATTTCAAGTCCAATTTTCACAAAATAAGTGCTGGTGTGCCTCACGGTTCCGTTCTGTCGTCGACACTCTTTTTAATTTTCATCAATGTGTGTAGCACATCTATTCCTTTGCAGATGACAGTACTCTCTGCTTTTCATATTCGCTCTTCGGCTGTAGAACAGGAATATTAAATTCCGATATTAACAGCATGACGAATTGGGGAACTATCAACCGAGTGGATTTTAATGCTTCCAAAACTCAATGCTGTCTGCTGTCGTTACTGCGAAATTTAAACACCAGGCATTATCCATGAATGGCACTTGCATCGTCGAAACCGATAAACTTTCCATCCTCGGTATATGTGTCAGTGACAACTTACGTTGGAATGACCACATATTCGATGTCGTCAAAAATGCTGTGAAATGTCTAGGTTTCCTGAAGCGATGTAAGAAATATTTACCCCCTCTGATCAGGCCTCAATATTAAGGAATTCATCCGCCAGAAATTGGAGTACAATGCCCACATCTGGTCAGGTGCTCCTAAAACATCTCTACACCTGCTAGATAGGATTCAAAAGCGTGCGATAAAACTCATAGGTGATATCCGCCCCTCCTCAAACTTTTAACCGTAACACCCGTCTCGCTATGAATGCTCATCAGAATACACGCAAGCCCACATTCGGACGTACTGTAAAATATCGTGGTCCTTTCCCATGCCGTACAACACGCTTATGGAATGCCCTGCCGATCTCTGTATTTCCTGGTCGTTATAACTTGCAAACATTTAAAAACAATGTACATCGGTACCTGTCTTTTCTTCCGCCCTAAATTTCCTTCGCCATCAGGAATAAACCATTCAACTTTCATCATTTCCGCCCACACAACAGAGATGAAGTCAGGAAATGAATTGAATTCTACGATGATTTTTGGATCCGCAGCATACATCAACTCATCTCTAAAATCTGCGTCGATGAAAGTATGCCCGGCGAATTGATCCTCAGCATGGTTTGTCCAATCCTAAAGAAGGGAGATACCCTTAACTGCGCCAGAAACTGGAAAATAAATCTCCTCAACATCGCATTCTAAGTACTGTCTGTCTAAAGACCTTTAAGCAGTCCGACCGGCTGGTTTTAGGCCAGGAAAGTCCACCATAGAACAAATTTTAGCGTTACGGCAGATTTTGGAACAAACCCAAGAGTTCCAAATTGATACACACGACCTCTTCACCGATTTCCCAGCTGCATATGACAGAACCTATAGAGATGAACTACTCTGAGCCATGTCTAGTTTTGGCACCCATACCAAACCCATCCGACATTGCAGGATAAAGATGGTGAATGCACGTTTGCTCCGTCTACATCTGTTAAGACGAAACCGAGACCTTCGATGTCAGAAAAGGACCCCACTGTCATATGATTTTTTCAACAACATTCTTGAAAGAATGAAAGATGACCCATCTTTCTGTACAGTCACTCGCATACGAAGACGACACTGATATGATGGCAAGAATACAGCGAGCTATCAATGGAGCGTTTGCGAGCGGTAAAGACGGGTAAAACGGTCAACGAAGGAGAAACAAAGTGGAAAAGATACTCTCGTTCAAATTGTAGATATTGAATCGAAGAAGTATTATAGCACATTAGCAATGCTTCTGAAGGCTTTCAAGTAATGAAGAGTATATTTCTCCGAAACAATTCGAAACAGGACTGAGCAATAACTTCTTTTCTATGAACGCATGGATTCTTATAAACCTGAAGCTCTCATTTCAGCTCATGCATATTCATAAATTTATGTGTTCCGTATTTTGAACTCATATCTACGAGAATCGAATCAATTTATATAATCCGCTTTCCCACCCTAAATACATTGCAATTGAGACCCTGAGTTGACTGACATTTTCGACTGACAAAGGCTCAAGGGTTTTAAGCACTCAGTTGCACAGTATCACCATACCTTCGCCATCAAGTACTCGTAAATCCTTACCTGAAACAAACCAAACCACGACGCGTAGTTTATCGATACCCAATTGGGTATGGTGCTCATTAAAACTACCCAATGCAGTAGCTCATTTTTCGATCTGCTTGTTTCTGGAAAATAATTAACCAAAGTGAAGTAACAGTAATCTTCTTGTTAGTTATGTTACATTGCACCATCATCAACATCCGTGTGTGCACGTGCCGATCACACTTCTAGTGTCAAGTGAATTGCACATTTAACCACGTAAACCAACCACCACCAGTTTCACCTTAATGTTTTTCCAAGATACACATGCACGTGCTACATTCCACTCAAAAGAGATACGAGTACATATTTGAACGTAGTCCCAAAGGGGCGGCCACATTTTCAAGTATTTTTCCGCACATTTCTGCAAAAAAACAAAAAAAAAACACTACCAACTCCAACTTCAATAACCAGAAACAGTTCCCACATATGTAGTCGTAAGAGACGATGGCGTCCACATACGCCCGTCCTGTACGTACAGCACAATCAACAGACCATTAATCAAAATGCAAGACCTGCATAAAAGAATCTCTGTGGAATCGATAAGCGCCCCACTACGGCGCATGACGGCAATAGCACCTTACCCCAGCGCCACCGAGTCAAATCCAATTGATGAAGTTGCTCATGATTCCCCATCCCCTTGCGGTCAAATATCGGAATTCCAATTCGATATGATCCCCGCCCAAATAGCATTGACGTACGATTGATGATCTTTTGATTGCGACTGCTGATCGGATCCACGGGCTATGTGAAGCGCCGAGCGGTTGCGTAACTTCACGTGGGCATTGCACTCACCAAAAAAAAAAAAAATCACTGAAATCAACGAAATCACCGAAATAACTTACTCTGACAGCTCGATGCCTATTGCTGAATTCCTTACCGCCACTGAAGTCCCTATATCGCTTTCGATACCGACCACCGCTGGCTAGATGCCCATCATTGACAAAACAAATCACATCGGAACTTTGAGAGTCTCGAACAGAATCCAATTAACGGATTCACACCGAATTCCTCCGCCGATGCATCTTCTTTTCGACTCTGAGCAACAAAAAAAAAAAAAGAAGAAAAGTCATAGGTGATTCCCTGCGTCACTGTAATCTGGCGCAACAAGAACGAACTGCCGCGTAACTAGTAAAATGTTTTAATTAGCAATCATGAGACCAACGAGACATGGGAAACGCGCTCCTTAATAAAAACATCTCTCCGGGATGAAGTGATCCTAATTAAACGGTTGTCAAAGTCGCGAGAGAACATCACACAGGGCCACACACTTTGCGCGGGCATAAATTTTCCTCATTCATTGCAGTTTGACACGATCGGTGGCTGACTTGACGGTATCCCCTAAAGCCCTGTATCCCTGTCAAACAATGTTTCACTGTACTCGCATCCCTGTTTCCCTATAACAACTATGGCACACGTTCTATTTTGGTCGTTTGACATCTCGGCGATTTCACTTTGCTCGTTCCCACCGCACAACGCAGCTGGATCAGATTCATTGTCACTTAACGCACAAACATGAATGATCGTTGCGTAATTAGAGGATCATCTGCTCATCTCGAATGAAGAATGAGCGAAAATCTGATGGAGAACGTACTCATAGATACTTGTAACGATTTGATGTTTGTGGTAAAGTGTCAACGATAACAATGTTAAATGTCAAACTGGATCATTGTACCCTACTCTCTATCTATTTCTCTGTGTGTGTGTATTTTTTCTCGTTTTTGACAAACAAGATCAAGCGACAGCTGCACGCCGATATTTGATGCAAATGACAAATATGTTGCTGCTGCGGTGTGGTTAGCTTGCTGCCATAGATACTTTTTGACACGAACGTTTAATAGGCAATCAATTTGTGTCAAAACTCTTTTGTTGTTAGATGATTGACAGAATTGGACCTGTCATTGTGGTTAATGATTGATCTAGGCGGAAGCCATACAGGATAAGTGTGAAGTGAATACACATAGATATTTGTAAAGAGAGATGCGAATATGGAAATTGTATCTTTGAACGGAAGATTAGAAGAATGGCTGCAAAGAAGAAAGAATAACGAATTATTGTTTTGTAGAAACTACAAGAACACAATGCAGATGGAATTGACTTTGACGATAATCTGATAATCTTTGATTTGGCCAATCTTTGTCATATTGAACAAATAGACATCAAATTTAGCGCTATTGCATGTTGAAACTGAACGAGAGTGGCAGAAATTCGCCATCATCTTATACCTTTAACGAGTCTGTTTACAAAACACTTTCTATACGAATATTCTCCGTCTCCTGCATAGGTAATTCCATTTCTTCTATTTTCATATTTACATACGTCGTTGTGTATCTATTATGAGTAATAGCCGTAGCATGAGTGAAAGTTCAACTCGCACTATGCTGAATATTCTATCTGAGCATCGGAATGGGTTTAGTATGCTCATAGTCACTGTCAACGTAAGCCTGACTATTTGTTTAGAGATCCTTTTCTACATAGTATCTGGATTAATGGGACATAGTTTAACCCTGACAAGGATTATCAAATAGAGAGCTACAATTTATTCCGCAATGACAAAATAACGAACACTAACATACTAGAGGACGATTTGCTATTTATTGCAAGGCTTCCCCCAATTAGTAATTGGTGAATCTTCTTCTAGTACGTTTTGGATGTACAGGGTGACTTACTCGAACTCCAACTTTTTAAAATGCTATAATTTTTTTATTTTTTGATAAATTTTATTGTGCCAAAGCAAAAAATGTTGGAAAATACATCAATTTTAAAATTGTATCAGTAGTTTTCAATATGTCCAACTTTGGCGCGAATAATGGCCTTGAGACCGTCGAAGAAAGCATCGCACGCTGCACGCAAGTGGCTCTGCGGTATTTTGGCCCATTCCCGGCGAAATGCTTATTTGAGGGGGTTCAAACTTTGGTATTTTTTAGTGTCAACCTTCGCCTTCAAAATACCCCAGACAGAGAAATCCAAGGGATTTGCATCCGGAAAATTTGCAATCCATTGTGTCGAAGAAATGAAGTGTGGAACATTGTTTTTTAACCAATCTTGGTTGACGCGCGCTTTGTGAGACGGTGCCGAACATTGTTGAAATGTCCACGGTCTCCGACCGAAATGATTGTTTGTCCAAGGCTTCAATACTACCTCTAAGATAGTTTCACGGTATACGATCGCATTAATTTTGACGCCACGGTCCAAAAATACGAGCGGAGAGCAACCATCGGCGGTTATGGCGGCCGAAGCCATCACCATCGGTGCTGCTTGCTTTCTGGTGGCCGTTCGAAGGTGTAAATCTTCGAAGGACCTCTCTGGCAAGTAAACTCGGTCATTTTGTTTGTTGATATATTGCTCGATAACAAATGGCGACTCATCGGAAAAAACCAAATTCGGCAACTCACCACTTTCGTGCAAGCGTAGCAACTCCTTCGCTCTTTCGACTCTAACTTTTTTCTGTTACGGTGTAAGATCGTGTGCCTTTTGGAACTTCAATGGCTTGAGGCCAAGCTCATTTTTCAGTATGTCTTGCATCCGTTCCAACGATATGTTCAGCTCACGAGCCATTTTTCTTCCACTTCGACGCGGATTTCGCTCTATTCGAGCCATCACTTTCCGAACCATTTCTGCCGATGTTGCTGTTTTTTTTATGATCACCTCCATGGCGTTTTGCAACGCTGCCAGTATCACGGTAACGAGCTATGGTTCGAGACACAAATCATTTATTCACGTTGAGGTGCTGGAGGGCTCTAACGATAGCTACTTGTGGTTTTCCAGCCAAATATTGGGTCTATAAATTCGTGCGGTTTGCTAAGAGATGGCGTAACTTGTATTATTCCATTGGAACATGCGTTGGAAAGCTACTGTCATTGTATGTCATTTCAGTATATGTCATTCATTTGAAGCGTAAACAACTAAAATATGTCGAACTTTGTGCCTGGAAAAGTGTTTTTGCGGGGAGTTCTTCTTCATTACTTTAATATGAAGAAAACTGCTGCCGAAAGTCGTCGTATTTTGGTGGAAGTTTATGGTGAACATACTTTGAATAATACTATTGCACATGTTTTTCTTACATAAACTTTCAAATTTTGAAAAAAAAAAACGCGCGAACTAAGTTATATACCCAATACAATTGTCATTCTTTTTAAACAACAAACGCCATCTATAAGTCAGATCGGGGACTTCTGGGGTCATACCCTCATATTTGAAAAGGTGAAAGGACCCAACACAACACAAGGACACTCAACGACAGGACGCATAATGGTCTCAGCTTCATCAAGCTCATAAATTTTAATTCTTCAATCGTTCGATGGTGTGGCGATCTCAACTGGATGCCAGAAATGTACGGCGTCCTTTGTGCTCATGCCACTATTATATTGTGCTCATTGCTGCTGAGAACTTCATGTTAATAATATTTTATCACTCTACAAAATTTACTTTATTCATATTTGCAAAAATGTAACCGGGTGGCTTTTTTAATTGGCTGTCAAATATAAATTAAATGACATTTGTCATAGTTCAAAAAATATTGCCTCATGAAATTCCGAAATCTGCCGAGATTATACGAAATTATCCAACGCCCTCCGTGTCTAGGTGCCTCAAATACTACTCGCAACAGCGATGATCTACCAAAATTCATCTCCGACTGTTCGTCGGGATACAAATTCTGGTGTTTTCAATCACCAGACTCCCAAAAACCTTCGGTGACTAATGTTTTTCAACCAACATCTGGTTGATGCAGTCAAAAGGTGCAATGAATTGTAAGTACTCCCATCAGAATTAATAAGTCCAGAGGCCGATATCGTCACGATATCCTAACGCGAAGTTCTTTTATCCTCCACAAGTACAACGAATTCCGAATAGAATGCGCTTTACTGAATAGGAGTGCAAAAAAACCGAACAGAGCATGTATTGAAAGGAGTTAAACAGATCTATGAATGCACCCAAGAGTAGAGGTAACTATTCAAAATTTTAATAGAGTTCCACCAGACATTGACACATCAACTGGCGGCAGCTTACTGAAGATTGGGAGTTTTATAAAAGCACGAGGTAACCTTTTTTTTTTTTTGAAAATATCTTCAATGTACAGATTACTGGCTTCATTATAATTTTATAATAGCAGAGATAACTGCTAGAAAACTTTTAATAGGTCAGACAGAAAGTATTCTGAATAAAACTAGAGGTTTTACAGGTCAAATTAAAAAGTTTAAAAATAGTTTGTTCACATTTCAAGAAGACCTGTCCCCATAAGGGATTTTGAGGAAATTTTAAACACGTGGTGAAGCCACTAGAGGCACTCGGAAAAACTTAAAATAGCCCCACTTAAATGAAAGCAAAAGTTTTCAGTCTTACGCTCAAAATTTACTCCAAGGTAATCACTCCTCCTCCTATTTATTCCGTTGCAAATGGCTCGATTATGTAACCGGCCGTAGTTGGTGTCTGAAATCTCTTGTGGTAAAAAAAAGTGAAAACAAATATTTATCATCGGAAATGACTATGACGACCAATACACTTTTCTACGTGTTTGAACCAATTTTTGAAACACTTAAACGCATCAGCCGGTTCTTCAGACGTCGAAAAACGTTGACCACGCAATCTATTTTTGATGTGCTGGAATATATGAATTGTTTGAGCCGGCCTGTGAAAGCTTGCATTGTTTTGGTGCAGAATGATCCGTGTTCGCCGATCACTTTTCCTTATTTCTCCGAAGAATTATGACAAACAAATGGAGGTGTATCATTTTAAATTGACCGTTCTTCGTTGCTCTAATTGCACGGTGGCAACATGTCCGGTTTTTTTCGACGAAACAGGCGCGAACAACTTTTGTTAGACTTGGCTGGTCTTGAAAGACCCATACAGCCGACCCCTGTTTAGTTTCGGGCTCATGTGCATAAATCCATGATTCGTCGTCTGTCACCATGTTAAAGAAGTGTCTTGAAACACCATGATCGAGTTTTTTCAACATTTCTTTGCACCAATCGACACGTCGCACGACCCAATGTTCATCCAATACTAAGTATGCAAATGGAATTAGTGGGCAAGGATGCCCAAATTTTACGATATGTCACATGACGATCTTGCTCGGGCTGTTTCCGCACAGCACCAATGTTTTCTGGCACACCAATTGATATTGGACGACCTACACGCAATTCGTCCATTAGCGAACGACGATCACTTTTGAATTTGGAAGACCAGCGAAAAACGGTGGCCCGGGATCATGCAGACCAACTTCTGTCAGGTTTGAAGAGGATCTTTATTACATGCCGGCATTGGCAATATGCCAAACCTCCGGAATTAGGTAAAGATTCCATTCACTTGTCAATAGTTTCAGACCCATAAATGTTACTTTTTTTCTAAAAAGCATATAGAGATTTGCAAATCCATCTTCTCCCTAAGATGCAATTGAAAGTGCTCTCGATAAGAGAGAGTACGATGGAGAGCATACAGGCTGCATGCGTAACTTAGCAAGTCACCATGTCGTAGGTAAATGATAGAGCGACCAAATAAGGACGATAAGAAAACAAATTTAAATAGACCAACAAAGGTATGAGATATAAAATCAATTTCGGCTTTATTTTAAAGCTACATTCAAGCCATTGTGTGTGGAATAGCACATCGTTCAAATGGTCGCCTAGGCTTCGCTGGCAGCGCTTCAAGCGGTCGGTCCAACTTTTATGACTCGGTCCAATATGTGCGACGTTATTCCGGCTATAGCGTGTCGAACGTTGGCCTCGACCTCGTCCAAAGGGGTTGGCTTGTTAGCGTAGACTAAGGACTTGGAGTAGTCCCAGAGAAAATATTCCAGAAGTGTCAAATTGTGTGGTAGCGGCAGCCAATTGATGAACGCTCGCCGTGAGATGACCCAGTCGCCAAATTTCGCCTTCATAACTTCGAGCGTTGCGTTGCTTGTATGGCACGTAGCACTGTTTTTTTGGAGCCACAGATCGAATATATCCCCGTTGTCGAGCTCTAGTCACAGCAAGTCGGTTAACATTGCTCTATGGCTGACGGTAACGGTGTCTCCTTCATCACTTCGACAGAAATAAGGTGCGACGACGCCGCTATGCCAAATAGTCAATCTATGTGGATGTATTGATGCTTGGCCGAACACTTGGGATTGTTCTCACTCCAATAATTGAAATTTTGCTTGTTGACATAGCCGCTGAACCAGAAATGGGCCTCGTCTGAGAAGATGATTTTTTGGCCAAAATCCGCATCTCCGGCCAACATTTCCAGCGCCCAATTAGCGAAATCACGGTGTTGTTTATGGTCGTCCGGGGATCAGTTCTTGCGTCAGCACAATCATATACGGATGTAGGCCCAGATCCAACCGCCAAATAAGCCGGGCTGCGCCGAATCGACATTTCTGTGTCTTCTTCGATACTGGCCGCTACGGCGGCTATGTTGTCTTCATTTCGCACCAATCTCTGTGTGGTTGGTGGCTTAAGATCCAAAAAAGTGTTCTCAAATTTTTCCACGGTGCGACGAATTGCGTGCGCACTGAAGCCATGATAACGATCAACCTAACGACGAAATTAACGTTGCGTATTTACAATTGAGCCGGAATTTCGATCGGCACGTTCGGCAAGCGTAAATCGATTCATGATAAAATGGCAAGCCTTTCTGCATATTTTGGGAGCTGGATGTCATTGGTAACATTGACAGCTGCTGAAACATAGCAATTGGAAAAGCTATCATCGCTCTCTGGTCACCTATTATTAGTGTTTTTGATTGAAACAATTTAGTTTAATTTCGGATATTAACTGCGGACATTTCATCTTAACTCTTATAATATTTACATATGATGCACGTTGGTCAACTCTAGGTCTGACGGGCTCAATTGTTTCAATGTGAACGCTCAGCTATGCGCACATCATGCGAACATATGGAATTTTTGGCCATATGTCCATGGTATTAGGTTGTATCACACGAAATGTAATTTGATCTATGGGCATTGATAACTCCTTTTCAGCGTGATTCACAATCAAATGTTACTTTTTTTTTGTCAAAGTCTTGACTTTTTACGCAGTAAAATCCTCAAAAGCAAGTCGCGCACGGTTCCGGAAGATTTTATGCCCGCAAAATGTGATAAAGTACATTGGGAAAACATCAGGAAAGTATCCCAACTATAGCAGTTTTTGTAGCTTTACGCTTGAGGAATCGGGCTTGGCATTGTCATGCAATAACATTGGACCATGCCGCTGACTAACTTTTCAGCCAATTTCGCATACACTACGCAATTTCCTGGCGGCATTTATCATTCATCCTTGCTAAAATACGAAAAGTTAATAAGTCCTTTCATGTATACCATGCAACCATGACCTTTTCTGTCTTATAATCGGGTTTGGAGGTGTGTTTTGGTGTTTTTCAACAGCATCTCAAAACAGCCCAGGTCTTTTATGGGTATCATACAGAATCCACTTTTCATCGGCTCACTTTTGTGTCTTAAGCTAAGCGTTGTCATAGGATACTCCCATATTCTTTGCCATGTCTAGTTTAGTGTGAATTAGTTTAGTGTGAAAGTACCTTTTCTCTTAAGACAATGTCGTCCATTCTGAATTGAAATCACCGGAACTTAACTTTTTAAATTAATGTCGTTTGCCCTCGAATACTTCATACGGCCATTTATCTTTCGCTGAGATAATTAATAATTAAATTGATTATTGATTCACAAAATATGCAGTATAGGGTTATACATACATGGAATAGCAAAGTGGTTAAATGACCTCCACGGCTTGTTGACACATACGCATCCTTTTATTAGAATTTTCATAACAGTTTTACATAAATGTGGCTAAATTTCGGTAACGTAGCGCTCAATTTCCTCCTTCAAGGCGTGAGTGGTCGTGGCATAAACCTTCAAAAACACCAACGGCGTTAAATTGCATAATCTGGGCGGTCAATTCTGATCGCCAAACCGAAAAATTACCCAACCAGGAAATGCAATAATTGAATTGTTTCTTGGGCTGTATGGCATGTGGCAGCATGCAAAAGCTACGAGATCAATCAAAAAAGAAGCCTTTGGTCCTACTCCAAAGCCTTTAAAGAAGGTAATGGTGACAAACGCTAAAATCACCAATAACAACAACGTCAAAAATAACAATGCGCAAGTGGAAAGTGGAAAAACTTACGTGCAAATAGCGGTGCGAGTAAATAGGACTAACTGTACATCACCGGATCCTGCCTCAAATATGTTCTCAGTAATTCTCGAGAGACTAGAAGAGCAGACTAAAATAAATAAGATACTTGCGTGGAATGCCAACGGGCTACAGAAAAGGCTTGATGAACAAAATATTTTCATGCAGCAAAAAGTTATTGACATATGTTTAATTTCTGAAACTCACCTGGCGACAGAATCGCGCGTGGAACTAAAAGGTTACCGCGACTACCACGCTCATCATCCATCGGGAAACGCAAGAGGCGTGTCATCCCTATTCATAAAAGACTGCATTGAACATACTCTGGAAGCAATAATTGAACTTGACAAATTTCAAATGACTGTAGTGCGCGCTAAAAATAAAAATTACTCTTATAATATATCCTCAATCTATTGCCAATCGCGCTGCAAAATAGAAAACACGAATTTATTGACCTATTCAACTCTCTTGAACCAATCTTCCTTATTGGTGGTGACTTTAACTCGAAGCACACTTTTTGGGGTTCAAGATGTATCTCTGAAAAAGGCAACACTCTTTACAGGGCTGGTATGGAATGTGGTTGCTATTTTTACTCAACAGGCAAGCCGACATACTGGCCGTCGGATGTCGCTAAAACACCCGATCTAATAGACTTCTTTATCGAAGTTTAAGAAGGCTTCGATTTTTCCTCCGATCATTCTCCAGTTATCCTCTCACTGTACGAATCCTTGAATAAGAAACAAAGACCACCCAGATTAACTAACAGCAAAACTCACTGGGAAGATTTCCGAATAGACGTTGTAGACAAGACTGAGTTGAAAGTAGCACTTAGAACGCCGTATCAACTTGAAAAAGAAGTTGAACGTTTTGTTGAAGTCATACAGCAAGCGGCCTGGAAGAACACTCCCCGCGAATCGAACAAAGTTCCCAAAGTTGGCATAAGATACCCACCGGAAATCAGAGAAATGATAAGGAAGAAACGAAGAGTGCGGAAAAAGTGGCATGAAACCCGGGCACCACAAGATAAAACGTCCTTCAATAGGTTCTGCAACTTGTTGAAAACATCGATCAAGGACTTCAATAATCAAGGTATTAATAACTACCTTGAAAGACTCAAAGCTACAAAGGAAAGCCCCAAATACACGTGGCGCCAATAAGAAGAAACCAGGATAACTGGGCGAAAGAAGATAAGGAAAAAGCTAATGTCTTCGCCGACCATCTTGCAGGAACGTTTAAACCATTCGACGGGGAAGTGCTTCCAGAGAATGTCAATACGCTAGACGTGATGACAAACTTTCTAGTAGAAAAGGCTACACTCAGGGAACTTAGACAAGTTATGGACACGCTTGAGTCCAATAAAGCCCCGGGATATGACTTAATAACGGGAGAGATACTCAAAGCGTTGCTAAAACTGCTCTATCTTATAAATGCCAGCATTAGATTAGAGCATGTACCGCACCAGTGGAAAGTAGCCGAAGTTATTATGGTTCCGAAACCCGGTAAACCGCTGACTGAAGTCAAGTTATATAGACCAATATCGCTTCTCCCGATTACATCGAAGGTCTTCGAGCGAATCCTTCTTAATCATCTTAAACTAATTACCGACACAAATTCCCTCTTGCCTGATCATCAATTTTGCTTTAGAAGCCAACACTCTACAGTTGACCAAGTGCATCGAATAACCGATGTAATTGAACGAGCAATCGAGTGTAAGTTAGTCTGTTCAAGCGCATTCCTTGACGTTTCGCAAGCCTTGGATAAGGTATGGCACGAAGGCCTAAAATATAAACTTCGACAAGCCCTACCCCAGCAATTGTCTTGTATTTTAGGTTCATACCTGGAAGACCGACTCTTCCGTGTGAGACACGGAAACGAATATTCCACTTTGAAGACAATAAAGGCGGGGGTGCCGCAAGGAAGTGTACTTGGCCCTCTGCTATATTTGCTTTTTACCCGTGATATACCGCAAACGGACGACACTGTCCTAGCCACATTTGCTGATGACACTGCCATTTTGGCAACGGCTAAAACAGTCGAAGAAGCAACTGCCAAGTTGCAACGTGCCCTTACACGGATTAATAATTGGACAAAGACTTGGCGAATTGCGCTTAATGAAAACTAGTCTGTCCACGTGAACTCCACTCTCAAGAAAATCGAGAATCCACCGGTGTTTATCAACGCAGTACGAATTCCTTACGCGAACGAGGCCAAATATCTCGGTATGACAATCGACGCTAAACTAAAATGGAGAGCACACGTCAAGAAAAAAAGTGAAGAGCTTGAAATCAAATATAGAGGTATTTACTGGCTTATTGGAAAGTATTCCAAGCTTAGCTTAGAGAACAAACTGCTGTTATACAAGCAAGTGCTAAAACCGATCTGGACATATGGTGTACAACTTTGGAGTTGTACTAAAAATAGTAACATTAATGTAATACAGACATTCCAAAACAAAGTTCTTCGAGGAATTGTTAATGCGCCGTGGTACATTAGAAACGATGATATCCACAGAGATTTAGGAGTCGAAAACGTTCAGAACGAAATTAAAATGTTTGCTCGAAAACACAAAAATCGACTACAAGGACATGCAAATATTTCTGTTCAACAGATCCTCGACGAGACAAATTTATTGCGCCGTCTGAAAAGGACTAAGCCTCTCGATCTAGAGCGGTGATTACCAGCGCGTAATTTTCTAAAGTACACAGGAATTTTCAATGGAAAATCGCCTGCAGGATATCTAATAAAAAACAAAATAAAATGCGATAGAAGAACTGCTTGTTGAGTGTGAACTCAGTCGTGGTTTGCATAAGGGAGGTGTTTTTTAGTGAGTAAGAATCTCACACTACTATAGGCTCCGGGCCTATAGTGTCTATGAAGATTTCAAAACAAAAAAATGTGGCAGCATCTAGTTGAAGCCACATGTCGTCCACATCCCTATCTTGCAATTTAGGCACAAAAAACTGGATTATCATGTAGGGATAGCGAACACCTTTACCTGTTATTGCCTGGCTAGCCGCATTTTCAAAGAAGAATGGTCCGATGATGTAATACGTAAGGGCTGTATTTGTTTCTCAATAATTTAACAATTTTGACCACAAACAAAGCCATCAAATTGAAAATGAGCCTCATCGCGAAAGATGATTTTTGTTTTAAAAATCAGCATCCAATTGTTGTTGTTCCATAATCCATTCAACGAACTGCATTCGCTGTGTGTGGTTTGTTGGCGTCAGTGCTTGAGTCAATTGCACTTCGTATGCAAGCAGATGCAAATCTTTCGTGACAATACGCTGTAGAGAGCTTCTCGAAATGTCAAATTCTTGTCCACGCTACTGAATTGATGTTCTTACACTGCCAGCAACACTATCACAAACTGCTTCGATGTTTTATGTTGAACGCCTTTATGAAGGACGGTCAGAGTGGCTACTATTAGATTCCAGTCTCCCTGAATTTTTGAATTAATCCCTTCGCAGTTGACAAAGTTAAATTGTTATTCCGACCATAATTTGTACGAAAAATGCGAACTGTAGCTGTTAAACCTTCATTATGTTTGAACTATTGCTCAGCGTTGTTTTTTTCATGTAGAGCTCCATTTTTAATAACCCTGATCTGTCAGCTATCAATTTTTCTTCGTTGGTAAAACTTTACCGCGCAAGTGGCGCAAAACTCATATCTTGCCTGAATTTTAGGACACCTTTTAGATATGGGTATACTTGCGTGGAAATTTAGAGGCTTAACGACTCTACAGTACGAGACCCCTCCGATCCATTAGATGTATGCACTGAGAGGGAATAATGGGAAAATCTAAGAAAGAGTCTCTAAAAAATATCTTCCGATCATATAGTTGATGTTTGACCAACAGTTTAGTCTCTCCGTTAAATGTTGTATGCCACCTCTTGAGCAAAATACCCACTTTATTTCTTCCCTATCGAATTCCTCAAAAAATCTTAACATGTGCTCAGGCTTATTAAAGTGGTTATACCTGTTTGTGGTCAATCGTCTCGATCAGGCACAAAATCTTATATAAAGCATCCTTAGAAGAAAATAGGCGGCATTGTAGAGACTTGACGATCAATACATTTTGTCTAAAGCAAGGCTTCTATCATCGCCATCATTATCTCTTGTAAAACACGGCAGTAACCGGAAAAAGCAAAAGGCATACTCGGATTTAGCTTTTCGAATAAGAACCGAACTTTCGTTCTGCTCATTTAAAAGTAACAGGCTTGCTTGAAAGCAGTCGAAGTTTTACAGCTAAGTTCAGCTGATTGACGAGCGACTAACTTCAAAACTTCGCGGGGGCAAGTATCTGCTAACCAGTTAAATCTCAAGTGATTTGCTGAAATTAGACGAACAGTATACTGTTCATGGTGTCCTACCTAGCGCAGCAATGATATGTGAGGCTCCCAAGAGGCCGCCAACAAATGAGTGTACAGTGACATGTATATAATATATAAGTATGTTTGAAAACAGATGTGCGTTTTTGCGTTCTCTTCAAATGAGAGACTAAAGTGATAGCTACAGTCCAGAGTGGACCTGGACTTCAACCAATTGGCCTCTCCAGTTAGCAGCTAATTGCCTCCAGTTGGGCACTCCATATTGGTTGGGCGCATTTGTCCGCACCAAATAAGGTGATGTCTTTCAATACTGCATTGTAGCTCCGGGTTGGAACCGAAGACTCTCCGCGCTGGATTATTGATGTTCACTCTGCATGTTCTAGCCATCTTAGGCGACTATTGTGCACCTTTCTGACCAGATCAATGTCACTGTACAGCTCGTAGGGTTCCCTGTTAAATCTCCTCTTCCAAACCTCATCAACGCAAATGTGACAGAATATCACTCGACGAACTTGCGATCAGAACGCCTAGAATATCTTCATCTACCTTCGCTAACGTCTGTACCTTTGCACCATTAAGCAGGATTGGAATGGCACATTCGTGTAAAGTCCCTGACTACCTTAAAGTTATAGCTGTCAATTGTGACGTTCTGTGTGATTTGTCATCAGTGTCAGCTCGCTGTGTTCTATCAATGATGTCCATGTCATCAGCGTATGCAAGCGGTTGTACAGAATTTTTGCAAAATTGTGCTGCCGGTGGTGACTTAGGATTTTTGTATCGTCAACCTGCTCAATCTAACGAGTTTGGCATTGATACCAAGGCTAGGTATGGTTCTATATAGCTTGCCTCTATAGACGTCGTCATATGCCTTAATCGGCCTTAAACGCCAGGAGTTGAGTTTGAATCAAAATCTGTATTTACTGTAAAGAATTTCATATGGCAAGTCTAAAGAGCGCTTTCTAGGCTTTTTTGGCGAAGAATATCCTGTCTGTCTAATTTTTGCCATTTTTTTTTTTGAGTATTTGAGGCTTTACCGAACCAAAAATGTGCTGAATGTTTCCAAAACCTGTGGTTTACATAGCCCCACTAATAATTTTACGTATCCCCATAAACAGAAATCCCGCGATCTCGATGGCCAATTCACTGTTCTATATTGCGATGCAATGTTGTCGTTTAATCGAGTCGTTAGTAAGTTAATTGTATTATAGAACCACATATCGTCCGAATCAATGTCATCCATGTTTTTGAGAAAATATTGACTGTAACGAGAGCTTTGGCCTATTTTTTGTAAAATCTAAATGAACTGATGATACCACTTTCGTAAAGGTTCTTCTAGATTTGTCTCACTCCAGAAATGGCAAATGTTGCTTGTTCACGAGCCCATTGAACGATAAGTAAGACTCGTTACGGTTTTACGGTAAAAATAAGGTTCACAAGCCTCTTCGATCTCGCGGCTTTAGTTGAAATCGCGTCAGATCAACATACCTCTGTCGTTGTCACCACTGCTAAAAACCTCGTCTCGGCAAGCGATTTTTCCTCGAAAGATCTTAAAAAATTTTTAACTGATGATAAAGATCTTTTATCTTATGAATTCTCATTCCCTGGGTATCTACATTTATTACCCTATCCAACCATTGCCTATTCGTAGACAACCGCTTAAGCGACGACGAAACGGATTGCGTATGTGTAAAGTGCCTACCTTTCTCATGTCTGTGCGTCCAAAAACTATGCAATTAGTTCAATTGCAATCTAAACCTGAGCCATTCATAGTATGCTATTAGATCCCGTACACTTCTTGAGAAAATTAAAGACATCATTCCTTGCTCTATCTGCTTGCAATCATTCGCCTGCCTTGAAAGATACTAAAAACGAACAAACATTCAGGCGAAAAGAAATTAATTTCTAAAACAGATATTTTCTACATTGTTGTAATTCTCCCCCTATTCGAAATGGGGGAATGCGGCAAAGTGCAAAGGCATTTTAATTGCACGCTTTTTTCAACAGCTGTTTAATTAGTTCAAGTTCCGTCCACGCAGATACGAGCACACCTCATGCAACTTATATTGTAGTAGCAGAAGGAAAAAAGTTTAAAAAGTTATAAATAAAAACTGCACGCCTGATGGGCAGGAAATTACCTTTCATCAACAAAGTTTCACCGAGTGGAACTCAATAAATTTTATAGCATTAGCTGAGTACTAGAACGATCACCAGTACCAGTACCAGTACAAATACCAGTACCCGAACCATAACTACCACCACCATCATCCTCAAACTGGCAATTGCAAATTAAGAAAATTTACTCCACTCCGTTGCATCGTTGTGTCCTGCCGCTCAAGAAATAATCGATTTTGACATTTGCAAATATTGCAACACATGTCCTTCTCAAAAGGCAACAGCGAAACAGGCTCTCCTCTGGATTGGTAGCATCCACAGCCCTCAACACATCCATTCGGGGAATCAGCACTTGCATTTACAGGCTAATTAATGACAACGCTCGATTCATTTGACTTCTCGGAACGCAGTCCAACCGAATGAGACGTTCAGCATAAGGTGGAATCGAAGTGAGGTGATACGAAGGCGCATACGATCTCATACCAGCCAGGATACAAATCGTTTTGTGTTCCCATGTTTTGCCTGGACAATAAGCACCTGTACCATTGCCAAGGCACAATGTACGAGTACTCGTATTTGTTTGTGGAAAAGGAAACCTAAGATGGACTTGGTCCGTCCTGTGAGTAATCACCTTCGATCGATTGATTTATTGATTCATCAAAACTCGTGGTCGAGGAAGAATTCACCAGTCTGGGCTCTAACAACCGATGAAATATCGTCTCCGCAGGTGGCTTCCGCATAAATCACCCCCAAGGTGCGTGTGTGAGTTGTTCACATATGTACTTTGTGTAGAGAGAAGAATCCTATGGGTCACCTTAATCGAACGTAACAACGATTAGCCTTTCGCAGAAGTCCCAAGGTATCCTCGAAAAACGCGCGCATTACTCCTAGGCCCTGGCCCTGCATCTACAGATACGATTACCTACTACAACTTCTAATTCAAATGTATCTAATGCTTGAACTGATGGAACGATTGCTGCCAATGATTGTCTGCCATGGCATTCATCATTCACATCGCCCGTTCGGCTGTCGCAATCGTACGAGTATCTTGTTTTCCTTCAGCCGCAATTGTATTCGTACTCGTCTGTCTGTATCTCAACCCCGTATGATGTTTTCAATGGGAATTTTCCGGTCCTCCATTGATTCGAAGACTAAGACATCAAAGCTGGAAGAGCTAATCATTAAAAATTATCGATCGATAGATTCATAGGTTGGTTGGAGCCTTTGCAATGGTGGAGAGGATGCGTTCCAGTCGCTGAGTTGACACACTCCAGCCGCGCTGAGAATAATGAGCTGGCGAAGAAGATTAATCGATTTGGTCATGAGTTGACTTGGAGTTGAGTTTCGGGTGCCGCCAACAACGACACACACTCGTACAAGGAGGACCAATGGGTCAGTTTCTAATAAATGATTTTTTTTTTTTTTTTTCTTAAGTTTTTTGTTGTTTTGGGTTTTGCTTTCCGGCGCTGCGTGCTTAGTGGTAGCAAATGGAATTTTCAAGGAAGGCAACAAAGTACCAGCCAGGCAGCTAGATAGTCAGTCGATTCGTCATGCCATCGATGTGGTTGGAGGAATTTATTAAAACATTAAATTAACTGTTAATGATTTTGTTTGACTACGCGGTTAGATATTTACTTCGTATAATTGATACGCGCTGCTGCTGTTGCTTTGGGGTCAGATTGGAGGTTCGCCGCTGAGATTTATTCATATTCGAGGCGAAGGAGTTACCGGACTTTGATGAATCGATAGTTGGCATTAGGGAAGCTAGAAATATTTATATGAATTCTCGTAGAACAATATGCTTAACGTGTTTACGGTATGAGTCACGATAAGAATGTTGCTAACCAGTAGCAACGCCCATACGTCTATAAAGTAGGAACTTAGCTGGTAACAGTAGATTGAAAGTCATACACGTACTCGTATTTTTAAAACATCATTCTGGATTCATAAGATGGCGAGTATTTTGGAAGCAACTTATCGGTCCTCAAGAGCTGTGCAGTAAAGGATCGGGTCTGCTATATTCTACCATTAAAAGGATTTTGAAAGATTTAGAAGCTGTTTTAATTCAACTTGGTCTATAAAAACTTCGTTTTCAATCCACGTTAATGCGTTTTTGACATGCAGTCATAGAGGTGTCAATGCGAATTGCGAAGCAACGTGAGAGAAATGCTCGAGCAAGAAGACGTTTTCAGGAACTTAAAGGTGGACAAAATATTGCGTGCGATGCGGTAGGCAGGACTTTGTATCAAACCGCCCTTCATTGTCAACACGTTCGAAAAATTTAGAAGGACCACTTTTTGAAAGTATGATACTTAGCTTCCAAGCACACCGACTACCTTTCAATCGAAATTCTGAAGCAAATATTCTGTATTATCGACGGTCGAACCTGTCTAATATCTCGTCCAGCCAGTTGTCCCTCTATCTTGTTCTTGACATGCAAAACAGTTTTACCCTCCATTTGGCAGGCTGATACGACTAAAGCCATCTTCACACGAAATTGCCTCGTACTTGATTGAGGGATTACTTATGGCTAGCTCGATATGATTGAACCGATCGAAGGCCCCGAAAATATTCTGGGGCTCATAGCGGTACAAAATGCAGATCTTTGGTCTGGCAATTTCAAGGTACTTAAAGCAAATTAGTGAATTCAATCGAGTGGTATCTCTACTGATTAACACGAAGGAGTTTGAGCCCCGCAGCTGGAAGTGGTGTAGTGGTGAAGTGGAGAGAAACGGAGAGAAGTGGAGTAGAAATCAATCTCAATCGGAGTCATTAACGGTAACCAATAGTCGGACTAACACACACAAAATTGTAGTTGCGGAAGGAAAAGCTGAAGCCTGTGCACCAAGCATGGAGCTCCAGCGTGAGTTCGCTAAATCTACTTGATGACAAATGCTGTACCAGGAGAAAACGTTCGAAAGAACAATCAGGCAGCTACTAGTAATCGGCATGGGCTGTAATATGGATCAGACAGCTCTAGGCAGCATTGATGATTCCTAGAACTATTATTTGATATCTCCTCGTGACTCCACAGCATTAGCAATGCCTTACACAGACGACTATAATAGAAGTCGCAGTTCTGATGCAATATAATTCATCAGATTATAATTTAACAAGTCAGTTACATGATCATCGACCTGTTTTTATCGCTTCCATCAGGCCATATAGGTAGATCAAAAGTCTAAAGTCTATCGCGACTAGCTTTTGACAGCCAGACAGTAATTAAATTTGCATTGGGTGAAATTTAAAGTAGCCACGCAATGCCGTAGGCGAAACCTATTACATGCATGTCTAACTTCACGACTGATCTGGCCTAGCATGAATTTAAAAGGACGAAATTCAGCCACCAACTCACAAGAATCATGAAAAACAAGTTATAGGCTGTACAAAGAGTGCTACAGAGAAACTGTGCAATTCCACACTAGACTTGAATACAACTGAGGAACTTGATTCGGGAAGCGTTTACGAAGGAATTCTATAAGACCTAAAGGACAACATACAACAAAGAACGATGGAACTCCAATAGTAAATCATGGAGGAACTGGTATGGTATGGTATCCCCATAAGAATAAACCATTAGAGCTCCTTCTGCCACCTCAATTCCCTGGTTACAGGATTATCGCCCCAGGCCAAGAAGTACAGGACGGTGTCCTGCAAAATCATCGGAGAATGTTTGACTCCATAGTCATTGAAAAGATCTCTGTCAAGGGGTACCAGTAAATCCACATCGACATATGGTAAGTCCGAATATGGAGAGACAGTCTAACACTGGAACATATTCCTTTGACTTGGTGAGCAGCTACGAGTAACGTAAATGAGGCAACAAACTCCCAGAATTTCCGTAATCTTTAGTTTTTAATTTTGGTTGGCGCTGAGACCCCCATTTATTGGCTTAATATAAACTTAGGTAGATAGAAGAGACGTTGGTAACGCAGATTGCGTCGGTTGGTGTTGAAGAAAATCGAGTTAAAAATTGATGCGCAGTCGATGGAACCTGACAGCAGTCGATGAATGAAAAGAATATCAACAATATTCCTACGTCCATCTAACGAATTCATATTGAGAAGTTTTATGCGGTCCTGATAGGGAGGTAAGATTAAAGAGTCATTCTAGGGCAGCAATCGAAGGAATCGACGTTGATTCGGGAGACATGAACTCGGTGAAAGGGTGACCAAACTTGACTGGCATACTCAAACAGTGGGCGAACAAAGGTTAACATAGAGAGATCTGGTTTCATACGGGTTAGAAAACGGAACTTAACTTCACAGTCGAGTAATATGCCAAGATCTTGAAAAGACTGAACCAGGGGTATTGGTGGATCATAGAGAAAATAACGTCGGGGAGGAGACGGGTTGCATTTACGTGAGGAGGTTATAGATTGACATTTGGCTGTATTAAGTTCTAGGCAGTTTTTGGGGGATCAGATTGAAATCCGATCAAGGTCTTCTTGAAGAAGGGCAGAGTTATGGGGAGAAGAAATTGTTTTAAAAAATTTTGTGTCGTCAACTTAAAGGGAGAGGGAGGAGTGTTTAATGACACATTCAACATAGTTAATAGTAAGAATGAAGAAAAGAGGACCAAGACGGCTGCCTTGTGGAACTCCAGATGAGGCCAGGTATGGAATAGGAAGACCCATTAGCCATTCGCCTTTCATTTTAAAGACTATAGGGTAGCTGATTGAACTATACATAAGGGAGGACATATTATCTATTGTAGAACTCCTTTACAACAATTTGCATACCAAAAGGGCAAATCCACAAACTTAGTCCTACCTGTAAATGGTGTAAAAAGAGGTGCTCTCAATTAGTCCCAGCAAAATAACAATTATTCCATTCAAAAGGAAAAGAGAGATTACATTCTTAAGTTTCAAAAGCTTAAGTATCCACATGTAACCCTAGATCAAAAAGAAACTCACTTGGGGACTATAAATTGCATATGGACCACAAATCAGCTATTTGGCAAACCCTGGGGCCTAAACACCAAAATGACATACTGGCTATTCTATCAAGTGGTGAAGCATTCAACCGCTTGCAGATCTGTGCATTACAGGGACCATGAGACCTACCCGAATTCGGGGCATGGGGTTACAATATTATTAGACCATGCTCTGAGACATGTAGTAATTCAAAAGGTGGGCGCCATTCAAGCACTCAAGATACATCCATCGCACAAACCACTTCAAACAAGGTAACCCCATTGCTAGCATGGAAATACTACAGAAGATAAATAGAATGCAATCCCAAACACAGACCCAATTCGACCTCGAGAAGTACGGGGTCCACTTCCTCACATGGGAGGAATTAAATCCAAATCCGACATGGCTGAAAGATGGTTCACAAAAGTGGTACACACGTCAAGGAAGGAGCATGAGTGGAGGGACCTCGAACCTCGAACATCTCACTTGCCTCCCTGCCTCATTGGAAGGTGTATGAACAAATAGCTACTTGTTCTCATCAAAGAACTGCTAGAGTGTCATTAAGTACTCAATAACCTCGCCACCCTGAACTAGGTTTCATTAGTATGGGTACCTTGGCCTGAGGGTCACGATGCCAACGAAACGGCGGGCCACAAGTCCAAGAACTGCACATAAAGTCCATTTATCGGACCCTTTCTAAGCTTTAGAGTTAGGCTGATGTCTGAGTGGCCGCGATAAGCGATGCGATGCGAGAAGCGATAATATTCGCTGCGTGCTGCAAAGAGATGACATGACAGTGAAAGTTTTCAGCGAAGAGAGAAACATTGCGAGTGTTCTGATTTTAATCTCAGTCTCAGTCATAGTCTTAATGGATTCGGATGAAGAATTTTTTGCTTCAGCAGCAGTGTTAAATGTTGTGATGAAAAAAACAAACGGGATCCATCCACTCAATCAAAACCGTTTGGAAGGCGAATTTCATACATTGTATACGAATTTAAGGCAGTTCCCAGAAAAATTGTTTAATTACACCCGAATATCAATAACTATTTTTGACTATATTTTGGAGAAATTTAGTAGGAAGTTGGAAAAATGTTGGACAAATTTTGTTCCTCACCCCATAACGCCTTGTGAAAAACTGATAATAACTTTGAGGTAACTTCGTTTTGTACACATTTATTTATATTTATTACTTTACATGTATTATAGTGTCTATTTATATTTATTTATTTAGGGGCTGCATCATCTGTATTACACTCATCAAAATGGGAAAAAACAATCTTTTGAATTTCCATTCTGCAAAGAAGTTTTTTTTGCATATCCATATTCTTCATATATGGCAGAAGGCTCTCAAGAAAAAAATAAGTCATCGTCAGCCTTTGGTACACTGACTTTCTTTTCCAATAATTTAAGTTTCTCCTTTTCAATGGCCAGTAGTTGAGATGGCACGCTTAATTTCATTTTTTTCTTTTTTGGAGTAAAAGACTCTTCTTCATCGGAGTTATATAAATCAGCCAAGTTTTGCGCCAACACAGTGTCTTGCGAATCTTCAAACTCTGGAATACTTAAACTACTATTCTATCTAGCAGCCGGCTTCCAAATTGCCAAACGATTGCCTAGGCTTTATTTGGTCTTTCAAAAACATTAGTGCCTCAAAATGTGGCCATGAGGAATAATGATCAGCATCAGGTCCACAATCTCCTGACTTTTCTATCGGCCTCTTTTTATATTCATTTCGAAACTGGTCCCGAAGATTTTTCCACCTTTTTTTTTAAACAGTCTTCTGAAAGTTAATAAAAAAATGTAATAACGAAAAAAAATAACTATTAGGTATTTAGCAACGGGGGCTGCGTTTGCATCATTGGCATATTCAGTTAAAATAGGAAGGACTACAGTCTCTGTTATTGTCAAGGAAACCGTCACAGCACTTTGGGAGGAGTTGCAGCTAAAGCATATGCCACAGCCTACAAAAGAAATGATTAGTCAGATAGCTGACGAATTTTGGAAATTGTGGAACTTTCCAAATTGTGCTGGGGCTATTGATGGGAAACACATTCGCATTCAGTGTCCACCTCATTCAGGATCTATGACAAAAAAATTTTTCTCAGTGGCTCTTCAAGGAGTAGCTGATGCTAATAGTAAATTTATTGCTATTGAAGTTGCAGAATATGGCAAACAAAGTGATAGTGGAACATTTAATGCATCGCAGCTTTATCGACAACTTAAATTTCGACAATTTATGCCGCCAGATACTAATTTGCCTGGAACAAATATTAAAATGCCCCATCTTTTTGTAGGCGATGAAGCTTATCCACTATTGGACACGCTTTTGAGGCCATACTCAAGCCGCACTATTAATGCTGAAAAAGAGTATTTCAACAGCCGACTCTCTCCAGCGCGCAGGTGCATTGAATGTGCTTTTGGAATAATGACTTCCAAATGGCGTTTGCTCTGTAAGCCAATTGAAACGGATCCTGATTTCGTTGATCTTATAGTAAAAGCTATTTGTATTTTTCATAACACAATTATTGACCTTGAAGAAAGTCCCAATGTCCATCGACACACACACACACACGCATTGAAAATAATGGAAGTGAAGAGGCATTTCATCCTATTAATTTAAAAACAGGACAACTAGTTCGAGATGCTTTCTGCAGTTTTATATGTACACATAGGCTATAAAATTAAATATCCACAAATATAAATAAATACAAAACTTACTTGATATATGCGAAGTTTCTTCAATCCCCTTCCAATGTTTTTCAACAACCAGCCAGTCTCTTTATTTTTCGCTTTGACTCTCTTCTCGCTTCGCCTGCGACTCTCTTCTGACAACTTTCAGCGATTTACCTTTAAATATGCATGCAGAACTTTCTCGCACACTGTCGCCCAATATTATCGCATCGCTTATCGCGGCCACTCTGACTTAGTCTGAAAACAGGAAATAAGATACGGGGCAGTATTAACCACAGTCAAGTACTGGAATACTCTAGATGGTCTTAACCTCTTAAAGAAATTCCTAAATTATAATAACAAGGAAAACGAAGTAGCGTTTCTAGGTCCGGCGCTGGCACGAGAACGAGCAGCATTTTTAAATAGATCTATTCTCTATGAAGAGGATCTGTAGACGATATCGCAGAAAGAGCTGCTCCAATTCATGGAAATGTTAAACAGCCAATGGAAGAAACGGAACCAGTATCGCAACGTCATCAAAGAGGTAGCCGAGACCACCGTTCGCTGCCAGCCACCATCGAAAAAGTTTCCTTGGTGGAAAAAGGTGACAGAGAATGTACACCTAAAAACGCTGCAGAACAAAAAAAGGGCAGGAAGGGAAGAGTATCGAGCTAGGAGAAGAAAATTTTTGGTAAAACGAAAAGGGCCTTTGCAGTCTCCCAGCGAATATTTTTCACGAAAGGTAAACGACCGGCAGCTGGCCAGATACCCGGAACGCAGGCTCTTCGAATCAATAAAAGAAACCTAGTCACCGAATGCGCAGGGAATAGTGGATGTATTTAAGAAGAATTGGCTCAGTTATCAAAAAGCTGAAGAATAACCGGCACTGATGATCTGCCACCGGAACTTCTCAAACATAAAGTCATTACAACCTTCAAACATTTAAAACCAACGTTCGCCGGTACTTCTCTTTCTATCCCCCCTGATTTTCCTTCGCTCGCGCTGTGTGGAATCATTTTAAGGGTACGTAAATCCCTAGAGCGCGCGCAAATTCCGCATCTCCAAGAAGGACGATCCTATGTCTTGTAAGAATTATCTAGGCATATCCTTGCTAAACGTATGATAGCATATAAGAACCTATCCAATGTACTGTGTGAATGTCTCGAGCTTTTCTGCAACACACTAGTCGGCACGTACCAGTGTGGCTTCAGGCCCGGCAGATCGACAATCGGCCATATTTTCACATTAAGGCAAATCCTGGAAAAGACCAAAGACCAAGTCGAAACTCACCATTTTTTCCTCGACTTCATAGCCGCATATGACAACATTCATCGCCTTGAGTTCTATATGAAGATGGCCAAATTCTGTGCCGCGTAACGCTGGAAAAGACGCAGTGCAATTTGGAATCTGAAAACAGATACTTTGAACTACTCCAAACAACTACAGGATTTTGGCAAGAAGTTACACATTCATGTGGCTTCTTCTATTTGGTGCTGGAACAGATAGTTCGCAGGGCAGCTGTTAACACACTATTCCTAATAAATCTGTCCAGCTGCTGGGATACACAGGCGACATCAAGATCGGCCGGCTCGGTAGAGGCAATCGAAGAACAGGCGAAACTAGTTTGCCTTCAAATAAATGGGGACAAACCTATGTGCATGTTATCATTAAACAAAGGAGCATATGTCCACCGCCCAGGACAAAACGTCACTGTTAACAACAGTGACTTCGAAGTGGTTAAGGAGTTTACCTATCACGGGATAGACATCCATGATGTCCAAGTGGAGATTCGGCGAAGACCTACCCTACGAAGCAGCTGCTACTTCGGTTCGGCAAAGCAAATGGCTTCAGAACTTCTAACTCATATGACGAAATACATGCTTTACAAGACATTGACCCTCCTAGTTCCACTCTATGAAGCCGAGTGCTGGACGATAAGAACGAAAGCAGAGCAGATATTGAAAACTTTCGAGAGAAAAATTGTTCGTCACATATTTGGTCCCGTATGCAAGGACGGCGAATGGAGGAGAAAATACAACCGCGAACTCTATGAGCTGTATCAAGATGTGGATGTAGTCCAACCAGCTAAAACACGTCGACTACACTGGCTCGGACACATCGAGCGGATGGGCAATAACGCTCCAATAGAAAGGGCCTTCCAGGTTCCTCCGCTTGGTCAGAACAATTAGAAGCAGTGCGCCCGGGATCGAAGAGATTGGAAGGCTATTGCGTGTTAGACAGTGACTCTTCACGGGTCGGGAGCCCCTTAAGTAAATTATAGCAATAAGTCGATTCGGCACCATACCACACCATAGCAAGTGTAGACTTTCCAAGGCTATTGCTTGATAGAAAGACATATCAGGCCGATATTTGCGGAAGCCTCAATTGAATTTTTGGAAATAATGTTTTGCATGCTAATAGAGCATACAGTAAGGCCCAATGTGATGAATTCTGTTATAAGCCACCAACAAAACATTTACTCGTACCATTATCAAGCTACAGCTTCGGTACAAGGCTTAGACGTTGAAATAGCAGAAAAATTTTCAGTAAAAAGTCTTCAATCAGAGAGCCCTATAAGACAGAAGGGAGCAGACTACTGGCAATATTGCCAGCAAATTATCAATCAAGCATCATCTAGTTTAATAGCCCCGAATAGAAGTGAGAGTTGATTTGCTAAGGAAGATACGCCATCTCATTCGTGGAATATGGCCAAATGAAGGTTGGATTAGGTCAGTTTGTGCTGAGCAGACAAGGCGCTTGAAGTAGCACAGGACTGCACCTAATGTGGCACCAGAAAGTCGGGAATGAAACTAACTAGCTAAAAGTTGTATTTTTTTTTAGAAATTGTGATATTTAAACTTTTCTAGTCTCAATTTTCAAATCGGTTAGGAGCTTCAAAGTTTGCATTGTGCATTCAATTTTTATTTAATTCGATATAAAACCCTCCATCAGCTTCAATCAGGCATACTTCTAACGTTTTCCAGTTATAACTAAGCACAACCCTCCAGCATGTTGGCTGGCATATGCCACCCCTAAACCAGGCAATAAAAATTCGTCATTGATTTGACTGTCATGGATGATTTCGAATGACCACCGTACTAAATATGTCTCACTTCCAGTCCATTGCACTTAAATTGATTCAAATCGATGTTTTGGCCAGAGACAGTTTTATGCTACCCCCTCGTCCGACATGTAACATTTGTATCATGTACGGCTCTAGCTCACAACCTACCATAACCCACCCCCGAACAGAAGCCGCCAATTTGAATTGATTATTTTTACCAGCAATTCGTGGATTTATTTACATTGATGCTATACATGGATTGAGTTTGGTGTTCGTATTCGTCCTCGTAGTTCTGCTTGCATTGAACATTTTATTTATTGACCCGCGGTATTGGTGACCATTCGATGAGAACCGCTCACTCATAAATCACCACCCGGTGGGTTAAAAAGGCCATCAGGTTCACATCACTATCCAACAGCGTTTACCAATGGCAACCCCATGCCATAGTCCACGCTCGATGAAATTTACTAGATGCGGATGCAACCACTGCCGCCATTAACTCATCGTGCTGGGAGCATGACCAGTGTGACCTAGCAGCGCCTATCACACCCTCATTGTAAATAATTCCACGGGCTAGCTGTTCGAACTTCGACATCAAAATTTACGCGAATGAGGTTTCGCTGTGACATTTTTATGCGTGGGAGCTGTTGTACTTTTCTACTCTTGGTGGTGCTGCTTCTGCTCTTATCCTGCGCCCTGTAACCCCGACGTTGTTTTATGAGGTCGCGGCGGTGAGATTTATTTCCTCGGTTTTGAAGCCCATTCAATCTTCATTTTCTATCCCATTTAATTGCGCGTAGTAGCTTTGGACAGACTCCAGCAACCGCTACAGCACCGTCACCGCCGTCGCCATTCCTATCGCCGTCGGCTGCCACAACAGATTCCGCAGAAGTCGCTGCAACTTTCAGATAATGACATTTACAATGACACATAATAACAATAATGCCTCACGCCTTGGCGTCGAGTTCAGTCGAGTCGAGTCGAGTCGCGTCGGTATGGGCATCAGAATCAGTTGCAGTTTCAAATTTAACTTCGGCAACAGCATCAGAATTGGTGGGTAGGTCACAGCAGTTGAACCGTAAATCTTTGGACCTTCGAGTTCGTGAAATGGAAATGACATCTGTTCGGCTACTGTGGACTTGTAAAATATTTCGTACACTACATGTTGTGTACCTTGGACGGACCCAGCTACCGGCTAAATTATGTTCGCGAAATGAAATTTGCATTTTCCAATCAACGCCTCGGGGCGGATTCGAGACAATGGCCATTCGAGGAGCACCATTAAGACTATCTACATACTCATACCTACCAACCTACCAGTCGATACTCGACTCGATCGAAACTGTGTAATTATTTTTCGCTCCCGCCAGATGAATTCCTCAACGCAAGTTATCGGTGGCGAAGGAGTCCTTTGAACGGGTATGTGGTACGAATATGAATATCTCTGTGCCCACTTCTTTCAGCACTAATAAGCCCTAGGGGCTGCGATGAAATTATGCCATCAACCTCGATCAAAGCAGAGTCGCGCTGGGCACAGATCAAAGCGCATATCGCTGGACTCGCCATCACATTATCCACGCTCTAAATAATTCTCCATGTCTGATAATGGGCACCTTTGGCTACCCGAAACCAAAAAAGGAGTCTCTGCAAGGTACGAGTGCGGTTGCAAGGACGGTCATGCCATGGAATGTTTAGGTTCTCCACTGACTGGAGCGGGGTACTCCAAAGGAAGAAGGCTTGGCCCGTTGATGCTATTACACTGTAATATTCACACTTTGCGAGGTGAGAAAATTGCCGGCTATTAAAAAATCATATAAGCGGGACGGGTTGCGTTTGATGTTTTTTTTTATTTTTTATTTTGATTTTTGTTGTTTCTTGCTTTGCAAGGCTGACTGCTGAATTGCTTGTCCATTGGGATAAACTTGTAGATGCAGCATCGACTGCTAAAGTAGGATTTTGCGAACCAAGACGAGGTTGGGGATAAAGACTTTGGGTGTAAGGGCATATCTTGGTGAAGATGTGCTCGCCCCGATTCGATGTTAATGAACGTGATCTAATTTCCAGGAGGCCGTTCGGCAATTCGACGGGAGAAACGTGATGTCTTGCAGTAGATTTGGAGATTTTTTTTTGTTCTCAAAGAGTCTCCACATGATGCGTGATCGAGTGAAAAGGTTTTGGAGGGAGTATTCATGTGTACGGTTTTCACGGCCTTGACGGCAAAAATTCAAACGAAAGATCTGTGGCGATTCGTAAAATATTCAATCAGCTTTTGTGCATTTCTTAATGCAAGGGGTATCTCCCTATACTTGTTGATATATGATAATTAAATTTGCTAATGTTCTTAAACCAGCCATACCAATTACTGACAGTTCGCGTTCAACTTTGTATTAAAACATCTGTGCCATGGTCTTGAAGCTATATTTTGAAAAACAAACTAAGGACAGATATTGCCTTGTCTATTATGTAGGTTAGCTACCTCTAGAGTTTGTCGGAACCCTCTACGGCATGAATTAAATCCTGAGTAGAAAAAATAAAACCATTCTTTTGTATAAGGTTCTTAACCAGATTTTACTAAAATAAATTAAAAACAATTTATTTGTTTAAAAATAAAAAACCATGATATATGTTGATTCGCATGCATTAAGGGTTACGAGAACAGTGTATTTTGAATGTTTTACATTTATCAGATCTAGCTAAAAGAAAGGATTTAAAACTAATAAACAATTATTTAATTAAACATAAGTTCTGAATACAACTATATAAGCACTGTGGCTATGCATTTGTTGGCGTGTCCTTTCCTATTGTTGTAGGGGCATAGCTCCTACAACAATTTGATCCGGCAACCAACTCTGAATTTGTATTTCAGATCTGCGCTTAGTAACATCGGTATTTGCGTTTTTTGTGTTTGTCCTTCTTTATAATGGCTCGGGAATTTAGAGCGGATATAGCCAGTAAAAGCGAGCTGAAAAGTAATCGATTTTCTGCGTATGTCCACGTCTGTAAATACAGACCAGCTGTTTTGGCACTTAGTGAAACACTAGTAGATCCCCGCCCACACCTCTTAGATCACTCTGATCTTGAGCTACCAGGCTACGGACTAGTGCCACTATTCTTCTCTCACCGCGGTCTTACCATTTGCGTGCGTAGTGATGTCGTAGCTTACCAAACTCCACCACAATGTAGTCCCTGTTCCAACCCGGAGTTCAATTTCGTGTGGTTAAAATTCCATCTCCGTAAGCAAATTATCCACTATTGCTTTATTTACAGAAGCACCAAACCGGTCAGCAACTCGACCATTGATGAGTTTGATGCGCTGTCTGACTCCATACAAAGAATTGTATCCCTGTATCCCCATACTGAAATCGTGATTACGGGCGACTTCAATATACACAATTCTGGTGGGCTTCCACATTCTGGACAGACAACACCCGAAGGACGATGTGTTGAGATCTTCGCTGCGGAAAATAACGTAACCCAACTTGTAAATGAGCCCACAAGAACGCCAGACTGTGATAGTCATACCGCCAACACCCTGGACTTGCTTTTAATTTCTCACTCCGACAAATACATGGTCAATGTGCTATCCCCTCTAGGCTCGTCGGACCATTGTGTCATATCAGCTAATTTCTCGTACACCGAGCACACAGTTAGAGAAAAGATTCCTAAAAGAACAGTATAGCAATATGAGAAAGCCAACTGGAGCGGATTTAACAACTTCTTTAGGAATTTTAAATGGTCGTTATGTTTCCTCGACAACGACGTGGATGCCGCTAGAAACTATTCTCTTTGGAATGAGAAACTTTATCCCTCATCGAATGAAGAGTATCAAACCAAAAGAAGAGGCATGGTACGACTCGAGCTATAAAGAGGTTTTCAGGGTTAATGAAATGTTTTTTGGTCCTTCAAGACCAGCCCAACAGAGGAAAACCGCAATACGTCCAAAAACTGAGGCAAAAAATACTGCAATGTCCTAAAAACAGTAAAAATTTTTGGTCGTTTGTCAAAAATATTAGAAATTTTATCTCCACCTACACTTGAGTGCGTCGAGTCTTCAATGGGACGATGTCGTGTAGTGGCAAAGTTCTTAAAGAGGTATATCTCCCCTCCTTCTGAAGAGCTATTATTCCTCGCTGGCAAAACCACTACGTAAGCTTTTCCATCAATCAATCAATTTTCCCGTTCGTCCCTAAAAACAGGCAATCTTCCTCTCTCTCCTCCTATAGACCCATTGCACTTAGGTCCCTTCTTTCCCAGGTAATGGAAACGCATGATAAATGTCGAAACACGAAAACTTAATGACCGGCAGTACGGTTTTTGTAGCAACAGGTCCACTGGGCATGTCTCACCGAAAAATGGAACCAAAGCGTACATCAATCTGGCGAAACCAAGATAGTTGCACCTGATATCTCTAAGGCATTTGACAGAGTTTGGCATCAGGCCCTTTTATCGAAAATCCGTCCTTTTGGGATTGATGACTCTCTTTTTCAATGGATTAGAAGTTACCTTTCGGAACGTTCAATTCAAGTTGTCTTGGATGGTTTCAAGTCTGATATTCTGATATTTCAGACGATCTCTTGTCTGCCACTTCTAATCCAATATATTCTTTTGCCGACGAGAGTACTCTCTGCTTTTCATATTCGTTCTTGGACTCACGTCCCTGTTCTTCAGCTGTAGAACGAGAACGGCAGAGTATGTTAAGCTCATTAAGTTCCGATATTAGCAGCATAACCAATTGGAGAACTTTCAATAGAGTGGAATTTAATCCTTCTAGAGCACAATGCTGTCTGCTGTCGTTAAAACGAAATTTAAACACCCAGCTATCATCCATGAATGGCATAGTCGAAATCAAAAAACCTTCCATTCTTGGTATGTGTGTCAATGACAACTTATGTTGGAATGACCACATATTTTACGTCACCAAAAATGTTGCAAAATGTCTAGGTTTCCTCAAACGATGTAAGAAATACTTTACCCACTCTGATTTGGACTCAATATATAAGGCATTTATCCGCCCGAAATTAGAGTACAATGCCCACATCTGTTCGGGTGCACCCAAAACATCTCTGCACATGCTAGATAGTATTCAAAACCCTGCGATAAAACTTATAGGTGATACTAATATCACTCAAACAATGGACATCCTCGAACATCGACGTAATGTCTCGTGTCTCACTCTGTTTAATCGCTATTCCTACCACCAGTGGTCCTTAGAAATCGCCAGTAGCATTGCGCCCCTTCAAACTTTTAACCGTAACAACCGCCTCGCTATGAGTGCTCATCAGTATACCCTCAAACCCACTTTCGGACGTACTCTAAAATATCGTTCATAATCCGTACAACTCGCTTATGGAATCTCCTGTCTAGTTTTTTATTTCCTAGTCATTATAACCTCCAAACATTTAAAACCAACGTTCACCGGTATCCCTCTTTCCATCCTCCCTGATTTTCCTTCGCCCGCGCGGTGTGCAAACATTTTAAGTACTTCAACCCCTTAAGTGCGCGCAAATTATAAAAAAAAATTGTTTACTCATAAATAAACGAAGTTGACAATTTGTTTTGACATATCTACGATTTTTTTTCTATTTTCGTGAGTGACAGAAGCCGTCCTGGCTAGCTGGTAAAAGGGGAAGGTCTTGGTGTCTTTCAGGAGGTTTTCGCTTAAATTTGCGGCAACTTGTTGTAGGAGTTCCTTATAGTGTTGGACTTGAGACGAATATTGACGTCGGCTTAGTCTAACTGTGTTCAAAGTTACTCGTAGTAATCCATTTTTGTGCAGATGAACTTGCAATTTGTAGATGGAAGCTTCGTCACTAAGTTTCCACTGATTCCTAAATCAGGTGCATACTCTGCTCTCCAGCAAAAATTTTGAAATCGTAATTGAATCCGCAAACTCCACTTAGAACTTGTAACCCCATTTGTGAGGATTGGCAGGGATATACTGCTTCAGTTCGAGATGGCACTTACTGAGCTTCATTTGCTCACCAACTGCAGGAAACTCTTTTGGAATAAGTATAAGCCGTTGCTTTATTTTTTCCAAAAATTTTAAAAAGTACGTTGAATCCGCCTCTTCCAAGTAGCTTAAAACCGGTGTTATCACCAAAGTGTAAGGGCATTTTTATTGCTTCCCCCCTGTTGCATGTCATCGGGCCAAAAATATTTTGCTGGCCAACAGACTTGCTCCAATAATGTCGCGAAGATGGAAGTGGAACACAAGACATGTAAATTATTTCGGTTGTTGTTACTTTATGTTTGCTGGTTTAGTTAAGTTGTCTGGAAGAGTTTTAACTCCTTCCCTGGTGTTTCCAACTCAATCACCGATTCTGGAGGCTCAGTAGAACCCGTAAATTCAAATTTTTTTTCGTCGTACGAGTCCAATTGTCGTTTTCTCCAATACACGTGTACACGTTTCTTTTCTCTAATGTCTGCTTTTTTTGTTTTGAAGTTGATGCAACTGCTTCAATTTCAGGCTCAGATTCGGTGGCAGTTTCAGGCACTGTAAGGCGGTCGCTCAGTTTTAGTGTTGGCTCAAATTCCACATCAGAGTCTGATACTTCATCATTATCACTTTTAGATCCATCTAAAGAGATACAGTTGACAGTTGACATTTGAGATTCGTTCCATCTCTGAAGAAAATTGAAATACTCTATATATACTTCTATATATGTTAATATTTACGAATCCGTATACTTGCCGATTGCTGATAGTAATTAGCACTTAAAAACGCAACTTTTATCGTGACAGCCTTTGCTTCTTTCTTCTTTTTTCAAGTATCAATTGATGAAAGTCCATGTTCCAATAGTAAACAAGCGTCGTTCCCGTTGTCCGATTTGTCCATTTTGGTCTCAATTATTTAGTCCATCCAGGTCATCATCATAGCTTGACAAACCAAGAGATGCACTCTGTGGAGTGGGCATCCTAACAACCTCCGACGATATCCAAATGGATGTCTGTATATAGGTATATATGGAATAAGAGTTCTTTGCATTCATTATATGACATCCATAATGTACAGGTAGTCTATCAACATTTCTTTGAAAAGAAACTAATTGTCTAGTGTCAAAATACTTTACGTGCCCAACACATGAGCGACATGAAACGCACCCTAATCCTGAAAAGTCCTCTTCGGATTAGCTAGCTTTTCAGAGAACTTATTTCCCGAAATTCCATTGTAATTCCAGGAAAGGATCAGCTTGCACATTCTACCAACTACTATGCAGAAAAGCACGAAGGATGTAGCTAAGAACAAGTTTGTTTTCCGCAATAAACAAAGAAATCTAATAATGACATAAATTGTTGTCCTTCATCGCAATGCCATTGCCACATGATTAAGAGTTACTGGTTTTGTAGATATTTACATGTTAACCTCGTTTCCGAAATCCCATTATGAGGTGGGATCCAAAAATACTCTGTGGTTTCAGCCTCTACAATCGGAGAAGCCTTGCATGGTCGAACTAGCTTAATGATTGGGATCATCAACTCCTTTTTGCAGCTTGGTTCTCGATAAATTATTGACATCAGAATTGCATTTATCTCCGCTTGAAAGAAGGATGCAAGTTTTTCTGACGAGAAGTGAGATCTAACGTTGTTGTCCTCTAAAAAGAAACCAGAGCAGATTGGTTTTGAACCGATTCCCTAAGACGGGGCTACATTCGTTTCATAATTTTGCATGTACAGGAGTCCTAGTGTCATTGGATCCATAAGACCACAGCAAACGACAGTCGGCGCGAGGTCATCAAAACTCCAGCACCTGTTGAACCAAATACTACTTAGCCGAAAGTTGGCTTTAAGATTGCAGCCCATGATATGAATATCAAAAAGGGGAAATACAAAAGTAGATCTGGAAAAGTGTCAAGCATTCTAGAGAAAGCCCCATAGTCTGGTAAAAGCAGCAGTGACACTTTTACTTGAAAGCTTGTTGCTACAAGCATAGCATAACATATAATTGGCCCAGTGGTCCTATCACAGAGGTGTAAATCGTTGTGGCCCTCTTCAGTGACAATCCCCACACGAATTCGAACGACCCTTAACATTGCCGACAAACTGATAGCGCCTAGAAGGTTTTCAGTACGGTAGGTAGGTAGGTAAGAGTGGCTGTTGGAAATGGCAAGCCACTTAGGCCTATTGGCTCATTGTGATGCCGTGTGGATCTATGATCCTCTTACTAATCGAACCAGTTTGAGCTTATGATGAAGAGTAGGAGACTGTTTAGGTCTATATTTTTTAGATCGTTTAGATCGCTGTAGAAAAAAGTTCCTAAGTGAAATTTTCTTCTCTGGGAAGAACTGATTGCCTCCTCCTCCTCTTCCTCGTCCATGGAGCTTCTGCAGAAATCGTTTTTAAAGGCGCCAAGCCTTCTTGCGTACTTGCCTATGAGGCAGTGTCCAGTGATGACAACTATGATGGCTCTGAGATGTTTCTTATCAGACACTTAGAGCGATTCAGATCCAGCTTTGGCCAGATCTGTTTGGTCGCTAGACATGTTGGTCCAACAGTCCACCTAAAGTCTGTTCTTTTATTGGCATCCAGCTTTAAAGTTAGTTTGCACGTAGCGATTGGTATATCCGGTGATATAGAATAGGTGGAGTGGTTCCAATTTTGGCGAGTTCATCGGCTCAACAGTTCCCTGGAAAGTATCTGTGGCCCAGCACCCAGCAAAGGTGAAGTTTGAACTGCTCTGCTTTCTCCATAAGACATGATCGGCATTCAAGGGCGGTTTTAGAATTTAATGAGACCGATTCGAAGGACTTGATCCGAAAAGATGCGGATATCCTTTGCAGATATCACGTTTTTCTTCAGCCGGGACAGAGCTTCTTTAAACCATGAAAGCATCTTCCTCCCAGAAGGATCTAGAGGGGAAGCTTACATGGAAGTTTTTGTCAAACCAAAGTTCAGGTATGGTGTAATCGATGTTCTCTGTTAGGATTCCTAATGTATTCAGAATGCTGGCGTGGCCAAATGAATTATTTGTCTACTGTTTAGTCGCTTTAAGGCGAATAGCTGCAGTCGCAACTACTTGCCTACTGAAAATATCGAGGGGTGTCAAATGAAAGAGAATGTCTAATGCCGGAATGCTCCGCTTACGCATAGACATTCTGTTCTTTGGACTCTGCTTAGTTTAATGCAGTTGACTGCACTTTCTAAGGCCGTCCACCAGACGTACACCCCGTAGGTGAGTATCGGTCTTATGACCGAGATGTTCATATGGCCAGTGGGTTATGTTAGGTTGAAAGCCCTATTTATTCCGAATAGCTTTTTTGCAAGGAATAAAGCTACTGTAGCTTTATTGACTTTTTCTTGAATGTTAGGTTTCTAGTTTAATTTCCTGTCAAAAATGAGACCCAGATATTTTGCTGTATCGGAAAATACTAAACTGGTACCTTTTATTGAGGGAGTGTCTATAACTGAAATTTTGTATTTCCTGGAAAAGAGGATAAGATCAGTTTTATGTTTGTTTATTCCCAATGCACAGCGATCTGCCCAACGATTTCTTTAATGGTATTAAGCTAACTACGATGTGATGTAGTATTTAGCTGATTTGCAATCTTAACAATAGGAATTGGTTGTGTGTCACAATTGGGTATCGAGAGTTAGACTGATAGTCTAACCTCGTAGGTACTATCAGATTCTTTTACTTGCTGATTATATCGAGACTCTCTGATTTACTCGTTTAAATGGACCAAGATAATCAGATTCATATGCACAATCAGAGTTATTAGTCAGGACTGGTTTTTATTGCACAGTTTCGAACTCGTTCTGAAAGAACAGAGTCGTCGACTATTATTCTAGTTGATATAGGAGCCACCAACTCTTACATGTTGTTACTCAGAGATACAGGAGCAAAACCTGATTCGAAACAGTAAGTAACTTAGTGCACTTAAGTCTCCGGAACTAGGTGTAACCTTAACTGATCTACAAAACCACCGACATCTAGGTTGAACACGGAATACAATTTAATTTTCATAGCAATGGCAGAAAGAAACTGATGACTTAGGCCTTACAATTTGATATCAGTCCTAGAAAGATTTTTCTCAACATTATGTATGCTGCAAAAGTGAGTCAATAATCTGCCTAATTCAACGAACATTCAGTGTCAACAAATATCCAGATAAATCAGCTTCTCACAAGCGGATTCAGCAGAGCAAAGCTTGGGGTATCCTTAGCTCAGAAGTATATAGGTACATCGAGACACACAGTAAAGTAGTGTTCTCTCTTAACTTTCCAGGAACTAGATAGTCAATATTGATTGCTTGAGCAGGTGACAGAAGGAGGAATTGCTAATTAAACGTTTTGTTTTTTTATTTTATAATTAGAGAACACTCAAGGGATTATTAGTACCCTTAAAATATTTACATACAGCGCGGGCGAAGTGAATTTAGGGAAGAAAAACAGAAAGATACCGATGGACGTTGGTTTTAAATGTTTACAAGTTACAACGACTAGAAAATAGAGAGTTCGGCAGGGTATTCCATAAGCGAATTGCATGGTTTAGGAAGGAATCACAATATTTCAATGCACGTCCGAAAGTGGGTTTGAGTATAGTGATGAGGATTCATAGCGAAACGGGTGTTTCGGTTAAAGATTTGAAAAGGCTGAACGCTACTCGCAATTTCAATGGAGCACTAGCGATAGAACAAGTTGAGACAGGAGCATCACCTCTGAGTTTTATCGCATGGTTTTAAATACTATCTAGCAGGTGCATTGAGGTTTTACGACCATCTAACCCGATATGGGCATTGTAACAAAATTTATTTTGGGCGGATAGATACCTTATATTTATATTGAGGCCAGAACAAAAGGGGTGAAATATTTCTTACATCGCTTGAGGAAACCTAGAAATTTCGCTACACTCTTGGCTACATCGAATAAGCGGCCAACGAAAGTTGTCATTGACTGAGAAGGGAAAGTTTTTCAGTTTCGAAGATGCAAGTGCCATTCGTGGAGAATGGCTGGGTATTTCAACTTAACAGTAGACAACATTGTGTTTTGGTAGCAATAAATTAAACTCTGCTGGCGGCTCCCCATTTAGTTATGCTGTTTATACCATTCTACACCCGAAGAGCAGAGACGTGAATCGGGGAACGAATATGAAAATCAAAGATTACTGTCGTCAGCAAAGGAATATATTGGATTAGAAGTAGCAGACAAGAGATCATTGATGAAGATTAAAAAGAGTATCGAAGACAGAACGGAGCCCTGGGCAACGCCAGTATTTATTTTTTGAATATTAGACCTGAAAGCATCCAAGACGACTTTCTAATTTCTAATCCATTGAAGAAGAGATTCGTCGATACCAAAAGCAGTCATTTTCAACAAAAGAGCCTAGTGCCAAACTTTGATAAATGCCTTAGAAATACGAGTGTCAAGCGCAACTATCTTTTCGGTGGCATATGCCATCAAATCGCCAGTCGCTACGAATACTGTACTGCAGTCATTGAGAAGTTGTCGTGTTTCGAGATATTTCATGAGATGACGATTTATCAGCGTTTCCATGATCTTGGAAAGAAGGGACATACATAAGTGCAATGGGTATGTAGGAGGAGAGAAGGAGATTCACCTTTTTAGAGACGGACTGGGCAAATGCTGTTTTCCATCTGCTCGGGAAGAGTCCTAAAGAGTAGGATTAATGAAAAAGGTTACCCATTTGTTTTGCCAACTTGGAAGAACACCTCTTCAGAAGAAGGGGAGATATACCATTTGGGCTACCGGTTTTGTGAATTTTAAGATCTTTAAGAACTCTTGCTACTGCACGAGGGCAAAAGTGGATTTGTTCCATGGAAAATTCGACGCACTCAAGTGTAGGTGGAGACAAAGCACAATCGCAAAATGTGCAGCCAGCAGATTGGTCTTGTCCAAAGACTTGACAGCAGGAATGAGGCAGAATCTCTGATGTCTGACAAACGACTAACAATTTTTACTACCTTTGGGACATTGTAGTATTTTTTGCCTTAACTTTTGGTCGTATTGAAATTTCACACGCTTGAGAAAAACGTTGCAGTCATTCCTGGCTCTTTTAAAATTTTTCCGGTTTTCCTCTGTCGGGTTGGTCTTGAAGGACTGAAAAAACCGTTCTCTAACTCTGACAGCCGCTTTATAGTTGTAGCCGTACCACACTCTTCCTTTTGGTTTGATGAGGGATAAAAGATCTCATTCCGAAGAAATTAGTGTCTGTGATCATATTAGCAACGGCATCCTCTTCGTTAAATCTTGATTCCGCTCCAATTCACTTTCGCGTATTGCCATAGCGTTTTTTTAGGAATCTTTTCCGTTACTGCGTGGTCTGTGTACAAGATATGACACAGTGGTCCGCAGGACCTAGAGGGGATAGCACATCGAACTTGTACTTATCACCCGCAATAATGACTTCAGTATGAGGATACAGGTATACAACTCTTTGTATGGAGTCAGACTGCGCATCAAACTCGGTAGAGGTCAAATTACTGTCCAGTTTCGGGCTTCTGTATAAAGCAATACTTGATAAGTTGAATTCTGAATTAGGACATGGAGCACATTGTGGTGGAGTTCAGGAAGCTTCATCACTACGCACGTAAATGCGAGGCCGCGGTGAGAAAAGAATAATTACACTTCTTCGTTTTAGATCTGAGTGATCTGAGATGTGTGGTGATCGACCTGTATTTCAATAAGTGCCAAAACAGCTGGCCTGAATTTACAGATATGGACGTACGCAGAAAAGCGATGACCTTTTAACCCGCAAACGTGATGCCAAGAGCTATGAATAGCTCAAACTTGTCCCAAAATTGTGGCTTACGCATCAACGCAAGTAAAGCCAAAGTTGTACCCTCAGCTGGAGAAATGGAATACCACCGACGACTCTACTTAATCCAATCGATCGGAATCCGAATAGTTTCGCTAAAGAAAATAAAATGAATGAGAAGCCAAATATCCAGCAAAACTTGCGGCAAGCTTGTGAGCACTGGATGGGTACTGTTACTAATATCTAGACAGTTACTAAATTGTTGGGCTCAATTTTGAAAAAGTTGAATTTTGATAAAAGCTGTTGTCTACCTTTCAACAAGATGGCCAATTTAGGAGTATATGTATAGGTACTGAAACTTTCGGAGAGAATGTACAGATGATGATCTTACCAAAAGGGCCAATCCAGATACCCTTTCAGTTTCTTGGGACAGAGGAGCAGTCTTCATAGCATACTACATTGATCAAAAAGTTCCCGGAATGTATTCAGAAAATTTGACATACAAATTTATTCATCTAAATCTATATTGTCCCTTTCAAAGTAATCCCCATCGACTGCAACGCACTTATGCCAGCGCTTGATCCAATCCTCGAAACATTTTTTATATTCGATTTTCGGTATGACCATCAGTGCTTCCTGCGATTTTTCCATTACTTCCTCTCGGCTGCTGAAATGCGCTCTCTGTAGTGGTTTTTTTTAACTCGATTGAACAGAAAGAAGTCACAGGGAGCCAAATCAGGTGAACCAGGTGAATTCGGTGGCTGTTGGATGGTATTTGTTGCATTTTTCGTCAAAAAAAATAGTGATGGTACTGTGTGAGGATGCGATGGTGCGTTATCATGGTGCTAAATCCACGAGTTTTCTGCCCAAAATTTTGGTCTCTTTCGGCGAATTGCTTCACGCAAACGTCTCATAACGCCCAAATACTCGTAATACTCTTTGTTTACTGTGTGGACTTCTGGCAAAAATTCATGATGCACTACACCGTTGTAATCCATGAAAACCGTGAGCATTGCCTTCTTTTTGACTGAAAATGGCGTGGTATTTTTGGTCTCGGCTCATTTGGTGAACGCCATTCACTTGCCTGATGTCTGGATTGCGTGTCGTACTTATAAACCTACGTCTAGTCTTCAGTAATGATCCTTTTTATGAATATGGGATCGGATTCAGCCTCGCAAATCATTTCTTTTGCGACGTCAACACGGTCTCTTTTTGGCATGAAATTGAGGTCTTTTATCACCAACTTTGCTGCTACACGGCGGAAACCCAAATCATTAACCAAAATGTCTTGGACGGATCCGTAGGCAATGTTCAAATCCTCCGCTATCTCTCTGATGGTTAATTTGTGGTTATTGACCAACATTTCTCTTACTCGTACTTCATCAATGTTTTCGTCGGTTTTCGATGTCGATGGTCTGCCACTGCGTTCATCATCTTCGATTGACTCACGAGCACTTTTGAACCGCTCGCGCTCGTGCCACTGGTAAACGACGGTTTTCGTTAGAGAATCGTTGCCGAAAAACTTTTCCAACATTTCCAACGTTCGCGCACCATTAAATCGGTTTTTTACGCAAAATGTAGTACAAGTACGTTGTTGCAAATTTAAATCCATTTCTAAAATTGTAAAAAAATCGCAAACACACACATGGATTGATATACTCTTGGCTACGTAACTTTTGCAAATGTCAAGCTATGATGCTAAGATTTAGAAGAAATGTCAACAGCAGATTTACCAACTTAACAAAAAAAAAACGGAACTCAAATCGGAACAATGGGAGCGCCACACGGTGGTGTCCCCCGGGAACGTTTTGATCAAGGTGGTATAAGCTCTTGCTCTGTACTTCTATTTATAGACGAAGTTGATTGAAGGTAATTGCACTAAAGGGTGATTTTTAAACTTTGATTTTTAGTTATCACAATCACAAAAGTGTATAAAATGTTTATTTGAGTTGATAAACTAATGCCTGCCTTTTCCTTTTGAAGATCATTGCATGCAAATGTTGACCACAACTACGTTTTAAGTGGTCCATGCGGAGAGTCCAATTTTAAATCACTTTTTCGAGCATATTGGCTGGAATCTGGCTAATAACATACACGTGTTATGTTATCTATCAAGGCTGCAATTGACGCTGGTTTATCGGCATAGACGAATGATGTGACGTATCTCCATAAAAAATTGTCTAAAGGCCTTAAACCGCACGATCTAGCCGGTCAATTCACCGATCCAAAACGAGAGATAAATTGCTCACCGAATTCATTTCTTAATTGGTCGCTCGATTCGGGTGCTGTGTGACATGTAGTGCCATCTTGCTAGAACCACATGTCGACCAGGTTCAGCTCGTGTATTTTGTGCAGAAAAAAGTTCGAAATCATTGAACGCTAGGGGGCGCCATTGACGATAATGTTGTTCTCACCGTCATCTGTGAAAATGATTCCACCGGATCATAAACCCCACCCAACAGTGCATTTTTTCAGGTGCGTTGGCAGATCTTGCATTGCTCATCCGTTGCTTATCGGGCGAAGATAGCAGTTTTGTTTATTAACGAGCTTCGTCGCTGAAGAAAATTTTTCGATAAAAAAGCGAATCTTCCTCCAGCTTTCAAAGGCCCACTCATCGAAAATTCAGCGATGTGGCAGGTCGTTTGGTTTCAGTTCTTGCACGAGCTGTACTTTGTAAGGTTTTAGACCAAGATCCTTCCGAAAAATCCTCTACGTAGTCTAGTGACACAATCCCAATTATCACGGTCTTCATTACGCACTCTACGAATTCGAGTAGGTGGCTTGATGTCCAATAGCGTGGAATTGGTGCGAAGTTTGGTCAGTATGGCTTGAATTGCTTGTTCAGTAGGTTGATTATGACGACGGTAAAATGGCCGAAGTGCGCGAAAAACATTTTTCACCGATCACGAATTTTAATAATAAAATTCAATAATTTGCAAGCGTTGTTCGGATGTAAGTCTTTCCGTGATAAAATGCCAATGCTAATTGAGCTTGTTTGACTTAGACACATTTCACGAATCACGCGTGAGCTGTCCAAAATAGAGCACTGAAAAACCCAACAGCAAAAAAACTACCCATTACATTATAATTACGGCCCTTACTGGATCGAAGACTCACAAGTACTCAATTACTTTTGAAGCGGTCACATATTGGCATCGTAATTGGCATCACCGCATAATTTGCATAATTTCGACACATTTTAATAGTCTTATTCTCTATTTTTACGAATTTCGTATTAAGTGTAGAGATGTATTCTTGTTGTACAGGTGCCTAGCAATGCAACTAGTAACTTCAAAGTCAAATCAGACTCCTTTCTAGACTTCCATTAGGTGTGAGTACATTACGATCTTCTATTGTAGCATCGCAAGGCTATTTTTCTGGCGTGAGTGAACCTACTCGAAGCTGACTATGTCTGAAAGCTTACCTTACCGAACCTAGTTGATATACCATTTTTAGATTTACTAGTTAAGTCGTTATTATATAAAATTTGCACCTAGAAATTGCTACAGCTGCTGGCTCTATATTCTTCAACCAACTACGTAAAAATGTTCCACTTCATAGCAGGGTCTAAATCAATCGATCATTTGAAAGGTACCCTGATGGTTTCACCAGCTTTTCAATCACACATTTATCTCCTATCCAATTAGAAGCCCACATTCGTTAGGCTCCTCATCTTGTTTAATTTAGATTGCACATCGGTAAGCACAAAATTGATTTCCGTACCAAATCGATCGTTCACCTTGCACCATCTCATTGTCTAAAGGCCTTTGGGTTAACCAGCAGAATTCTCGGTTTTCACCGTGAACTCCACCGAACTTTGTAGCTGGCAGTCTAGCCATCTCTCCTAATCGTTTGCTGTACTTTTTGAATTATCATTTGTTTATCGTATGTAGATTTAGCAATCCGTCTTTGCAAAATATCTCCTCTCCCATGGCTCCATAATGATGGCAATACTAGTATTGCCTCTCGATGATGACTGTTATTGAGTGCAGCCATTAGTAACAATTTACAAACGATTTATATGGATTACAAGAATTGTTTTAGCAATTGGTTAAAGTCGGAATCATTAAAACCGCTCTATACGCCTAAACTTCGTCTAGTAAAACCAGATCTATTAAGTCAGCTGAAGGAAAGCTCTTTATGACCCGATTTACTCGAAGCGCCAGTTTAAAAAATATGAGTAGTCAAATACAACCTGGGTGTCTTGTCCAATTAAGTATACAAAAACCATTTCACACTTTAAAACTTTTCAATTCGGGAAAAATTCAAGTCCAAAGAGGAAAAAATTCATTCACAACGCACCATAAATAACCCCTTGTTTGTTAAGCATTCCAAAGCACAAACAAACCTCAATCAAATCCACCGAACGTCATCCGATAGCTCGTGTCTCATCAACAGTCCATTATTTTTACATAAAAAAAAAAAAACATACAAACACACCACATTTAAGCAACAACAAATTCCCACCAAATAGACCACCAAACATGTAACCCTCTGGCATTTAAGCATTTCTTCCGTCTTAATTGGAATGTTCCTACCACTCCGATCTATTCGTATTCGGTACCAAAACAGACATTTGATTGTTCATCGAAGTCCAACGCCCATTTCTCAAACGCCTGACTAAAATCCATTCAATTCAACTCTCGAAATTACTTAATAAATTGCCCATGCCATTCAAGCACCTCATCTCTTGCTAGCCCAAGATGCTAACATCACCTGCACATATGTATGTACGTAGCTCCAATACCAGTCACACATCTCAAGACCACCAAACTAACAAACTACCAAAAGCCCATCCATTCACTCCATAAATTATATTCAAACATCAAAAACTCAATTTTATTAGCATACAAATCGTTTATCATCCCAGAGTCCAGTTGTTCAGTTGTTCAGTTGTTCAGTTGTTCAGTTGCTCGCTTGTCCAGTCGTTCAGCCATCTGACTATTCGTCTGTCTGTTGGCCGCTTCGGCCAACTTTTTGAGTATTTAGCTGCGGTCCCAGCCCGTATGGTGGCGAGAACATTTCGGACTGATAATTATGGCCTAACAAGAGTTAACAACAGTCAAAATAATCTGTAAACATATTTCAGACACTCTCGTACAAGTATCCGTATAATGTCAAACATGGCAGAGCCAATAAAAATTCGTAATTTATGCAAAGTTTCGTTCAAATTGAATTGACCAACCAGCCGGGGAGTAGTTCAGATACAACTTGCCTTTCTCTATGGTATCTCGGCTTGGCTACCTTTCGAGACGCATCGATATTTGCCATCTCTTAGAGGTGGAACAATGCCAAAATGCTGTCTTGTCATTGTCATTCAGAGTTTAATATCTTTCGGATTTTTGATTCTTTTTATCTTTTAACTTCAGAGAGAGTGATTCTTATTTTTTTTTCGAAAATTAAATTCGATTCTTTAATGATTTCAACAAGCAATCAAAACCGAAGAGACTAGAGTTTTAGGTTGTGGTGGAGCGAGACGTACGTCTTGACAATGGTCATTAACCAAAACGACGCATATCATCGTCACCATCATCGCACATCATAAAATTAACAGAATCCGGTGATCAACAGATGAACGCCAGAGATAACGAACGAATAAGGAATGAGATAGCCACGAATGATCAGCAGAATATCGGAAACAGGTTATACTGTACGACCACTAACTGCATAAACACCTCACTTAGATAGTTGAGGATCACTGATGGTTGTCTTGGATTGCAGCAGTTTTCCAACTCTTGTCCATGTGTCATTTTCATAAATCGAAAAAATATGTTAAATGCACTTGGACCTATCCGATATTGGATATCATCGTAAACACTTGTATCATGGCAAATTGGCAAACTTGTACAAAACCCGAGGAACTCTTGCAAAGACAACATAGCTCGGACGGTGGTCATTTGATATGACCTGGGCTGCGCAGGCGGCTAATAAGTATCTAAGAAATTGAATGCAGGTGTGAGAGCAGGTTTTGTTTTTTTTTTTATTCCAGAGCATTCAACTTTGAATAGGAAGATTGAAATGTAAGACGCATAAATGGAATGTATCTCGGATTGTACATATTGAAGATTGATTAGATGCAGTCGTTTTCATGCTTATAGCTGTTAACACAATCCATAAACCGCAAGTACATACCATACCATATGTGTGCGTATCTGCAGAAGCCTGCTAAAGAATCGATTTCACGTTTGAATCAATCTAAAACTGGATAGATTTTATGGTGTTTAGTCAAACGTACGAGTAGTATTCACCTTTCCCTTTAGCTTAAATATTCGTTGCCTTATCGTCCCCTTAACATGGCCGGGGCTGTAGCTTTTCGTCTTCCGGTTATAAAATTGAATACATATATCTGTATGTTAGGGATTAACATTCTCTCGCCCTTGAACGGACTCGGATCCTTCAATAGGAAGTTGACGGAGTTTTGTAACAGCTCTCTGAATATCACCGCTGCTTATGCTGAGGGTGACCATGCGCACAATACCATCTTTACCAGGGTGTACCTGCACAACTCGCACGAGCTTCCAATTTAGGGGTGGCATATTTTCATTTTCAGCTAAAACGATGTCGCCAACTGATGTCAGTGTCCATTTGGTACGGAGCTGAAGGTTTTTAAGATACTCCCGCGACCATCTGGACCAAAACTGCTGAAAGTACCATTGAAGCTGGTGGTATCTTTTGAGGGTATTGACATTAGTGATGTGCTGCATATTTGGTTCCACCACAGCGTTAAGAGCCGTCCCGATGATGAAGTGCCCAGGTGTAAGTGCTTGGGTATCGTTTGGATTCTACGACATTGCTGTTATTGGCCTGGAATTCAAAATAGATTCAATTTGTATAATAAGTATTAAATTCTGGATAAGTGAGAGAAGAGTTTTTCAAAAGTCGTTTCATGTGAAATTTTGAGCTTTTCACTGCAGTTGCCCACAAGCCGCCGAAATGCGGCGGAGGAATGGTTCTCCACTTAATCCCGTCTGCAGCACAAGGGATCCAATGAAATTAGTTGCGTTGTCACTATGAATAACCGAGCATAGCCCTCGACGACCAACAAAACGCTTGAGGGCAGCAGGAAAACAATTAGTGGTTAGATCTTCAACTAATTCCAAATGAACGACTCGAGTGACAAAACATACAAATACTGCCACATACGACTTTACAGGTGACGTCCCACGCCGACGGAAGTGAATTTGGAAATGACCGCAAAAATCTATCCCGACGACATTAAATGGCCTCATTTGTTGTACACGTAGATTAGATAATTTACACAGGCTTAGCTCGAGCACAAAGAACACAGCTACGTACTATTTTGCGAGTAAGAAGTTTTCCGTGGATTGGCCAAAATCTTTGCCGTACTATGCTTAAGAGTGTTTGTGGACCTGTATGTAAATTCTTGATGTGAAGATGATTGATAAGAATCGTTGTAAAGAGTTCATCTTTCGGTAACACGATGGGATGTTTAGCATCATAATCCAAAGATGTATTTGATAAGCGACCTCCCACACGTAATATTCCTTCAACATACAGGAAAGGTGACAGAGAGTTGATGTAAATTCTTTTCGACAAGCAGTTGCCACTGGCTATGGTTGATATTTCGCTTCGAAAATTTCTGAGCTGCACGTACTTAACAAGACCTTTGAGTGCCCTCTCGAGCTCTCCTGCACTCACAGGTCCATAAAGGCGCAATTGTTTGTCTTTGAGTCTCGAGTTTGCCTGAAACCTGAAAATATATGCAACGATCCTTAGTAGCGAATTGTAATTGTTATGATATTTAATGCTTGCAATATAATTTGATTGAACTTCGACTGTAAGAATAATCTTAAGTTTTTTTCTATCCAGCTGACCATTTTCTACTACTTTTATGTAATCGGATTTTGGCCATTTCTCTTCTGATAGTGATAAGAAATGTGGTCCGTAAAACCATAAATTGCATTCAAGTAACACTGACGGATAAGCTCCTTTAGAGATGATGTCGGCAGGGTTCACCTCCGATGGTACATGTCGCCATTGGGAAGTCCGAGAACTTTGCTGAATTGCAGCACCCCTGTTTACTACGAACGTCTGCCAATTGCATGGTTCCTCCGAAATCCACTTCAAGACAATTGTTGAATCTGTCAAATAAGTTATGGTCTCAAACTCGAAATTAAACATTTTTTTGAAACGCTGCACAAGCTGAACCATCATTATTACAGCACACAATTCCAATCGTGGTAGGCAGATTTCTTTGACTGATGCTACTCGTGATTTACCACACAAGAGCTCAACTTTCACCGTACAATCTTCGTCGATAGACCGTATATATACACTGGTGCCATATGCATTTTCAAAGCTGTCAGAGAACGCATGCAGTTGGTAGTGATCAAGTTGGCCAAAAAACGTACGCCGTTTAATCTGCAAGTCGCTGAGTTTATGTAGATTCTTCCGAAAAAAGGTCCAGCGCTGGTGATAATCCTGTGGCAGAGATTCATCCCGTGTGAGCTTAAGTCTCCACAGCTGCTGCATAAATATTTTTGCTTAAACGACAATTGGGTTTATTAAACCCAAACAAACAAATGTGCGATGTCCGAAAGTACAGTCCGCTTTGTAATCTTTTTGTGACAAGCAGGAGCTACGACATAATGAAAGCAATCTATCTCAGGATTCCAAATAATGCTTAATGTTTTAATTGAGCCGCCGTTTCCAAAGTTTACCAACTTCTCTAGGTTATTTTTAGGAGTACCTTCTAAGAGCTCCTCTGAATTTGAACACCATTTCGTAAGATTAAATTTGCCCTTGCTTAACATTTCAACTATTTCAGGCTGAAGTGCCTTTGCTTCTGTCAATAAATTTGTACCCGTCAAAACGTCATTTACATAGAAATCTGTGCTTACGGACCTTGCAGCTAGAGGATATAGATAACCTTCATCAATTGATAACTGCTTCAGAGCACAGGTCGCCAAAAAGAGAGCAGAGGCAGTACCAAATGTCACAGTACAAAGTCGATATACCACCTTGATCAAAAACTTCCCGCGAGACACCACCGTGTGGCGCTCCCATTATTCCGATTTGAGTTCTGTTTTTTTGTTAGGTTAGGAAATCCGTTGTTGACATTCTCTCTAAATCTTAGTGCCGTAGCTTGACATTTGCAAAAGTCACGTAGCCAAGAGTACATCTATCTCTGTGTGTGTTGGCGATTTTTCACAATTTTAGAAATGGATTTAAATTTGCAACAACGAACTTGTATTAAATCTTCCGTAAAAAACGGATTTAATGGTGCCCGAACGTTGGAAATGCTGCAAAGTGTTTCGGCAACAATTCTCTAAAGAAAGCGGTCGTTTATCAGTGGCACAAGCGGTTCAAAAGTGGTCGTGAGTCAATCGAAGATGATGAACGCAGTGACAGACCATCGACATCGAAAACCGATGAAAACATTGATGGAGTACGAGTAAAAGAAATGTTGGTCAATAACCGCAACTTAACCATCAGAGAGAACATTGCCTATCGATCCGTCCAAGACATTTTGGTTAATGGTTTGGGTTTCTGTCGTGTAGCAGCAAAGTTGGTGCCAAAAGACCTCAATTTCATGCAAAAAAGAGATTGTGTTGACGTCGCATAGATGATTTGCGATCCTGAATCCGATCAACCATTCATTAAAAGGATCATTACTGTAGACGAGACGTGGGTTTATGAGTACGATACGCAATCCAGACATCAGGCAAGTGAATGGCGTTCACCAAATGAGAAGATACCAAAAATACCACGTCGTTTTCAGTCAAAAAAGAAGGCAATGCTCACGGTTTTCATGGATTACAACGGTGTAGTGCATCATGAATTTTTGCCAGAAGGCCAGACAGTAAATAAAGACTATTATTTGGGCGTTATGAGATATTTGCGTGAAGCAATTCGCCGAAAGAGACCAGATCTGTGGGCATAAAACTCGTGGATTTTGCACCATCATAACGCACCGTCACACAGTGCCACACACTATTCGTAATTTTTGACGAAAAATGCAACAAACAGCCACCGAATTCACCTGATTTGGCTCCCTGTGACTTCTTTCTGATCAATCGAGTTAAAAAACCACTAAGGGGAATGCGTTTCGGCAGCCGAGACGAAGTAATGGAAAAATCGCAGGAAGCACTGATGGATATACCGAAAAGCGAATACAAAAAATGTTTCGAGCATTGGATCAGGCGCTGGCATAAGTGTGTTGCAGTCGATGGGGATTACTTTGAAGGGGACAATAGAGATTTAGATGAATAAACTTGTATTTAAATTTTCTGAATAAATTGTTTATGAAGGTGGTATGTGTGCGTATCTGCAGAAGCCTGATAAAGAGTCGGTTTCACGTTTGAATCAATCTAAAACTGGATAGATTTTATGGTGTTCAGTCAAATGTACAAGTAGTATTCACCTTTCCCTTTAGTTTAAATATTCGTAGGTTACAAAATTGAATATATCTTTTGATCGTTTTTAATGGAATTTGCTTCAGATATTTGTTGCAGTCAGCTTGTACTGTTTTCACTGGATTAATTGCAATGGTATTGACATAGGAAATAATTAGTTTCACGGCCTGACTTACGCACTCAATCTGACCAAAGTTTATAAAGAGTGGTGAAACTTTTGAGAATTCTCTCGAAGTGCCCAGACCTACGGTGGGTAGATACCGCCAAGGAACTTTGATACGCCTTATGAAAAAGGACGCTTAATGGTCCAATGGTATCAGAATTGGTTACCATTTGTTCCACTTATACTCTTCTCATCAAACTTCTTACAAATAAAAATAGATCACATGATTATTTACTTACTTTCACAAATGGCGTTCCATCAATGAAAGCTATCTTTAGTTTTGCAAAGCGGAAGTTGTGGACCATATTCGAATATGTCAATTTTTCAAGATCAATTCAAAAACGAGACACGATCTGAAGTATCTTGGCTATATGGTTGACATATTTCACTCATCTTGGCTGGAATTTGTACTATATTTCTACATTTGCCTTCAACGTAAACGAAATCGAAAACCATTCTAAATATTTTCTTTCAAGCCATGTAGTGTATCCTCATTAACTTTAATAAAGTCCAGGCTTCAGTGAGGTAAAACAGGATCGGGACTATTAATGCTTCTAAGAGTTTTATTCCTGCTGTTCGAAACTAGATTAATCATTCAATTGCATTCTCAGCCCAAGGGACACGGATTGTCGATTATTCTGTGTTTGATGATGGTATCACTCCGGAGCCATGTTCTCCCCGTCCACTTTGGAGATTTGTCCAAACGATATGTTTGTGTACGGTGTTGTGTTTCGAAAACAAAATTTGATTCCCTTTGTTCATCTTTGAGGGCCCTGTTTTCAATCTCACAAATTTTAGGCTGCCTTATTCCATGTTCCAGAAGCCACTGGAAGATTTCCACAAACTGGGATCTACATCAATTCTTCACAATGCAAATCCATTAGACCCTATGGTGTTTCAAAAACTTTGAAAAATATTCGGAACCTACACATGATCTTGTGAGTTTCTATCGAAAGGATAAATCAGTTGCACTGCACGGCCACATACAATTTACATCAGTGGTTTCCAATTATAGTGATGCTTAGTTCCTACTTATAAAACCAAAAATTCTCAACGATAAAAGCAACTTGGAGGAGTACTAAGAAGAACCACTCATGAGGATGAGGTACTTTTACACCTTGTTGGATTTTCAGTCAGGCAATACAAAAAAGCCTATTCCTGAATAGGTATTACAATACGTAGAGAAAATAGAAAATACTAAAATACCCGCTGATAAACTGAATTCACGAATATAAATTTCTTGAAAGATTTCCCAAAGAGCCACAGAGACTGTGGTTTAAAACCTAAAAGAAGGGGTCTTCCAGTTGGTTTCGACTAATGTAGAGTTGCGATAAGTACTGAATGATGGGACCCTAAGAACAGCAAAAGGTTAATGGGTATGCCTCGACTCACACCAAAGGTGGAGCTGTGCCCACATCACAGTTCCGGTATGGTGTTTATAATACTTGCAAGCGATGGCAAGGCGTGTCCCTCGCTCCAAAAATGTATGAGCATTCAGTGAAATTAAGCCCTATACGCTTTAAATACTAAATAAATCCTGTATATGTGTTAGTCAATTTGAATACCACGTTACTAGAAATTTTATCAAGCAAATATTCCTACCCCGGGGTGAATTTAGCCACTTGTAAACCATTATCAGTGAATTTACGGGACAGGTAAAAATTAAACTGGTCCTTCAGGTTGGGGATTGTGCCGTCGGGATAGCTGCCCGATCATGGAAAAAAAATCCACAGTTACGAAGGAAGAACAAGCCTCGGATGCAGACGGATCTACTGCTAACAATCCCTGCAAACAAAATGTCTGGTCCCACGTGTACGTGGAATGTCAGGTCCCACATGCAGCCGCACAACTACTGGAATACGTGGACTGCTTCAAAGCAGACATCTACTACGGCGGTTGAATTCGACGGCAAAAGCAGCGACCATTTGGATGCAGAGTTGGTGTTAGAGGCAGACTTAGGAAAAAAGTCTTGAGTTTTCGGCAGGTTAGCGAGCGCCTCGTAACAATCCATATTAAGGTTAAATATACCAACATTAGCCTTATAAGAGCCCACGCCCACACAGAGCAAAGAGATAACGACACCAAATGTAGCATTTACGAGCTCTTGGGCAAGGCCTACGATCAGTGCAGTCGGCGATTTTAATGGAAAGCTAGGAAGAGAAAGCATCTTTGGTAGTACTGACGGAAAGTACATATAGCCTGCATGACCACCTCCGATCACGAATTCAGGCTAATCGATTTTACCGATGGGCGAAACAACATCGTTGCTAGAACTCGATTCCCATATCTCGATATTCATATGGGGATTTGGAGATCACCTGATCAATCAACCATCAGCCAGATTGACAACATTGCAATCGATGCATAACACTCCTCCACGTTCCGAGGGGCCAACATCGACTGGGACCATTACCAACATGGTACTAATGCGAATATACCCAACATCGCAAAGGCAAGCTAATACTGTGGCAAAGTTCTACGTCCGACTGTTACAGTGGCAAGAGATCGCCAAATCCTTTTCCAATCAAGCCTGCCTTAATCTCTTAAGTGGTCCTATGCCGTCAGCGTCATGTGACAAAAACCGGTGGCAGCATTGACAAAAAACCATCAGAGATGCCGCCTCTATTATGCTGGATTTCACTCGGCCACCACAACGAAACCCCTGGTTTGACGACGAGTGCTGGCAATAACATGCAGCTAAGCAAGAGGAATACACAGCAGCGCTTGCATAGAAGGACTAGAGCTTCTCACGAATTCTACGAGGAGAAGAGTTGAAATAAACGCATTCTTCTCAGAAGGAAAAAGAATTCGAGAAAATTGAAAGATACTACTCCAGAAATGTGATTCGGAAGTTTTACTAAAAATTGGAAAAAAAAAACCACAAACCCCGAACCGAAGCCTGTAGGGACGAACAAGGGAACATAGTAGTAAAGCTGCAGTAGATGCTGAGGATTTACAAAAAGCAATTCTGTAGACCGTATAACGGCGATGGCGAACCAAATACCGCTGTCAAACAGAATGTAGAATAAACCTTCCAACTTAGATGATGTAGACCCACAATTCCCTCCATCCGACCGAAAGAAGCGAAGATAGCCATATCTGAGCTTAAGTCCAACAAAGGTGCTGGAACGGACGGCTTGGCTGCCGAGCTCATCAAAGCGGCAGGCGATGACTTGGTAAGGAGCATACACCAACTGATCTGTAAAATATGGTCGAACGAAAGTATGCCCGATGAATTGATCCTCAAGAAAGGCGACCCACTAAACTGCGCCAACTATAGAGGCATCAGTCTTCTAATCATCGCCTACAAGATTCTATCTGCCGCATTGTATGAACGCCTGCAGTTGTTTATCAACAACCTAATTGGTTGTTATGAGTGTGGCTTTAGGCAAGGAAGCCCATCGTCGACTAAATATTCATACTACGGCAGATCTCGGAAAGAACCCATGAGGTCCTAATCAATACACACCACCTATTCATCGATCTTAAGGCCGGGTATGACAACATCTATAGACACGAGCTCTACAGTGCAATGTCTAATTCTTACATCCCTGCAAAACTCGTCCGTATGTGCAGGATGACAATGGAGGATTCACGCTGCTCCATCCAGGTCAAAAAATGATTTGGACAAGGCGACGCGCTGTCGTGCGATTTCTTTAACATCATTCTTGAAAGAATAGACCACAATTCATACACCAATACAAAAGTCCGCAATATTTCAAAAGTCCGTCAAATTACTCGCATGCGGCGATCATATTGACATGTCCTGAAGAATTTAGTTTTATGTCACTGGCGCTTTCGCTGTCATTGAAGCGGAAACGGCGAGGATGGGTTTAAAGATCAATGAGAACAAGACAAGGTATATGCTGTCAACAAGAAAGGACACTCAACACCGGCATATCGGACAGAACGTCACCCTCAACAGATATAATTTTGGGGTAGTTAAATACTTTGTCTACCTAGGCTCCGCTATTAATTCAGAAAACGACACCAGTGTTGATATCAAACGGAGAATAACTCTTGCCCATTTCGGGAATATTTAGACCAATTCTCGTTTTTCTTTTCATCATTCCCTCACTATATTAATTTATTTATAAGAATATGGCCCTTGAGAGCCCGGAGTAGATTTCTTATCGTGATTTTTGATTTTGTCAACGAAATTTTCCCACTTGATTTGCGCACTAGATTCTTTCGCTTGGTTTATCACATTGTGGGTGGCCGTGCAAGTAGTAATGTATTGGCTGTCAAATCGAAAGATATTCTTTTTTTCAGGCAACTAAAATAACGTAAGATGAGTGGTTGCCTATAATACAACAACAAGTCTAATTACTCTAATAATTAAGGCTTCTTATTAAATACAGGGTCTTCCAATAGGGACTTCCGAACTTTAACAGTTGATAGCGGCCATATTGTTGAAGCTACAACTGTCAAATTGACTGTGGTTCATTCAGTCTATTTCCCCAAATCACCATGGACGGACATAGCTTTCAACAACACGTCCAAATGATAAAATTGTTTTATCAAAATGGGTGTTCTGTTCGGGCAACGTTCCGCGAACTTCGCCCATTTTACGGCCGCCATAATCGTCCTACCGAGAGGACTATTCGCAGCGTGGTGCATCGCCGATGACCGTGAGAGTGTGCAGGAGAATCCGAAGCAGTCGATTTCGCGTCGCTCACAAGAACTCGGCCTTTCGCAGACCACAACTTGGCGAATTTTACGTCGTGACTTGGGCCTCCAGCTGAAGGTAAACGACCATAGACAACGACATGTATTCTGGGCTCTGGAGCATTTGGAAACTGAAGCTAATTTTCGTCGAAAAATCATCTTCAGCGATGAGACCCATTTCTGGATGAATGGGTACATCAACACACAAAATTGTCAAATTTGAGACGATACCAATCCACATGAGATTCAAGAGCGTCCAATGCATCCCCGAAAAAGTCACTGGTTGGTGTGGATTTTGGACTTGCGGCGTCAACGGTCCATATTTCTTTGAGAACGACGTTAGGCAGGCCATCACCGTCAACGGCGAGCGTTATAGGTCTGATTACCAATTTCTTTTGGCCTGAATTGGATGATATGGACACCAACGACATGTGGTTTTAACAGGACGGCGCTACGTGCCACACAGCTCGCACCATATTGGAAATTCTGCAAGAGCGATTCGAGGGCATAGTCATCTCACGTGGAAGTGATGTGAACTGGTCACCGAGATCGTGCGATTTGACCCCGTTAAACTTTGGGGTTCTTGTGTGGTTTTCAGAAGTCGCAGGTCTATTTGAATAAGCCATAAACCACAGCCGTCCTCAAAGCCAACATAACCCATGGCATTGGTCAAATTCAGCCTGATTTATGCGCCATAGTCATGGAAAATTGGATATTTAGGATGCGCGCCACCCAGAGAAGCCGCGGTGGACATTTGAACGATGTTATATTCCATAGATAATGGCATCGATAGACCTTTCAAACGAATAAAAAGTTCGATGATATCTCACACACTTTGTTTTATTTAAATTTAAAGATAGGAAGCGCTTAATGAAAGACCCTTTATTTTGGATTCCACCCATGGAGCGAAATAGCCACAGAAATACGAACTATTCTCAATTTATTACCCCTTTCCTTATCTGAATTATCCAAATTTATCTTAACTTATTAGTGGTCGACATTTGCGCAAATTTGGTATATGTTCTCCTGCTTAATTCCTTGTACTTTCGTCCACGCCAGTCTTCAGTTCGTAGTTCCTTCCACATATCCACCAATAAAAAGCATTTCCACCCTATTCAGTAGATCATCGAAATTCAAAATGTGTCTTCCTCGTAACTTTTTATTTGAAGGAATAACATTTCTAATTCGAAACTTTTACATGCTTTCCAGCTTATGGTACGCTATCTGTGTTTTTTTTTTTTTCTTTCAATCGCATTGGACGCCCCCGAAAAGTCAAGCTTTTTCACGAGTATTTTCGCCCCGAGACCACTCTTCCACTGCGCAATAGAAGTACCCGCCGAAGCTGTGTCTGCATTCACTTTCATGATGCCCTTTTTTATACTATTTTCAAAGGCGTGGCGCTGATATGAGTGATTACATGAACAGGTATCGGACATTTCTTCTGCCCCATGGGTTGGGAATGTGATCAAACATTCAAATTTCAAGCAGTCTGATCAGATATTATTTCGCCCTAGGCTCATCTTTGGTATTAAAATAACTGAATATGATTTTCCTCTATTTATTCGTCTTTTACGACAATTAGGGAAGCGACCTACGGCAATTATCTATCAACTTTTTACGCACATTCTAAATTTTTAAAACATAAACCAGAAGTGTTGAACACTTTATTGATTAATAATTTTTTATTGCTAGAAAAAATCACTTGAAGTTTTTTCGTCACAACGAAAAGCGCATTTTTAACAGCATCGCACCTGCTCATTGTTTGAATCCGATGTTCAGGCGCTGCCGTTAATGATACTCAAAACATCAATTAGCGAATAAAAAACAGATGCCTTGTTTTGCTTGGCAATTAATCAAGCATCGTAATACAACTTTTATCTGAAAATTAATGTTCGTTTGTTTAGTTTTATTTCAGAAGAGATAAATCAATTGCTAATAACTGATCGATTATTCTTTGCTTGTTAGTGCAGAAGAGGATCGGTGTTGCATAAGACAAACCGACTTGTAAATAGTTTCCGCAATTTTAATCAATATTGAAGTATCAACAGACTAAAGTAAAAGGTTTTAAGAATGTCATTTCTGGTGTTCCTAGGTTATTGCTCGGCTGGGGCCGTACGCAGTTTTAAAATATATTGGGTGCGGTTTTTTTTTTCAAAATTTGAACGTTTATTTAAGACAAACACGTGCAATAGTATTATTCAAAATATTGCCCATCTGATATGACTTTTTCCCATCTTTCTGGCAATTTGCGGATCCCATTCTAAAAGACCTGCGCCGGCTTGGCAGCCAAGAATGAATCAAGCCAATTTTTGATATTCTGCTCTGATGTGAACCGTATTCAAGTGAGGGCGTTCTGTGTCGACCGGAACAAATGGTAGTCAGAAGGGGCAAGGTCTGAGCTATAAGGCGGGTGGGGTAAGACTTCCCATCCACTGTTTTCCAAATAGTTCTTAACCGGAATAGCAACGTGGGGCCGAGCGTTGTCATGATGGAAAATTATTGCCTCGTGTCTGGTCGCATATTCCGGGCGTTTTTCGGCCACTGCTCTCTTCAAACGGATTAATTGTGTTCGGTAGCGTTGTCCATTGATGGTTTCACCCGGTTTTAGCAGCTCATAATACAGCTCACCCATCTGATCCCACCAAATACAGAGCATTACCTTCGCGCCATGGATATTCGGCTTTGCCGTTGATTTGGCTGGTTGGCCGGGTTTCACATATGATTTTTTGCGCTTGGGGTTGTCGTAATGGATCCATTTTTCATCACCATTAACAATCCGATGCAAAAATGACTTCCTTTTGTGGCGTTCCAGCAGCATTTCGGACATGCAAAACCGCCTTTCGACAATTTTCTTGCTTTTGAATATATCCAGCTGCTTTTAATCGTTTTGAAATGGCTGCTTGAGTGACACCCAAAGATTCTGCGAGCACTTCTTGTGTTTGGCAACAATATTCCTAAAGTAATGCTTCCAGTTCTTCATCTTCAAACTTTTTTGGCTGCCCAGGACGTTCATCGTCTTCCAAGCCACAATCACCACTTTTAAATCGTGCAAGCCACTTTTGACACGTTTGCTTAGCCAGCGCATGTTCACCATAAACTTCCACCAAAATACGATGACTTTCGGCAGCAGTTTTCTTCATATTAAAGTATTGAAGAAGAACTCCCCGCAAAAACACTTTTTCAAGCACAAAGTTCGACATATTTGAGTGAAAAAAAATTATTGTTGTTTACGCTTCAAATGAATGACATATACTGAAATGACGTACAATGACTGTAGCTTTCCAACGCATGTTCCAACGGAATAATACAAGCTACGCTATCTCTTAGCAAACCGCACGAATTAAGTTATAGACCCAATATATTACATAAGACCTTCGGCCATAATAAGTTAGAGAATTTGAATTTTACCAACTCCACAGAATTTTAAAAGAATTTTGTAATTTGTACAAATTCAAGTGTAGTTTCATACGAACATTGAAGTTCTGAATGAACTATAAAATAAAATAAATAAATCAGCAAAGACCAAACAAACACTAAGTCCATGTACTACTCCCGAAGATCTTCAGCTTCTGCGTTACTCCAGATACCTAATATTTGCTCAGTATGAATTTCCGTAATGCAAAAAAGGTATAGATTTTGTTGAAAACCAGTGACACCCAGCTGTCAAAATATTCAGTAAGGCTTGCCATTTTATCTTGCATCGTTTTCCGCCGAAGGTGCGGAAATTATTAAAAAATACATAAAAAATTCTGTCTCAGTTGTAAATACGCAACGTGAATTTCGTCATGAGGTCGGTCGTTATTATGGCTTCAGTATGCAGGCAATTCGTCGCAACGGGGAAAACTTTGAGCGTGAGTATACTCTTTTGGATCTTAAGCTACCAACCAGATAGAGATTAGTGCGCAAAGAAGAACATTATAACCGCCGTCGCGGCGGGTATTGAAGAAGGCGCAGAAATGGCGATTCGGCGCCAATCAGCTGAATTGGGCATCGCCAGAGAGTCAACCCGGCTTATTTGGGCCTACTTCCGCATATGATTGTGCTGACGCAAGAATTGAAGCCGGAAGAACATAGACAACGCCGTGAGTTCGCTAATTGGTCGAATCCTCTCGGACGAAGATTTTTGGCTCAGCGGCTATGTCAACAAGCAAGTTCAGCCAAGCGTCAATGCATCCACAAAGATTGACTTTTTGGTGCGGTTTATTGCATGGCGGCATCATCGGACCTTATTCCCTTCGGAATGAGGAAGGAGACACCGTTACCGTCAACGGTCTCAGGTATAAAGCGATGTTAACCGACTCAGAATTCGAGCTGTGGTTCCAACAAGATGACGCTATACGCCATACCAGCGACGCAACGCTAGAAGTTGCGTTGGCGACTGGGTCATCTTACGGCGAACGTTCATCAATTGGACGCCGCGATCATGCGATTTGACACCAGTCGATTATTTTCTCTGGGACTACGTCAGGTCCTTAGTCTATGCAACCAAGCCAACCACTTTGAACGTGCTCGAGGACAATAATCGACACGCTATTGCCGGAATTGGACTGACCGCTCGAAGCACTACCAGCGTAGCAGAGGCGGCCATTTGAATGATGTGCGATTCCTTATGTAATGGCATGAATGTGGCTTCAAAATAAAATTAGAATCAATTTTATATCTCACATCACTGTTGTTTTATTTAAATTTTTTTTCCTATCGTTCTTAACTGGCCACCCTTTATAATAGTGACTATTTACCTTGTTTCTGTGGTAATATTGTTATTTGTCTATTTCCTTTAACAATCCTTTTAAGTATAAGTTCAACATATACTTATCACATGGTTACGTACCATGTCGACAAATCAAATGTGTCGATGGTATTCTTGCTCCCTTACCGTCTTACCAGTCATCATATTGCACAGACCATTTTTTTTTTTGTTTTGCATTGGAAAGTGGAAACTTTGCATGAGGCACCAAAAGGCCGAAGCCCGCTAGTGGTACTGACTAAAACCACCTGTCCACCTGTACAGACCGATTTTTGTCCCACATGGCACCGCCGTAAGTCATTACTTGGCGGGGGTCAGCTTGACGACTAAGTTTACTCTTCATGTTTCGATGCGCGTTGACGATCTAACCGTCTGAAGTCGCTGACTATATGCGCTGCTATATTACTGAAAAATGGTCCATTTCTTCGTTTTGAAGCACATATGTTGAAGTGGGTAACTCTCTAAATTTTTTTCGCAAAGGCCTTCCTCTCGGTTTCGTACCGTGGACAATGAAAAACTACGTGTTTCGCATTTTCCGACACAGTTTTACAATAACGGACAGTTGCTGATGTTTTCATCTTTCCTGGAAACAGACATGTTCTGTCCAAACTGAGTCAAATAGAAGTTTGTTTCGCCGTGGTTCCGATTAATCCATACATCTATCCTTGGTATAACACGATGTGTCCATCGTGTTCCATTCCTGTTGCAGGTTGCGATACAACGGGTTGTTTCTTTTTTCGCCGCTTACCCGGCCATTTTTAAGTTTTACTATTTCGTTTACGAGTATTTCAATTTGAAACATTGAAGATTGAGTGTATATGACTAAGGCTGTGGACAGATTTGGTTTCCCGTATGTAGGACTAAATCCTTGCAGCATTTGACCATATTTCCGTTGCGTACATGAGTATAGAACTCGCAGCTCCAGCAAGAAGAACTCTTTTATTCTGTTTTGAGCCTCCGATATTACTCATTAGCCTTGTCCACTTACGTTTTTCGATGATTTTTCACATATCTAGTCCAGATGACGTTTAAAACTTAGACGACTGTCAATCACAAATCCTAGAAAATCATTGAGAAACAATTTCATGGCCTCCAACTCTAATCGTTATCGTTTAGCGAATTTTCCCACTCATAATAAGCACAGCTTCAGTTTCAAAATCAGCTAGCTTCAAGCCGTTGCTTCGTCGCTGTAGAGCTGGACTCCCTCCATCGTTTTTGCAAGGCCATGCCATCTGCAAATCCAATTATAAATTTGTAAACGTAAAATTGCATTGTACATAGTGTTCCGTAGTAGGGGGCCTAAGACCGAGCCTTGTAGCACGCCGCCAGTAACTTCGTGCTCTTTAACTCCATCGTCGCAGTCATAGAGTAGGATTCTATTTGAGAACTAGCTCGTTTTTCTTCACGTCCAGAGTTATGATGGCGCACATTTCTTGGTGTCTCATTTACAGCACCTTCCCTGTATTGTATTGTATTGCGAGGTCTAGTTATTATCGCATTTATTGCGTCCACAGTCGACCGTGACTTATGGAAACTATATTGCTGTTTCAATTGCTGGGAAGAGTTTATTGTAAACGATTCGCTTAGCAATCCGAATCGTTAAGCAAACAAATAGGGCGATAGATAGAGTTGCCTTTGGCGTTTCCAAGGGTCAGGAAAAATGATTTTAAAAAACATTTCAGCACATAAGTCCGATCGCGCTAGAATAGTGATCTTTCTTTGGGACTATCCAGTCCCAGAGATTTCTTGACGCTCATCATTTTACACGCTTTGAGGAATTCTTCGCGTGTAATTACAGGTATGGGTGTACTCTCGTGCTGATTTTGACCTGCCAGTAGGGACTTTCAGCTTCATTAACACAGTTTGATAAGCTCTACCCCATACATTGTGACTAAGTCCTTCGCAAAGATCTGTGAAGCAAAGGCGCTTGATAGTCTTAATCGCTTTTTTTAGTTTAGATTCTTGCTTCTCGATTTGCACTGTATGTACATAACATCTGCTGGTCTTCGGCATCTCTAGTCCGGGAACGTTGGTAAGCTCTTCTCTTTCGGTGGCATACTTATCTCGGTTTTGCGATTCAGGTGGTAGGTGTTTTCCTCTTCTCAGCGCACAAACCATGCTGTTGACCTATGACGGGAATGTAGATACATCAACAGGTGTTTTTTGACGAAGAGTATCTGCTCATTTAGATCAACAGTGGGTCCATTGTGCCAAGAAGGTAGCATTGGTCCAAGAAAGTTATGAAGTTAAACCTCTAGATGAGAACTGCTCAGATGGTGACATGAAACTCTGGAAATTCCTTAGCTCAATATTAAGTAAGATCTTCATCCAGTGAATAAGTAACTATCGAGAGGTCCAATCCTTCACTGAAAGTAAGCACGACAATCATACAGCAAATGACACCGCCAACCCTGTCTCAGCCTTGCAGCTTCTCCAGAAGTTACGGAAGTACAATACGATGACACTAGTGACGACTCGCGCAGCAGAGAGAGTGTAATCTCGATTTTCTATATGTCTGCCAAAGATCGCTAGCTATTGCCATTTTTTAAAGCTGAAACGAGTGTGTATGTTCTCGACCGATAGCTTCATCCTCGATACCTATTTTGCCCTGCTTAATAGAACTTTGTCGGGGGATGTCAAGGAAGATGACCTGTAATTCATCGCCAACCTTGTACCTTATATGTCCTGGTACCTGGCACTCGAGATTTCATTTGGGATATTCCTGCAGCTATCCGAGTAAAAAACAATTAACGTCCCAGCGATTATATTCGATAATAATTGTTGCGACTGTGATAATAATCGTTACCTCGCCTTGGAGGGGTCTTTAGCTATCCTTCATTTCGAAGAAGCGTTTTATATCCAGTGTTTCGAAGTGGACTTTCACCCATGTACCAATATCCTTCATGCTGGTGATTTGTGTTTTTCAGGTCATCCTTATCAGTAATTCTGATAAAGAATAGAGCAGCTTTGGAATCGTGTCCAGAGTTTTAGCTGCAGTCTGGCGCCGTGCAGTCCTTCCATCATAACCATTTTGAGACTCGTGCCGGTACGAAAGCTCATTCATCAGGATGATGAGTCCCTTCATGCCACTCTTAGTTTCATCTTCTCTCTAACAATAGTCTACCCCATCATGTCAGATGTCAGTTGGAGGTTTTTACTTCTAAGCCCAAAGGGATCGAAGTTTTTATTTCTGGCGATCTGATCCTGGTACACAAAGCCATTCTTTAGACTTGCTAAGCTAACGTCTCAGTTTTCGAACCCTTTTTGTAGCGTTGGCAAATCAAATTTGGTCGTAGTTCCGATTTCTTCCTCTGGACATGCGAGAGTTGATGATTGATTTTGGTAAGTCCTTATACATCAAATATCAACATGAGGGTAGTGCTTCGGATTGTCTGGCTATAGCGCAGTCCCCCCTCGGATTTCTTACAAACAGTCTAGTAGTTCCATCGCCAGCTGCTTGGAATGGGGATCTACCAGAGTGGCAGCCATATGCGTCGTAAGTCTTGGTTTTCATTAACATTGCCCTTCACTTCGGAGTCCCGTCTTACCGGCAGCTATCATCGTAGTTGTCATACGAAGCTCATAGCATTCTCCAATATCATCCCGCACAAAGGGACGACCACACATAAATAGTGCTCTTCTCTTTATTATTGCTGTAATATGTATTTCGATCTGCTGAATCAGTATTGTAGTAAACGACATAAATAATCTCAACCATTTCAACCAACACCAACTTTGGATCTCGCTCGAGGTATCAAGGAAAATTGATGACATCATTGGTGTCACTGCGTCTAATATCTATACGCAAACAGTGTTTCCAACAAGTCTTATGTTCCTCCAATCCTAGATGGTTAAACAGACCCGGCTATTGACGATTTAATGAGTTAAATACGATATTAAGCTACTGGCTTCCGTACAAGTTCAAGAAGCAAAGCAAATTGTTTGTAAGACCCTCTGGAAAGAAATGATAAACATTTGGCCTGCAAAGCAACTTGAAAAAATGCATTGTGTAGCCATTGTTCCTAGCATATCCAAGAAAATGCCATCTCTCAAGATCAAGTCTCCGATGTTATCACTTGCCAAAGTTTAATTGGCTTGTCTGCGTATAGATTACGATTTTGCCGCCGATGTCTTGTTTAGTGTTGGGCTAATTCCTTACAAGAACGTGGATCCTTTTGATAAGAGGAAATATAATTCCCCATAGATTTCTGATCTGCTACAATTCCCTATGTCGTAGCACAAATTTACTCAAAGAATTACAACAAAATTTGATTGAAGATACAATACTTACAAGGCCTCTGAAGGAAGCCTGATTTCATTAGCCCGAGAATCAATTACTTCTAATCCCCATACCATGCAGTCAATCAAACTTGGTTACCAGCTAAGTTTTACCTCAGACAAACAAAAGTCTTTATGTAGCAACTTCCTTCTTAATAATGCAATAACAAATGCATAACAAATTAAGTATCCGTATATTTAGACAAATTTGCCTAACCTACTCGTACCTGCAATTCTATTTCCATTTCCATTTGAATTTCCATTTCTGTTTCCCAATTTACCCACAGTACAGAGTGAGATTTGTTTGTCCAACAAATTGCCTCCCATTTGATTGCACTCTCGGAAAATTGAACGCATAAAAAGTCCAGCACACAAAAGATCACTTCCATGCGCGTTCCCCAGCAAATCCACATCCCACATTCACATGAACATGAACATGAAGACAGACGAACCCATCAATCTGAAGTCAGTGAACAATCAAAGCACATCGGTGCGTCCCAACTTGACTCGTTTCAATTTGATGTCATTAGGTGCAATTTGTCACTGAAAGGTCGTCTTTGACTATTGCGACCAGCACGTCCTCATTTATTGATGGGGATGGGCGACATTCGTGACAAATGCGATTTTTCTTTTTGCCCCAATCAACTCTAACTCGTCGCCGCATTCCAATTTAATTCAATTAAATCAGTGAGCCGAACAAAAGAGGGTGGCCGTATACAAAGGTACGAATAGTACTCGTAAATAGCTGGATCCACTAAGTAGGTTACACACGAAATTCGTTACCAGCGAAATGTAAATAATAGACAAGCTGGAGAACAACACAGGACAGGAGGATATGAGGAGACTGAATGGCAGAGTTTTAATCGATTTCAGGTATACGAGTCCTTAGTTGCATTCCTATGAACTTAATCAAACCCTAAGCTGACCTATTAGCTCAGAAACACAGCAACTAACAACTTACCAATTAGACGGGTTAGTGGTATTATAACACTCCAAAGCCCTGGCATCTGGAAAGGCACAGATCATGTGCTAAGCCCATGTACTAATTAATAGCAACGATGTTAATTAAAATGAAAGCCATCAAACCAGCCCACTCACCTGGCAAATGTAATGTAGCCTATATATCATGCAAGTCGGCCTATTCGTATGACGGCTTGGGGGACGATGATGATGACGACGCGTAGACTAACATCGCGCATCTCAAGCACCCAATAAATAACGACGGCTTCCAATTTATCATTGTTGCGAGGAATCGACACTGGTGCGCAGGCTCTTTGCGCAATGGGAGATCAGTTTGGATGCCAAGACGCCACTTAATTACCCGGAAATACAAGACAGACCGGTCTCTGTTCTGTTCTATGTGTGGTTACTGGTCACTGGTATCTTGTACACCGGTCATGTTGTTCCTGCTTGTAGTACACTCGACCATCCACCCACACAAACAACATACTACTCGTATTCGTGGTGCCATGAGGAAGATCTCATTTGACCCCAATGTGTGTCATAAACTTGTCACTTGTTTCCCATCTGTCATGGAAGGCAAAATACACGCACTCTGCGCCAGCCAACCATCCAAGATCACTGATCGTGTGGTGAGAGGCCACATAAAACATTGTGTGCAAATGTTTTGCTGCTTTGCCGTTTCGCTGTTACGTATGCTGTTTTGCACTTTTATCGTAGCCAACATGACCATTGGATGGGACGCCAACACTTGAATTTATCCGCCGGGATCCGATCTTGTCCCAGCGATCTTATGATTCCTCGTTACCTATTCTTCGAGACCTTCATGCTGTCACCAATCTTCCAACGATCACTGGCTTTGGGTGGTATACTTTTCAGTGAGCTCGTGGAAAGCCGATTAACTTCTTGACTACTTTGGCCAGTCACAACAACCAGTCAGCCACTCCTCGAAAATATTGTGGGAAGGAATAAATCATCTAAAATTTGCACCATAATTCAACGATCGGTAAACAGTGTCCCCCTGCTTGCGGACAAACTGTCACTTGTGGCCGACTAGATTGACCCAGGGTGCGCATGGTGTAGAGTCGAGATCGCTAAGATACTCGAACTCGAGCCCAGACTTACATCATATACTCGTGGTGGTACTGGTGCTCTGTCTGGATTTTAACGCGACACCTTTATTGGCATTGGTCTTCCTTGTTGTGGCTGGTAGTTGCGTATGCTTTAGAAGACCCTCTCGCTGAGGTAATAATAATAATGGTCCGATCATAAGGCATGTGGAAAAGGAGTGCTACATAGTCGCCTGCTGGGTATTTGACAGTACCTAATAATGTAATGATTAAGATTGGAATTAATAATTATCGCAGACAGTCGCGAATTGATTGGACTTCGTAGTTCCCGGCGCAGAGTTCTTTAGTGCGAGGTGGTTGTGGAGGGTTAGGTAGTAGCTAGTAGTTCTACCAAGTGAATGCATATTAATCGATGATTTGTCAACTATTATCTAGATGATTTTTATGAGAAGTTTTGCATTGGCTATATCGAAGTAATATTGAAGATTTTTTTAAACTCTCCAGATTTTTGTCGTTCTCGCCAACCCTCAAGTTTTTCAGCATTGCGCAGAAAGGGAATCATTCGTTGGCATGCCAATTTACCATAGCCTTTAACGAGCTTACACAGCAACAAAATTATGTTTACTCGGAATTTATTAAAAAATGTCTGCCGATTTTAAGCAATTTAAAGAAGACCTTTCCGTTGTGTCCTTCTTGAAATAAGGGCTTACAAAGGGTTGATTAGTGGCGTAGTCCTCGATCTTGGTAGAAATATTTTGGTAGCAATTATCAATGATGTACAGCATTAAGAGCCGTGTTGTTGGAGCCAAATATTCCTCAAGTCCATTGCAATCAATGCAGTCCATAAAAAACTAAGGACCAATCACTCCACTCCACCAAAACCGCACTAAAAACGAAATTTTTTCAGTAGTACGCATTTTACGTGGATGTGGGGGTTTTCTGATATCCAAGAGTGTATGGTTCTCCTCAAATCTCTGCACAGTTCGTGTAATTGTGCGCTTATTCAGTGTCCTATCGACAGCGTAAATTTCGCTTAAAGCACGAAATGTGACTCGTTATTTTTGTAAAAAGTTTTTACGATAATTAAAAATTCAACTATCAAAAACATTAGGAATTCTGCCTCATTCTCCATCCCAACGCTCATTTACAATGACATTCCGGCTGTCAGCTTTTTAGACAAGGGGAATCTGCTTGCTGCACACTTTGCGGCCAGCTCAACACTCCCAGATTGTGCTCTGTCTCCGCCCACACTTGAGTGCGTCGAACCTACAATGGGACAAATCCACTTTCGCACTCGTTTAGTAGCAAGATTCGGCTGGTCCAGATGGTATATCTCCCCTCCTTCTGAAGAAGTGTTCTTCCACGCTGGCAAAACCACTGCGCAAGCTTTTGCATCAATCCTACTCTTTACGACCCTTTCCGAGCAGATGGAAAACAGCATTTGTCCAGTCCGTCCCTTAAAAAGGCGAATCTACCTCTCTCTCCTCTTACAGACACATTGTATTTACGTCCCTTCTTTGCAAGGTCATGGAAACGCTGATAAACCGTCAGCTCATGAAATATCTCGAAACACGAAAACATCTCATTGACTGACAATATGGTTTCCGTTGCAACAGATTCACAGGTGTTTTGATGGCATGTCCCGCTGAAAAGTGGAACCAATCTGGCGAAAGCAAGATAGTCTTACTTGATATTTCTAAGGCATTTGACAGAGTTTGGCATCAGGTGCTTTCGTCGAAAATGCGTTCATTTGGAATTAACGACTCTCTTCTTCAATGGATTAGAAACTATCTTTCGGAACGTTCAATTCAAGTTGTCTTGGATGGTTTCAAGTCTGATGTTCACAAAATAAATGCTAGTGTGCCCCAGGGCTCCGTTCTGTCTCCGACACTCTTTTCAATTCTTATCACTGATCTCTTGTCTGCCACATCCAATCCAATATATTCATTTGCTGACGACAGTACGCTCTGCTTGTCATATTCGTTTCCGGACTCAGGTCCCTATAGAACGGGTATGGCAGCGTATGTTAAGCTCATTAAATTCTGATATTAACAGCATAACCATTTGGGGAACTTTCAACAGAGTGGAATTTAATGCTTCCAAAACACAATGCTGTCTGCGGTCGTTAAAGTGAAATTTAAACATCCCGCCATCATCCATGAATGGCACCGTCGAAACCGAAAAACTTTCCATTCTCAATATGTGTGTCAGTGACAACTTACGTTGGAATGACCACATATTCGATGCCGCCAAAAATTCTGCGAAATGTCTAGGTTTCCTCAAACGATGTAAGAAATACCTTCTGAGCTGACCTCAATATATAAGGCATTCATCCGCCCAAAATTGGAGTACAATGCACACATCTGGTCAGGTGCGTCTAAAACATCTCTGCACCTGCTAGATAGGATTCAAAACCGAGCGATAAAACTCATAAGTGATGCTAATATCACCCAGTCAATGGACACCCTCGAACACCGACGAAATGTCTCGTGCCTCACTTTATTTTATCGCTATTTCCACCATCATTGCACCATAGAAATCGCCAGTAGCATTCCACCCCTTCTAACCTTCAACCATAACACCCGTCTCGCTATGAATGCTCATCAGGATACACTCAAGTCCACTTTCGGACATACTACGAACTCTGAATACTTATGGAATGCCCTGTCGAGCTCTCTATTTCCTAGTCATTACAATATTCAGACATTTAAGACCAACGTACATCTGTACCTCCCTAATTTTCCTTCGCCCGCGCTGTGTCCAAACATTTTAAGGGTACCTTAACTTCTTTAGCGCGCGCTACTTTCATAAAAAAAAAACTGATGTGTATAAGGCCATTGTCAAAACAGACAGACCTGAAGCCTGTCAATATACAAAGTTAAGGCTTATTTACATGTGTGCATGTTCCATGAAGCATCCTTTATATGTGGTCTTGAGATAACATGGTTGTATTGCTGAACGACGTAGGCTACCTTACCACCAATTTCTTGCGCATATTTCGCAGTTTCAAGCATTCAAGCAGCGCTTCTCTGCATTCATTCTTTCACCAGGTTTTGGGTATAGAAAGTAACACCTGCTGAAGACCGCCCAAGCCTCACTATAACGTCCTCTGGATGAAGGATTGAGTTTTAGTGTTTTATCTGATTCAAGCCTCTGTGCAGTAACTGTCAACATAATCTTCTTTGAGTAATGGCTTGTATTTATGTGCTTTATCGATGTCAACCTAAGATTATCATTAAGGATCCATTTTTCATCATACCGACTAAGCCTATCTAAAATGGGATCTCTTACGTTTCGTATCTCTAACAGTTTGACGTCAATGGGACCACACCAAAACCCCTAGTTCCTCATTGTCTTTCGCCGCTTGCTGGACCAATGCAAGTACAGGTTTTCACATTTCAGGAAAATAGAGTACTATCGTCTTCCAAATGACGCCATATAAAATTTCAGATCGATTCAACGGGTAGTTTTGACTTGACAGCTATTTGTATTGACACAATGGAAAAAGAGCAATATCGCTCCATAATTCGATTTTTATTTTTGAATGGAAAGACGTGCAAAGAAATAAAAGCGAGGTTGGATGCTCTCTGTGGGGACCCCTCACCATCCATGACAATCTTGAGATATTGTTTCAATGAAATTAAACGTGGCCGTACATCTGGTTTTAATGAGGTGCGCCCAGGTCGCCCGACAGAGTTGATAACTGAGAAAATCGTTGGAAAGAACCATTAAATGATTCTTCCTGATCGCCGAACGAAAGTGCGCGACGTAGCAGAAGCCTTAGGCGTGTCGTACGAAACGGAAATCAAAGTGATAAGCCATGCCGCGATGCCACAGTGGGCGACAAGTGTATACGGCTGTCGTTATCGTTGATGAAACCTCGATCCATTACTACACCTCAGAGACCAAGCGGCAATTAAACCAGAAATTCAAAGACAGTTCCATCGACTGAAAAGGTTATGGCTACGATTTTTTAGAAGGGAATACACCTCATAGAATTTTTGAAGAGAGGAAACATGATCACCGGCAATGAATTATTGGACCAATTTGAATGGAAATTGTCGGAAACACGGCCCCGTTTGGGAAAGAAAAAAGTGAAGTTCCACCGTGTCCATATTGCATGAATTATGGTACGGATCGCTACCACATCCACCGTACACTACCGACCAAGCTCCTTGATACTTTTGTTTGTTTCCATTTAAGAAAACGTGTGGCGCTCCCGTTGTTCCGATTTGAGTTATGTGTTTTTTTGTTAAGTTGGTAAATCTGTTGTTGACATTCCCTCTAAATCTTAGCGTCATAGATTGACATTTGCAAAAGTTACGTGCAAGCGTTGGAAATGTTGCAAAGTGTTTCGGCAATGATTCTCTAAAGAAAACGGTCGTTTACCAGTGGCACGAGCGGTTCAAAAGTGTTCGTGAGTCTATCGAAGATTATGAACGCAGTGGCAGACCATCGACATCGAAAACCGACGAAAACATTGATGAAGTACGAGTAAGAGAAATGTTGGTCAATAACCGCAAATTAACCATCAGAGAGATAGCGGAGGACTTGAACATTGCCTATGGATCCGTCCAAGACATTTTGGTTAGTGATATGGGTTTCCGTCGTGTAGCAGCAAAGTTGGTGCCAAAATACCTCAATTTCACGAGACCGTGTTGATGTCGCAAAAGATGTGCTTTGCGAGGCTGAATCCGATCTTAGATTCATCAAAAGGATCATCACTGGAGACGAGACGTGGGTTTATGAGTACGATACGCAATCCAGACATCAGGCAAGTGAATGGTGTTCACCAAATGAGCCGAGACCAAAAAAAAACCACGTCGTTTTCAGTCAAAAAAGAAGGCAATGCTCACGGTTTTCATGGATTACTTGTACAACGGTGTAGTGCATCATGAATTTTTGCCAGAAGGCCAGACAGTAAATAAAGAGTATTATTTGTGCGTTATGAGACATTTTCGTGAAGCAATTCGCCGAAAGAGACCAGAATTTTGGGCATAAAACTCGTGGATTTTGCACCATGATAACGCACCGTCACACAGTGCCATCACTATTCGTAATTTTTTGACGAAAAATGCAACAAATATCATCAAACAGCCACCGAATTCACCTGATTTGGCTCCCTGTGACTTCTTTCTGTTCAATCGAGTTAAAAAACCACCACGGGGACCGCGTTTCAGCAGCTGAGAGGAAGTAATGGAAAAATCGCAGGAAGCACTGATGGACCTACCTAAAACCGAATATAAAAAATGTTTCGAGCATTGGATCAGGCGCTGGCATAAGTGTGTTGCAGTCGATGGGGATTACTTTGAAGGGGACAATATAGATTTATATAAATTTTTGACCAAGGTGGTACAGTTTTTAAGTCATTTAAAAAAATAGCAGAAACCTTAAGAAAATGTAAAAAATAAAAAGCACGAGCACGTATTGATCCAACTAGAATCCAGGCACACACCACAAATGCGACCAAAAAATTCCAAATCAGCCATTGCATGTGCAACAACCCAATAGAAATGCATTTTCTCTAAAGCCTAGAAGAAATTGGATGAAAGTCATGCTTCTTTGGTGCTTCAGACTTAATCAAATTTCTACTTCGAGCAGAGTCCTAGTTATTTCGTTTTAGTTTACAAAATCCACAAATGTGTGCACATGAGTATAATTGAAAAATATGCTCAAAGTACTGTGTAATATTTTATGGCACGAGCTTCAAGTGCCTCTAGTGTAGCCATACATCTAAAAATCTCTTATCTTAACATATCGCCATAATTTTAAGACGCGTCGAATCCATCTCTTTTGAAAAATCACTTCAACTAATGTTCGACCATTTCAAAAATCCATTTAAAACTTCCGCAGAAGAGTATTCCACAAGCATGTAGGCACCTACAAATGTATACATACTCGTTCTAGCCGATAAAAGGATGAAAGAATCCGAATCATTCTGTATTTCGACAAATGTTTTCGATAGTTTTGATGCCTCAACGCTTCATTCAGACGATCGACATTTTTTCAGAATGAGTCTCAACCCCAAAGAATGAACTCGCTTGAGTGTATTAGCACTCGTAAGTAGTTTCGATAAAAATTAATAAATAAAAAACTTCAAGATAGAAATCATAAATTCCAAAGGTCAATCATTAACGACGACTCTATTCGTATTCGTATCTTGAATGCTGAATATGTTGAATGTTGTGTGCGGTAACCATATGCAAAGTAGTCACCATGTGGGGAATGGCTTTCAAGTCTAAAGACCCGGTGGCAAATGGCTGCACCCTGTTTTATAATTGCCATCGATCAACTTCTTATTGTGGAATTAAAATCCATAAAATTGTTAACACGTTCGTTAAATGCTGAGTGATTTTGCAAATCAAAAACAACATGGGGAAAAAGAAAAAAAAAAAAAAAAACTAGAACCTCGAACTAGAAACTGAATGGTAAGAACGGTCAGATACACCGGCGGGGTGGAAAGATTGAATGTCAGAGTATAACATACCGACGGCAAATATCTAATTAGCTTGTCATGCGCGAGAAAGTCAGCGCAATTAATTAAACTTCTATAGCGACTAATCCGAAAGGCGTTATCGTTAAATTAAATAATATGATACTACCTTAGTACAAGTGGAGTTGCTCGTAAATACATACATACTCGTATTCGTACACACATATATATGGTAGGCAAGCGTATGCTGATGTAAGTTACAAATTAACAGCGATGTCTGTCAGTAAGTTGTGATCGGTAATTAGCGTCGCTTAACTTGCACTTCAACTCGATTGAATGACTTGTTGATAATAAATTAATGAATGATGTATCGCAGTTCATGTGTCACGGATTGAACCAACCAACCAACCGACCAACCAACCGACCGACCATTCAACAACAGTTGGAATGGTAAAAAAAAAAAAAAAAAGTTGAATTGAATTGAAATTGCAAATGAAATGAGTTTCATAATTCTCCTTAATTGACTCGTTCTTCAGTGTAATCCCTCCGGCTTAGGCTGCCTTAATTGAAAACCAACTTTCTGCCGGAAATGTTAATCCGTTGGGGAAATTGAAAAACGGATTTCATGCGAATACGCTCCGAGATGAAGTGCTGGAGTTTCTAAGATGTACTCGTAACTTTTATCTATTTGTATCTACCTCTACGGAAGTTCGTAGCAGATAGGTGTCGACGGATTATGAATACGAGTTGTGCTGCCAATGTTTTACGCACTATGAATTTTTAGGAGACAACCTTAAACTTCCGGAGATTCCTTGGAATGTTGTACGAGTATATATTCTTACCTTTGGGTAAGTATAAATAAATTCGAAAGAGATTAGCTTAGAGAGCTCTAAAAATAAACTGATGTGAGAATAATGATCTAATTGCTTGGTAGTATTTTACAAGTCACTAAGAAATTAAAATTTCGGAACAGGTATCCAGTGATAGAATCCTTTGCTATTCAAGAAGATTGATGGATCATAAAATGTCACTACAACTGCCGAATGTATGACAGAAATAACCTTATAATTTAATTACAAACTTTAGAAATATTGGTTGTAGAGTGCTATGTTATATTGAGATAGCAAAAGAAAATAATAAAAAGTAAAGTAAAACAAAAGAGAAGAAAGAGTTAAATACAAAAGATACAAATTTTAAAACAAAATTAAATTATTTTAGCAAATTTAATAAATTTGTAAGAAATCAAAATTGAACAGCCATATTTTCACTTTTTTAATATAGAAAAAAAGACTCGAGATACCCCCTTCTTCAGCAGGTAGTTTGTTAAAAAGCCTAGGTGCTACAGAAGAATAAAAATTTTGGAACTGAAGAGTGTTAGATCCTGGTGCTATGGCAAGTCCTCTTACACTACTTCGTTGTTCATAAGCAGTTGAGGCTTGGCTTATGAGGTTACCGCTTCTAACAAAGAATACTTTCAGAACTTTGTAAAAGTAAAGATGTTTTAAAGGGAGAATGCCAGAATTGATAAAAAGTGGAAACCTGTGATCGCGACTTCTTTGACTCCACATAATTCTTAGAATATGCTTTGGAGGCACTATTAGAGGTTGGATGTTATAGTTGTAGGTGCCACCCCAGCAAACTAACTAGACACTTTCTAGTAGATTTCTGAAGTAAAAACGTTTCAAATGATACAACATATAAGTAGCTTTGAATTGGTATTTTTTAAGGAGCGCAGTGTGCATATTCCAACACATTTTGTTGTCAATGACAAGGCCAAGGTACTTGCTTGCTAATCTTGAAGCACTTTGTCAAGCAGGGCACATTAACATCAAAAGTACAGGCATAGTTGGATGATCGACAGGTTTCAGAGCATAAACAGTTGTTCTTACAGTCACGACTGTGAAAGACAAAATCCGGAGAATGGTGATCAAAGGCCGAAAGATTAAAAACCATTAACTTGGTCTTATCACTAATGACTAGGTTAGGAATCGAAAACCAGTGCCGTAGAATTTCAAGATCATGGTTGATATCGGCGATCAAACCTAAGATGGATGAATTGAAATAGGCAATTGCAATATCATCAGCAAAGGCAGTTTCTAAACCCCTCAAGGGTAGATCAAAAACAGAATTTATAAATATTAGAAATAACACAGGCCCAAGAACTGAGCCTTGTGGCGCACTATGAGAATATCAAGGCATTCACTAGTAATTCCACCAACTTTTCCCATTTCTTTTCTATCCTTGAGATAAGACGTGAACCAGTCAAAAATAGGAACTCTAAACCCAGCTTTTTCTAACTCAGACAATAGAAAATGATGATCCACAGTATCCAACGCTTTCGTTATGTCAATAAAAAGGAAACAGTTATTTTCTTGTGGTTCAGACTGACATATAAATTTGTGCATAAATTTAAGAGTGCATCTTCTGTAGATTTAAATTCTCTAAATCCATATTGATTAGGGCTAAAGAAGAAATATCAATAATGATTGTATTTTTTCTTTTATTTCAATGTTTAATATTGGAAACAGAGCAGAAACCAGGCTTTAGAGACGAATCTTTCAGGTTTTGTATGTACAATTTAATGTAACATAAAGAAAATATTACAACCGCCTGTTGCTTTGCCAAACTTATCAAATACAGGCTGACATTCAGGGTGTCGGTTTTTATAATTACACAGACCTTTTTTGCTGGCCAAACAGAGATTATCATGCCTCGCGTACGATTGCCAATTTTTGTTAATTGTTCTAGTTACTCGGCCTCCAGGCTTAAGACGAATAATAAACGCCAATTAGTCTAAGTCTTCCTTGCCTGCAACCCCAGGAGTGGCAAATTTTCCAGGTAAAATTGTGACGGCTGAAACACTAAAGCGGTGAGGTTAGGAGAACGTGATGTGGATTAAATGCTATATTGGTAAAGAGCGCACTTGGCGTTCGCGGTCGAGCATCAATTTGTAGTGCGCTGAATCACTGATTCATGCACGTTTCTCCTTCAACACACTTCAATATTTGACGGTTAAATGATGAACCGAGTCCCTAGCTGATTTTGTCGTGTTTTCAAAAATGTAGACATGCACTTTCGTGTCATGGTCAACAGAACTCCTCCGAGACTATCAACGTCTGCAGCTACGTCAGAGTATATGGTTATTTTGAAGAAGATACCCTTCCTGTTGCCATAGCACAATTGCAGCTACAAGGGTAGTCCCAGAAGTAGCCTACCTAACACAGACAACACAAAAAATTTGGGAAAAAAATTTTTATTTCGCTGTGTATCTCCTTTTAGTTCAATACACTTTTCACAGCGATATTCAATAGCTTCGATACCCCGTTTATAGTGAGAATCGTCGAGCTCCTTAAAATAGCCATCAAACGCAGACTCCAGCTCTTTACTGTAAGCAAATCTTTTACCACCGAGCCGTTTTTTCAAATTCGGAAATAGAAAACAATCCGTCATCTGTCTTGATGAAATAAAACTTTTTTCTTCGCCAAATACACGCTGTTGACTGTTTTTCCTTTCTGAAGATAATCAATGAAAATTATGACCTTGCCTGCAGATGACACTGTCTTAGCCATCTTTGGAGCTGATTCTCTCCTTTGAGTCCATTGTTTTGACTGTTCCTTCCTTCACCTCGGGTGTGAAGTGATGGACCCATGTTTCATCCATGGTTATGAATTAACGCATAAACTCGGCTTCATTGCTATGAAACTTCGCCAAACACTCAATTGAAACATCATCATGACGATATTTTTGTTCCATTGTGAGTAATCGCGGCACCCATCTTGCGCACAGCTTTCTCATGTGTATAGCGCTTTTTGAAATGCTTGCCATATCTGTTAGTTCACGCACTTTCAATCCACGGTCATCCAATACCATTTTGTGGAGTTGTTTCAACATTTCTGGTGAACTCATCTCATTTGGTCGACTACTACGATGTTCGTCTTGGCAACTCGTTCGGCCTCGCTTAAACTCTGCATCCAATATTTTATTGTTGTAAGCGAAGGAGTAGAATCCAGTTCCGTTTTGATGTTGGCTGGATTGAGACCTTTCAAACGAAAGTATGACCTTAGTCAGGTCTGGTATTTCTGGGACTACCCTCGTATACTCGTATTTTTGATCTTAGACACTAAGCAGTATTTATGAGCGCTTATTTAAACACCGCCAAAATTTGATCTTAAGAATAAAAAAAAAAGAGCAGCAGAACTGGGAATGACAGCCCTTGGACACTGAATTGCTACAACGTCAAATGATTACAAATGAGAGAAAACACGAAAGTTTTGACAAGTGCATTTCGTTAATCTCTCGAGAAATCCTTCTTCAATCGCAAACAACCAGTAGCAACAATCTGAACACGAAATATATTTTCGAAAAATTTGTGACATGAAAATTGTTGTAAGAAAGACGTTCGTAAATTTAACAAAAGTTTTAAGGGACATGTTTGGGAAACAAAATTCACACTAAATCATACAAAAACAAAAGAGGAACGTATTACTCGTACTTAACTCGGAAACAATGCGTAGAGTTTTGGATAGGTATTTCTGTAGAATCTAAACAAGGGTCATTGTTCAACTTACAAGAACCTGATCTTATTGAAATATGGACTGAAACACCTAAAACTCTATAAAAGTAATCCAATATTATCTTGCATTGCATACAAAGGATCATCCGCTAAATCATATTTAAAGATAATGATTTTTGTCATAATTTATGAATGCTTAAGTTTTTTGTCAACAACATGTCGGATAGCTATCAACTTTGTCTTAATCCAGGAAATTCCATTGTTAACATACCAAAATATACACTTTAGCAGATCCTCGAGAAAACCTTGGAATATGAATATCGGATCCAACCATATCGTTTTTCTAATTTATTTCAAGAGTATCTATCAGAAAAAACAGTGATCCGATCTTATTTGTTTTTTCACACCATTTTTCCAAACTTACCCCGACTGGTCTCATTTCCCCCTTAACTGTTCTGGGTTGGTCTAGTTAAGGCGAGTCGTACTTCTGCCTGAGTGCGTAAGCGACTTCCGTTGCATGACGCTCTTGGCAATCAACTTGTCTTCGGACGTAAAGGTGTGACCGATCCGCTTTACCGTATAGTGATTCGTTGCTGCTAAATTTAAAATACGACCAGGCCGGAAAATTCTTAGAATGATACAACGCTACCCACGAAGGTGTACGGGTCTAGAGTAATTAACATATCACTGTAACTTTTCTGGTACTATGCCCATCTGATTAAGATGATTTTGCTGCCACGTTAAATTTAGTGCCGTCATCGGCCTTGCTATGTTTTCTTAATAAAAAAATCTGTCGGACTCCGTCAGCCCCTATGCTATGTAAATTGCCCTAAAAGAGTCTGGTTAGGATCTATATCTCAAGGCCCGTAGGTATCAGCATGCTACAGACATTTTAAGTAACACCAATGTGCATTACATGGCTCTGGATTGCAGAGCAAATATTGCCAGAAAAATAATGCAAATATATTCTGAATATATCCAAACCAGTAATAATTTCGTGGAACGTGACTTTTTGTACCATCATATTAAGCATTAGTAACAGCGATTACCCTGTCAGCAATAACTCCGATATTGATCTCATTTGCGTAAATGAGACGTGGTTTGAACCGAATGTGAAGAATTACTTTTACAGTATAATTGACTATAACCTTTGTCGTACTGAGAATTTGACGAGCACCATCGGAGGTTGGGCTGCTGTTTATTGCAAAATTTCTTTAAGAAATTTTTTAGTCTGCCATATCGGAGGTTGACTTTTTTATGTGTGAAAAACATGATCAAGTGCTTCATTGCGATATTCACCTAGACATTTTCTTCTCTCATATTGCAATTACAGTGTTGTGCAAAACATACCGGATTTTTATCGAACATTTTTCTTTGGTGGATTTAAGGGACGGAGAGAACCTATATAAAATCTGTTGCCAATTTAAGAAAACTTATTGTATAAGTGTATAAATAAAAGGAAAAAAGGTTTTGCGATAATGTTTTTTTATACAAAAAAACAAAAATTTAATGTAACTCGGTAACAGCCTGTGCAAAACATACAGGATTTTCATTATACTTAATATTTTGTCCAGTAACTGTTGTTTTTTAAGACCTTCTTGTATATTTTAGGCATGGACGCCACTAGATTCTCAAAAATTCCTTTTGGAATTTTCTCCCATTCATTCTTTAGTGACGTCATGAGTACGTTTTTGGATGTGTGCATCTTTGGCCTTACCCGTTTTTTGTAAAATGGCACAGAAGCTCTCGATAGGGTTTAGATCGGGCGATTGAGAGGGCCATTCCAATACATCAACATTTTTCTGCGCAAACCACTCCTTAACCAACTTTAATGAATGTTTTGGGTCATTATCAAGTTGATAAACCCAACGCAGTGGCATCTCCTGCTCACCGTATGGTAGCATTACGAATTCCAGTATATCCGTATACTGAAAGCGATGCATAATACCACTAATCTCATGTATTAGTCCACATTCCGCACCAGAAAAACATCACTACACCATAATTGAGTCTCCTCCATGCTTCACGGATGGACGACAATGGCATGGCTGAGGACATGTCTCCTTCTTTCGTCTAACATGAATACTTGAATTTTTATTATATTAATCAAAAATGTTTAAATGCTAGCTTGAAATTACTTAACAATCTTATATTAACTTACTGGCCCCACACAGGCACCCTTAGCTACTCTAAATTCTTATATCTATGTCTTTCGACTTTATTTACATACATTTTATTCAAAAATATATTTTGTATACTTAAGGCTAAGAAAAAAATTGTTAACAAAAACTTTGGTATGGTAATGGTGACTTTTTTGCCTATGCTTAGCAGTAAGTAGAAGCTTTTTCGCTGGCCGAAAAGAACAAAAACCAGCTTCTTTTAAAGGCCTACATACGGTGCTTGCTTCAATTGAAAGATTGAGCTCACTAACCATCTTTCTTGAAGGCAAGAAAGTATCGTTAATAATCATCATCTTAATTTACCGATCAGTTCGGAGTGTAGTTTTTCTGGGACGTCGTCCACAGTAAATGCTTTCGACCGGTTTTCCTTTCCGAAACTTTTTTATAATGTCACACACTGTCGATGATGTCGTTTTATACTTTTTGGCTATAGATTTTTGTTTTAGCCCTGCCCTGAAATCCGCTACCACCTGATTTTTAACCCCACCACTGTATTTATTTTTAGCCATTTTATTAGTGAACAAATTGGAGACACCTGACCTTTTAAGTTTTGTTAAGTCTATAACTCACTTCAAATGAAAATCCGGTGTGTTTTGCACAAGCATGGCATTGAGCTGAGCTACGGTTTTTGGCAAAACTATAAAAATAATGATAGCAATGCGTTGTTTTTTTTTTCTATTTTAATCTTATTCAATAGGTTTTCTTAAATTGCCAAACAAGTGTACCTACTGTATTCCTGTTCCCTAGACTTCTTTAGTGAAAAATTTTCAGGAAAGATCCGGTATGTTTTGCACAACACTGTATATCACCATACTACACTAATATAATTACTTCCGGAGACTTCAACGCTGATTTACTCAGATGTACTTCTCGGGCACGTCAATTTCCAGATTATGTTGCCTGATGTTGATCTAAACATAGTAAATAATACAAGCCCAACATGTCCGAAATACCAAGTCTGCCTGATATGCTCATTGTTTCTGATTCTTCATCTGTACTCCTGTCACTTGACTCTATCTCCGACCCTGATCTTATATTTTGTACGAGTACCTACGATATGTGTTTCACACATGATGCCAACCCGTTTCATTTCAATTTAGGTCTATTTACCTTGGTTCAATCCCTAATGAAAAACTGAATCGATTTCAGATGTTTATTGGCTATCTCTTTGACGAATTCGTTCCTTTAAAAACTGTTGCTATACGAAACAAATCCTTTCCATAGTTTGCATCGGATGTTCTCAAGGCAATTAAGAAAAGTAGAAGACTATACAGCAAATGGAAGCAAAATTATTCTTCATTCAACTGGAATGCCTATAAAGTTGGACGTAACAGTGCCAATAAAATTATTCGTGAGCCTAAGCGCAACTTTTATTCGGCAAAGTTGAATACATTTTTGCCTACTAAGATACCGTGGAGAAATCTGTGTCAAATTGGGGTTAGCAATAAGAATACTCGTAATAGTGAATGTACTTTGGATCCAAATCAGCTCAATAACTACTTTTTACAAGACAACATAGCAATTAATATTGTATAGGTAATTTCGATTTTGAAACTACTCGTATACCTGATATTGGCTTTCAGTCTCGGGTTGATTTTAAAGTGGTGACGAAGAATGAAATATTCTCCATCATCACCTCAATAAAGTCAAATGCTGTTGGCGAAGTCAGTGTGCCAATGCAATTTATTAGGCTGATTATAACTCAAATATTAAATCATTTGGCACACATTATACATTTTTGTATTATAAATACTGGTTTTCCTCAGGCCTGAAAACACGCGCGTGTGATTAGTATTCGAAAAACAGTGGATCCTATTGCGCTAATATTTTTCCACCCATCTGTATTTTGCCGTGCCTATCAAGGATTCCTGAAAAGGTGCTGTCTACGCAAATTCTTGATCATCTTTCCTAGGACAACTTATTATATCCCTTCCAATCAGGTTTCAGAGCAGTACATAGCTGCTCAATGGCAGTCGTCAATGTTATTGCCGATATTTGAAGGGAATCTGTAACTTTGCCTTGTTTGCTTGATTTTTCAAAATCATTTCACAAAGAGCACCACGATATCCTGTGCTAGAAACTGAAGCACTATTTTGATTTTAGTGACAGAGCTGTTAAACTTCCGAGAGATTCTCTAATGAGTTGTCGTTGGAGATAGATTCTCGAAACTTAAGTCTCTCAAACAGTGAGTACCCTAGGGATCAATTTTGGGGCCTATTTGGTTTTGTATCTTTGTAAATGATTTACCTTTAGTCTGCAGAAATTCTTCTATTTATATTTCTCAGCCAACGTATAATATTGTTGACTTGTGTCTCAATTAAATGGAAACTTGTCTTCAATCAACGCTTGGTCGATACACAGTGGCTTGCAACTAAATCCCACTAAATTTCAGGTTATGCCGATTTCTCACAAATCTTTTCATTTTAGCCTGGTGCCAGATATTTACTTATCGAGTTTTATATTGGTTCTATAACTTAGCAATTTGCTAAGAGATGGCGTAACTTGTATTATTCCATTGGAACATGCGTTGGAAAGCTACTGTCATTGTACGTCATTTCAGTATATGTCATTCATTTGAAGCGTAAACAACAATAATTTTTTTTCACTCAAATATGTCGAACTTTGTGCCTGAAAAAGTGTTTTTGCGGGGAGTTCCTCTTCATTACTTTAATATGAAGAAAACTGCTGCCGAAAGTCATCGTATTTTGGTGGAAGTTTATAGTGAACATGCGCTAGCTGAGTGAACGTGCCAAAAGCGGTTTGCACGATTTAAAAGTGGTGATTTTGACTTGGAAGACGATGAACGTCCTGGGCAGCCAAATAAGTTTGAAGATGAAGAACTGGAAGCATTACTCTATGAAGATTGTTGACAAACACAAGAAGAGCTCGCAGAATCTTTGGGTGTCACTCAAGCAGCCATTTCAAAACGTTTAAAAGCAGCCAGCTGGATATATTCAAAAGCAAGGAAATTGGGTTCCACATGAACTCAAGCCGAGAGACGTCGAAAGGCGGTTTTGCATGTCCGAAAAGGAAGTCATTTTTGCATCGGATTGTTACTGGTGATGAAAAATGGATCCATTACGACAACCCCAAGCGCAAAAAATCACATGTGAAACCCGGCCAACCAGCCAAATCAACGGCAAAGGCGAATATCCATAATGCTCTGTATTTGATGGGATCAGATGGGTGTGCTGTAGTATGAGCTGCTAAAACCGAGTGAAACCATCAATCACAATTAATCCGTTTGAAGGGAGCAGTGGCCGAAAAACGCCCGGAACATGCGACCAGACACGAGGCAATAATTTTCCATCATGACAACGCTCGGCCCCATGTTGCTATTCCGGTTAAGAACTATTTGGAAAACAGTGGATGGGAAGTCTTACCCCACCCGCCTTATAGCCCAGACCTTGCCCCCTCTGACTACCATTTGTTCCGGTCGATGCAGAACGCCCTCACTGAAATACGGTTCACATCAGAGCAGAATATCAAAAATTGGCTTGATTCATTCTTGGCTGCCAAGCCGGCGCAGTTCTTTTGGGATTGGATCCACAAATTGCCAGAAAGATGGGAAAAAGTCATAGCTTCAGATGGGCAATACTTTGAATGATACCATTGTACATGTTTTTCTAAATAAACGTTCAAATTTTGAAAAAAACGCACGAATTAAGTTATAATAATAAATGTAATTGGTCGTATCCATGGAGGCTTACGCAAACTATGGCTAACCTCTGATTTCAGGCATTTTGATAACCGACGAAGGCTCGTTAGAAGTTGTCTACCCCAACTTTAACTCTCAAAACTAGAGGTGACTTTCAATGATGCAGTATATACCCTCTCATAAATACCTAGGTTCTCCCCGATTGATTTTCGTTCATTAATCAATCAATCATTCATATTAAGGACTTAAGAAGAACCGCCATCTTCAAGCCTGCCATTCTCAAACATTCCTGTGGGCAGTAGTAACCCACTTGTCCTAATCCTTTCTCTCTTTCTTTCTTTTATTCTCCCACAAAATTATTCTTCTTGCATCTAGTTTCAAAAACCTTTAAAAAATTTGAATTTAATTGAAATATTTTTATTTTTTATGGTTTTTTGCTAAATTCAGAATATCGCTATAAGTCATACTGTACCTTTCATTCATTAGTTTAATAAATTCAAAGTAACTCTCTACTCTGCGCAAAAGCTGTCAATATGAACTATCAATTTATGTTGCCGAATGTCTTATCGAGGTTGGTAAAGAGCAAGGCGCAGAACTATATTGGATTTATTTCCTTACAAGAATCTGCAATGTGTCTATTCGACATGAGGGTTGAATCTAGCGTTTTAAATTCTGTAAAGGACTATGTTCGCTAATTTTTTGGCTATGGCCGGAAGGTTTTATATGTTACAGATTGTATTTATTGCGAATTTCCGAATTCTCTTACATTGCACCTTGCTACCAAACGATCCATTTTTCATTGTGCAGTGTGTACGGTTTAAATGGCCATCCTCAGCGCTTAAATATCAGCAGGGGATGTCAGGGATTTTGGAACTCAGACCTTTGAGAACATGCATGTTAATGACGGCTTTTCCTCCTGTAATACCTGAAAGCTCTAAAAGCTTTGCCGTGTTACATTATCGCCTTAATCCATTTATCAACGATCTTATTGGCCAACGACCAAATAATCCACCATCACAGATCCATATAATTCAAATCAATACCATCCACCTCTTTATCGATTTCAAGTACACGTATGACAGAATTTATAGAGACGAGCTATACAGAGCCATGTCTAGCCTCCGTGTCACTGCCATACTCTCCAGGCAGAATGATGAGGAACGCTCGCTGCTCCGTAAAGATCGAAAATAATCTGTCCCATAACTTTGATGTCAAAAAGGATTTAGGCAAAGTGATGGGCTGTCATGAAACTTTTTCAACTTCATCAAAAAATGTTCTAAATTCGCTAGTCAACACCAGGGGCACAATTTTCTAAAAGTCTGTACAACTACTTACCTACGTTGATAACGTTGACATCATTAAGCTGTCACTGGCGCGTTATCAAGTATTGGATTAGAAGCGGCAAAAATGGGTTTAGTCCTCAATGATGGCAAAACTAAATATACTAGTATGAAGTCAAAAACACGGAACACACAACATCGATGAAGCGGATAGAACGTCACAATAGACAGTTATAACTTTTAGGTAGACAGAGACTTTGTATACCTCGGCTCTGCTATTAATTCTAATAATGAAATGTCATCAAAAATCCAACGAAAAGTTACTCTATTCAATCGCTGTTACCTCGTCCTAAGAAAGCAACTGAGTAATAAAGTCTTGTCAAGAAAGACTAAGAAAATTCTATAAAAGACCCTCATTATACCAGTTTTTCCTTATGATGCAGAAGAATGGCCGTTAGCTAAGGTGGATGAAGATAACCTTGCCCGTTTTTAACGCAAAATTTATAGTGTGACATTTGGTTATGTTTGGGTTGAAAGGGTTGAAGGCACATTACTCGCCTAAGATTAGACATGCAGAGCAAATGAAGAGTCTTCGATCCGACACCGGACGGACAGCGCCGTAAAGGAAAACCTCGCCTAAGGTGTCGCGAACACGTGTAGGGGGACCTCAAATCAAATAGAGGGGGTAGCTGGAAGCAGTTATCCAAAAACCGCTCTATCCGGGGAAGCCCATTTTTTAAGGTCCAGGTCCCACCCGAACTGTAGCTCCATCCAAGTAATTAAGTAAGTAACACTGGAAAAATGTCAACGCTCAAGAGCAATAAGTTCATGATCTCCTTAGTATCACTGAAAATAAGAACACAATTGCCTATGGACTTCTGGCCTACTCAACTAAGACAGTCCTCTTTTACATTTTCGAGCATAAAACTGATTTCTTCAAATTGGGTATCGAACCCGAACTTTTTGATTGATGAAAGTCGTGGGCCCCCGCCCAATTACGAAGGCTTCGCCCATCAATGACGTTGTCTAATAAAAAGCGGGGGCAGAGCATATTACTGGTCTCATCGTAAACATCTTCAGATGACGCCTCTGAAGGTTGATAAGATTTGACAAGTTACAAGTTGCCGGTCATAGGTCTTGTTGGTGGCAAGACCATCGGTAGTCCCTACCAGGACTTAAGTCACTGTACCAAGGGAGTCAGGAGTCCCCGAATTTCGGTCCGGGCCTGACTTGTTGTGGTAGGCCCCCTTATGGGAGCGTCATGGTGGCTGTGGTTTAAACCCAAATCAGTCGTAGGGTCTTCCTGTTGGTTTGACCCATTGTAGAGTAGCAAATAAATACTGGGTGCTGTGACCCTAAGAGCAGCAAGAGGTTTTAGATCGGCCTCGACCCATACCAATCGTTGAACTTGTGCCTCCAACACAAGTTCCGTTTTGGTATTATACTATTAATGTGGGTAAGCGATGGCAAGGCGTATCCCTGCTCATATGGATGTATGGGCATTCCGTAAACATAAGTCTACACGACAGGTGGTTTACGTTAGAAAACCAGAGACTATGATGAAAGTCGTATAGCACATATCAGACCATGGGTCTAGGACTGTCGAATGATTCTGTAGCACAGAAAACTTTGACTGATAATAATAGTTTTAATTGGCGCGTCATCAGCTTCGCAGATTAGGTTGCAGGCTTAGGAACTTCTGTTAGTACGTACATATGTTTCATACAAACCAAAGCGAACGATACACAGATAGACTAACCAGAGCATTCTGTCAAACCAAAAGATAAGTGAACACTGCGATGAAAACAAAAGCCAAACTTCATAACAAAGACTGATTTTTATTGGCGAAAAATCATGTCCTTTGTTATGGAAGTTTACTTCTCGGACAACGACTATGCGACACAAATAGCGACATAGCAACAGAGAACTCTCCTGTCATTTGTATGATAATGTCACGTTGATTTGAATTTGAAATTAATAGCGCACCGAACACATTGCTGAAGGCCCAGTTTACCCGCCTTTGTTATAATATTATAAGACTACGTATCTCCTCCTTGAAGAAAAAAAAATTCTCCGAAAAATTCCTCTTTATGTCACCACAAGTTTACGACTCATAATTCGGTTAAAATTTTCATAATCCTTAAAGCCTATTGCATTTAAACCATTAAAGATACGATCTCGAAAAGTGGACACATCCGTGACCATTGATTTATAACTTAATCACTCACACCTAAGCTCACACTTTCCACGCCATTTTCCATTCCTCTGTGGTATGGGGTGTAGCACTTTGTGCCAGGTGAAAACCAACCGAAAAAAACAAAATACGAAACACAAAAACGGGAAAATAAATAAAACGCCACATTACTGAGGTCATTAAAGAACGCGCACATAAAATATGAAATATTGTGCTAAATTGTATCCAGAAAGGTGTTGTGTTTTTTAAGTATTCAAAAAGACATTCGTAGCGCCCTTCTCATCATATGTACGTACGCACATCTCACACTAATATACCATACGCGTAGACAACAAATCATTAGCGTGTCTAATTAATTCAAATTGGATTCCGACGCACCAAAGCAACCACCAACAAAAACCTACCTCTACATTCTCCACACATGGCTCTTGCCGCATACTCATGCTCATCTAGATCTAAGGGCACAGTACGAGTATGTTAGGTCTAAGCACGAGGACACGAAGCGCCGAAGCACCAAAACCCCCAAAACACCGTAACACTGAAACACCAAAGAAATGGCGACATACTCGTAAAAATAAAAATATGAAAATGTACGGTAAATTTTACTGCCACTAAAATTTACACCTGAACACATAAAAGACAAAAAAAAAAAAGAAAAAAAAAACGAAAGAAACCGCTGAATAGCTGAATACAGAGCTGAATAGCTAAGGTGCCAACCATAAAAGTTGCAACCGATCCAGGAAAGCCACGTACAATGTAACGAATTTATTTAGTCACACTACGGCATTAGACAAATGAATCTGAAAAGATGGGATGGGTGGGAGCGTACATAGGTGAGTGGTTGGGCAGGTAGAAACCGTCCTGTAAATGGTCGATGGGATTGACTTTCCCAAGGTGTTGGACCACCTCAATGAGGCACGGTTTTGATGTTTGTGTTGTAGTCGTATTCGTATAATTGTGTGCCTCACGGAAAAACTCCTTACCACACGATACTCGTACTTAGCTCGAGGGGAACGTGAACACTCAACATAAATCCGGACAATGCAACATCTCAATTTACAGAGGCAGTGAAACCAAAGCCTCAGTAAAGAGCCTTAGTTGCACCCTGAACACTGAACGCTGAACATGAACATCCTTCTTCAATCTACTGAATCGGAATCTGATTCTGAGTGAGAGTGTGATTCGGAGCAAAGGGCGACTGAAACGCATCCTTTGTGTCATTATCCCTTTCAATCCGATGAAATGCCAGTGCCCGTGGGTAATTTGATATCCGACACTTGACGTCGGCGGCGGCGGCAGCATCAGCGCATGCACATACAGCAAAACTGTTTGCGTCGCCTTTACCTAATAAAGACCTTCACTGGCCTTTCAAGCCGGGTGAATCAAGTGAAGGGTGTAAAGTCGGGATCGGGATCGAGAGTTGTGGCCAAGTTATTTGTTTGACTTTGAATTGGTGTTGGTGGCCTGTTTTCCTGCTTGCTTCAGCAGGGAATGCCAATGGAATATGTAATGTGGAAATCACTCGTATAATTAAGATAAAATACTTCCACCCCACTTGTTGTCTTGCCCCACTCTTTGCCTACTTGGCTAAGTTGAAAGACTGAACAAAGTATTATCATGCGAGGATGTTGAGATACTCGTACCATACATGTGAATATACTCGTAAGAGTAAAAAAAAAACAACAACGGATACAGACAGAAAGATGATAGCGGATTGTTTCTGGGGAGGATAATTATTTTGTGGCACGAGATTGAAGAAAATTTAAGAGGTACTTAAGTTACCGAACTCGAAAGTGCCAAAGTATCATACATTTGAATGTGGATCTTGGGGTATGGGATGCCTACATACATGTGTATACCTAGTGCTACTCATACAGCTGTCAAAATTGTGGAAACCACATTGTGATGTATGCAACCGAATGTGAAAGATGGTTTTCAGTCATATGTAAGACATTTTTGAAAATACCGGAAGAACATTCTTGGCATGTGTTAATGCGGTATTTGACCACAAAAAATATGCATTTAGGACATGTGGGCTATTGTTAAATAGCGTATTAGAAAGTCTATGGGGATTAATCGAAAGTAGAGCTATTAATCAATTTATAACTTTTCAGAATTTTTAGATGTGGAGTTTTCAAACAGAGCTAAGTACAGTGATAAACGATGGATATGAAGAAAGCAGGAAGAAGTTAAAGTTATTGACCGGCATTCTACAGATGAAGCACCTTAAAGAACAGACACAGATGTGTGGAAAACTCTGCGATATGCTGTTGGTTTTGGGGAAAAGGATGGAAGCACTAGATAAATATCTAGGCTACAAAATCCAATATGTAGGACATCATTCATCACCTCACGTGGTTAGCCGAAACCAACAAAAATACCCCTTCAGAAACTCTAGTTGATGAAATCTGATCATACAGCTACATAGGCCATCTAATTTCTACTACACCCAGCCAAGTTTAATTAATTGGGAAGACATGCAATTTATCGAAGTAACAATCAAGTTAGATGGACTGGCATCCTGGATCAACTATGAGAGGCATTTTGAAGTAAAAACTAAGTTCTATGGATGGTCATAGTCTCTAGGTTTTTAACGTAAACACCTATTGTGTAGACTTCAGTTTACGGGATATGCCTTGCCATCGCTCTGTCGCCTTCCTGAGATACCAAAGCAGAACTAGTGTTGGAGGCACAAGTTCCACCTTTGGTATGGGTCTAAGCCGATCTAAAACCTCTAGCTGCTTAGGGTCACAGCACCCAGTACATATTGCTACTCTACATTGGATCAAACCAACAGGAAGACCCTTACCGCGATTTTGGGATAAAGCACAGCTACCATGACGCTCCCGATTGCGTCGCAGTAACTGACCAGCAGACCTAGATTTTCTAAAGCATGGATTATCTCTTGTGATGTGCCGAGAATTCCTTTGATGTTCGTTGCTGTATCACTGGTAAGTACCTTCTGCCAAAATAATAGGCTTGATTCAACATTGACTAAAATTCTTTTATGATTGTAGCGCTCCTTAAGGATATCCCACGCCCGCAAGTAGTTATCCTTGTCGATGGCCAGATGTTGAAGAAGCCTCTCCGCTTCAGTGCTGAGACTGGATTTCAGGTAATGCAACTTCTGCACATCTACGAGGGACGTATTTGTGTGTATGAGCGAAACAAATAGGTCATGGAATGACCTCCAAGTCTTATACTCAGTGATGGGCGACAGGCAGATTACTTTTAGGCAATCGCAGTTCGCTGTTCTTGCTTCAGTGTTCGTTGTTTTCGTTGTTGGCTGTTGCATCGGACATCTTGATTGAAACTGGTACATCTGGAGGCAACTTTCCAATCGCGTACAACAGATCGGGTTTATATTCGCCGTATACTTCAGAAATTTGATCGGACGCATCCGAGAGTTCGGCTGCTTTTAAATTCTCTTCGACCCTCCCCGCGCCAACAATCTCTTCATTATACCTCACCGCCATCTGCATATGCTTTTCTAACGAAACCAACCGTGTTTGCAGATAATTTGCCCGTTTTAACCTACTGCTGTCAGCCTTTTGGAAATTTTCATAATCTTTTTTCATGCGGGTGAGTAAAGCCAATTGTTAGTTTCCAAACCACGTTTTATGTATGCCTCTCGTAGTTCTCGGTTGGCTTGGAGCCTCTTCTCTAAGTGAAGAAAACATCTGACTGCGCCGTTTCGAGTTGGGCCCATACAAGGGTAGTGCCCTTCCCTAAACGGAAGACACACCTGATAACGTGGTGGTGTTTATAAAGTGCTCATCACATCTCTTGTCCTCTTCAGCTTCACATCTCACACTTGGTTGTTCCTCGATTTCTCAAAACCGCCGTATACTGCATCCAGATTTATCTGAGAGGAAAAACTTCGAATTTGGGTTGTTCCCAACTTTCCCAGCAATATCCAACCTAGGTGCGTCTTCTGTGCAATCGGCCCTTTGCATTCCTGCATATCGTTTTTGAGGATTGGTGGAAGGTGGGGTCCGCCAATTCTAAATGTCCCAAATGAGACTATTTGTCAACCATTATACGTTGAGCCGGAAGAAGACCAGTTAATGACCATAAAACCATCGTGCCAGCGAATGCCGAAGCCACGGATTTAAATCCTAAATCTGCAACTCCATGTGCGGTGCCACTGCTGACCACCCCCAACCCACTTATGTTGACGAATGTCCATCTTTTACTTTCAACCGTTGTATAGCTGACTCTGTTGCAAAAGATGCCTCAGAACCTAGAACCTGGATCTATTAAAGCCCTCATCATCAGACTTCCTCCCGAAGTCTTAACATTGATCAACGCTGTAACCAATAAAACCTGAGAGTCGGCATTAAGATGGAAACTGTTCGTCTGTGTACGATCTGGCTGAAACTCGGAAGCATTTGGGTTGTATGCTTGTGTTGTTGTCGGAGGGGCTTGCTGAGCAGACTGAACGAAGTTGACAGATGGATGTGGATATGTTTGAAGAGGTAATGGAAGAGTTTGGGATGTTTGCCTCGAGTTTTGTGTGTCATTGTGCAGTAAAGAGTGATGGCGTTGTTTGCAGAAGTGACAACACTTGCCGCTTGGGCATCTGCGTTTAAAGTGACTATATGCCAAACAATTATCACATACCTTAACCGAGCGAACTGCTTGCCGTCGTCCGTTTACATCCATCTGAAGAAAACGTCTGCATTCCTTTAGCGCATGTTGACTCTGTTGACACAACCTACAATTAAAGTTCTTCTTTGACACCAGCTAAATGTGGAGAATCTGGTGCGAAACCGACTTCCCTTGCCCTGATTTACCAGCGCTAGATTGCTGCTCTACCGCTTCCAGTGACCGAAAACGACATTCAAGGAATTCGGCAAAATTTGAACAAATGGCCCGGTGGCAAAAGATTTCCCTACAGAGCTGGAGAAATAAACATGTTTTCCCCAATTTTTTTGTGGTTTCTTTGTTGGGTCGGGTACTTCTGGGACTACCTTCGTATTTGGCATAGAACCTGTTTTTCGTAAGCGTTTAAGTTTTACACCATTTTCAGATGTTCTGGAAGAAATTTTGTGTTTCTCCACGAATGTACTTGCCTGTGGTGGATAACTGAGAGTCGGCTTTCTCAATGAAATCGCTTAACCTAACTGTCATAAACCCTTGCACACCTACGCTTTTCGCTTTCCGCTCCTGGCTTTTCTAAGCACGACTTACTCTATTATATATATCACTCGATACAGGGTTAAGCAGCTGCGTTCCGAAACAGTTCTGTAGGGACTTCTGCCTTCTGTATGTACCATATACGATCAAGTTATTTTCCTTCAATAACACGATTTGTATCTTTATGCGATTCACATTCCTCTCAAAGAAATATCTCGTTCCTTACAGACCCCTAAATCCTGAAACCTATGGAGAAGCGAGATACTGCTCGTCGAGTGGAAAAGGTTTAAACTTGATGAGTTCCTAAAAGAATATCCTCTCTTGCGCAACAAAGATGTCTCAAAAGCCAGAACCCCCAAAATAAAATTCTATAATGGTAATTTTATAATCTGTGCCCCGGAAAGTCAATATGTAATAAGCTTCCCCTTCTTAGTATTAGGAAAGAAAACACCCCACTGATGTCAACTGTGATGAACTCAGCATGGATTTCATAGCTTCCTATGCCAACCCAGTTTCAGCCATCAATCAATGTCGAATGGGGCTTTTCTTTTAACAAACTAAGCGAACTAGATGTTGTGGAAGCCATTCTCTCAGTTAAGTCTAATTCCACGGGCCTCGAAAATCTTAACCCAAGAGTTGTGAATCTTTTGCTATCGTATATCCTGCCTTATGTAGGCCATATCTTTAATTGCTTGGTTACAACTTTTAAACTTCCTTCTGAATGGAAAAGAGTAAGGACCACCCCAATACCCAAGAAAGAATCGAGAAATGTAACTAAATACAGGCGCAATCCCGACAAACCCGTCAAAGGCCTTTGAGAAATTAGCATAAAAACAAATAAATCTGTATCTCAATAACAAAGATCTTCTATGCAAGCATCAATGTGGTTTCCGACCCAATAGGAGCTGCACTACTGCGCTAATATGTATTTTTTTAGTAAGAGAAATCATTAAGTCTTTGGATAGGAATCATCTAACTTTCGTAATGTTAATGGTATTCACTGCAGTAAGCTCAAAAGCTGTTTCATCTTTTCCACTCCATCTGTGAAATTTATTATGTCCTACCTAAAAGTAAGCAAACAATACTTTTGTGTTGGCAAGAAATAATAAATTTTTTTAATATTCAAAGTGGTGTACCACAAGAATCTCTTCTCGGACCTACTATTTTCCCTTTGTACGTTAATAATCTACCTAACGTTGTAAGGCACTGCAAATTGCTCATATGCGTAGACGATGTGCAACTTCTAATAAGTCGCCCTTTAAATTAGATTGACCATGTGATTGACCTCTTAAATGAAGATCCCGCTCGTATTTATGACTGAACGAACTTCGACTTAACGATAACAAATCTAAGGTGCTTGTCATCCATCAAAGAGTTCTTGATCGCTCATGCTTTCAACTTGTTCATATAAATCAATTACTGCCTGTGGGCTGCCTCCACTAAATACCTTAGTGTGACTTCCAATTTCACGCTTAACTGGGACACACATATCGCCAATTTTATCCGCAAGGTTTATGGTGGACAACAACACCTTCATCCTATAAAAACCAAACCTACTTTGGCAAAAACACTTATTTTGCCAAATTTTACTACATGAATGTGAAATTCTCTGCAAACCCGACTATACGAGTAATAGCGCCAATAAACTTAAAGTCGCCTTTAAGTAAGTAAGTAAATTTTTAACATAAGGCAGCGAGACCACACCTCCTACTTTTCTCAGCAAATAACCGGCTGCATAATCCAAACTAATAAGCCAGACTACCTACACGATGAACTCAACTTCTTCCAATCGCACAGATCTTTACTTGTTGTCCAACCCAGATTTTCATACATTTCGCCCTGGCATCAATTTTTTGCCCTATCTGCCCGACTGGGCAACTGTTTGCCTTCAGCTCTGAGTGGAATAGTAAGCACGAATAAGTCCAAACCTTCTTTACTTGGATTTCTGAGCACCTACTAGACTGAGCAAGATTTATTATTTTTTCATCTTTCTATCAGAAGGATCTTTCTTCTTTTCTATTTATCTCCTCTTTATCACTATTTTAATTATTTAAATATACAAGGTGGGGCAAAAGTAATGTCATAATGGGAACTGGTTGCCATTTTGTCAGAAATGAAAAAAAGTTGGGCTCTGTTTCCCTGAAAAGTATATTTAAGGGTGTGAAATTGATGGCCTTGGGTTGGAAAAATTACATCAGTCAAATGACCACCTTCTGAGTTGATGCACATTTGTCCTCGTTTTACGGCATTTTGAATCGTTGCTCGCAAAACATCTGGCTCCAAATTGGTGATTTCTTCTTCAATATTTTCAAGACTTGCAAGGTTTGTGGTTTGTTGTAGTAAAGGCGAGATTTGACAAAACACCAAAGGAAGCAGTTTAAATCGCCAAAACGAGAGATCACACGGCCTGGAAATTGGTAATCCAAAATCTCCATCATTGCCCGAGCTGTGTCAGCGGTTACGCCGTCCTGCTGGAACCAACATTGTTCGAGACTCAATTGGGTAGCTTGTGGCAAAAAAAAATCGCTTAACATCTGTCTGTAGCGCTCACCGTCGTCGGCAACCTCCAAAAAATAAAGGCCAATCACTTAGTGCAAATGCCGCACCAAACACTGGCTTTGTGGGGATGAAATGGCTTTTTGAGCATTTCGTCTGGATTCTCGCTGACCCAGAAATGAAAATTTTATTTATTCACATAACCACTTAAGTGGAAATGGCCTTCGTCGGTCAATATGATTTTAGATATGAAATTATCTTCTTTCTGCACCAGGATGGCAGTAAGTTAACCTCACTTGACGGTCAACAGGCAGCAATTGGTGAACCGTTTGCACTTTATAAGGGAACATCTTCAAGTCTTTCAGCAATATTCGACGCAACGAACGTCCGCTGATGGAAAATTTTTTGCATCGTTGTTTCGTTGATGTCTGTGGGCTCCTCGGACGTTCTCAGCCAAAGCAGTGATATTCTCGGTCAAACGACATCTCAAGTGGAGCAAGTTTGCACGAGATGCTCAGCCAAACTTTTAATTGTTCGTGCACATGGTGCTGGACGAAAAGGAAACGACGACGATATTCACGCTGAGTTCAAACAGCAGACTGGAAATTGGTCAAATAAGCAGTAATAATAACTTCACTCAACCATTCCAAAGTCTTTGGCAAAAAATTGCAAATGGTCACTGCTAAACTTTCCTTGCAGATCAGGAAAAGATTTTCTTTGCAAGAGCACGATGGAAGTTCTAAGGATAGTTCCGAGGATATTCCAAACAACGCTAATGTGTTCCTCCAAAGTGCTGTCGGCTTTCTGGCGGAGAAAATTAACTTTCGGCAAGACAAGAATAAGGAGCTTGTCAACAAGAAGAGTCTTTTGGATCTACACGGCTATATTAAGGTGAAATAAGTTCTGTTCTAAATGCATTTATGAGTCCCCCGTGAAATCAATATCATACGCTGCATTCTCAAATCAATCTTTTCTTTAAAAAGAAGTGGAATTTGGTACAACAAGCAGACTCTGGTCTTATGGACATGTCGTCGAATGAAAAGACGCCAAAACTTATGTTTCTGCGAAAGTACGAAATCGACTCTTCCTGTCCCCAGGAATGGTTTCGGCTAGAAGCTGCGCCAGGAGAAGAATGTATGACATGAATGAATGACAACGTGAGATTCCACTCCTCGTACAGATATACCCAATTCGAATGGCAGTGAACGATGTTATACAGAATTCACGGAGGATATGTAGTATTCACATTTTTAACGACGGCCAAGCAGCGCTTTAGGTTGAACCCATTCATAACTTTCAAGCTAGTCCAAGGATTCAAGGCTTTTCTGAACGCTGTAGAAAGTCATATTCCCGATGAAGCTGCTAGGTAAGGCTCAGGAAAAATATATCCTCAGCTAGGGCTTCGATTGAGTTGAAGTTCTTACGAGAGTGATTCGTCAAAAGGTGGGCTGACCAAACAAATGCTTCCGATACCTCAAAAAGATAGCGACTATCTGGCTGACCCCTCCGAAAAATGGACTGTATACTGCTTAATGCGGTCTTATCGGGATCTGTACTAAGATGTCTTGCTGTGAGAGTGACGACGATACCGCAGAGTACTTCCTTTGTGTGTGTCCGGCCTGCGCTTTAGACACTTTATCATTGAAACGGTTACTCATTCCACGAAAAGCTAATGAATTCCATGCTCCTTATGCAAGACTGCATTCCTTTGTTTGCGAATCAAGTTCGAATAGAAAAGAAACCTCAGCATATGCTGCAATCAATTTTGCAATCCATAATTGCTTGCCTCGTCATTGGATCTGTCTAATCTGCCAGTCAAATGAAAGAACACTTGTATTTGTGTCCCGCCTCTGAGGTATTCTATGTATAGTGTTCCTCAAAGCTTCCCATACAACAGGTGAACATATTCTATTCGTGTGACAAAGCGTGTCGGTGTCGAAGAAGGAAAACAAACAAATTGATGAAACGCTCCCAAAGCAAATCCTAATTAAGAAACTTTTCCCACTCATTCAATCAACAAAATATTTATCAAACATCCGCTATTGTATTGTTTTGAAAAACACTCGAAAGCCATGTCCATAGACCCACGAGGTGGTAAAAGGTGTTAACAAAGCAACACTTTGACAGAAAGGCTCACCCGCTGTGCAACATCAAGAACTCCAAAGATACTCTCACTTCGGCGTCGTCGGCCCGCGATTAGCTTGCGTCGATATGTTCATGAATATATTGATACATCGACCTATTGATCCAATGTATCCAGTTTCCGATTAATTTAAATGCAAATATCCGAATTCGAATTCGAATTCGAATTAAATTTATGTAAATACCGCTTGGCGGCATTAAATTACTCGAATCAATCGACGCTGTGGTTTGGCGCGTCCCCGTCAATACCCACGATGACAGTTAGTCCGAGGTTTATGAATTTAAAAATGCAATCGAGAAAGGTTAATTGCGACATCTAATTCGCATAAATATTTTATTGGCAACGACCAATAAGTTTGGTGTTTTTATGCGATATCCAGTCGCGGTGATTGTCACTTTGATTGAGAGGTCGAAAATCGCAGAGAGAAATCAAGAAACTCTTCGCTAATTGGACTTGTACCGAACTCAAGTCAAACCGAACGAATTCAAAGCAACCCGTTTTCGAGTTTTCGAATTATGAATACCTACCTACAGGCCACGGGGCAATCTAACGCAATCCAAACAAACAATCCCCCAACTATCGATGATTAATTTGTTACAATTTTGTCTCTCAATTAACCGTCTGATAAATTATTCATATGCGCGATGTTTGTGTTTGTTTCGGGGAATGTTTTCGTGGGTTTTCGTTGTTGTTGGTCTCTTTGTTTTTGTTTTTGTTTTTGTTTTTTTGGTTTTCGGTGTGTTCGTGTTTGGGTTCCTAGAGAGCGGCAGAATTATAAACTGAACATGACTCGACAATCACCGCCGGGGGGACTGTTTGACCTGGTGAATAATTTCAAAGTTATTAATTAGACGGGTGGTAGTTTGTAAAACGTCTTCATTAGCAAGTCTCGCAGGCATGTTGTAATTTTAGGCCAAGCACAAGTCCATCAAGACTGATTTAAATTTGAAAAAAAAAAAACAAAAAAAAAAAACAAGAGGAAAACGTCAAATGGCAAATGTACAAGTTTTGGGTATGGGTATACACGATTGCATGATCCAGTTGGTGGTAATCTTTGGAGAATCTTTTATGGCTGGCTTAGCAGCACAGCACAAGGTCTCCTCTCTGTCGGATCTCGGTGGGAGGACAAGTTGAATTTCGATGAAGTCAGGCGATAATTACGCCCAGTGGTTAGAACCGTTTGTTTTGTTTAAGCGCTGTGGTGCTAATTAATCAAACTGTCAAAATTTTAGGTACCAAGTGACAGCTGAAAAAAAAAAAAAACACCCAGCTTTGACATAGTGCAGTGATGACTTGCAAAATTGCTCCACAATAGGTGTTTATTATTTGTTGGCCTTTTTTTTTTTTGTTTTCTCATAAAAGGGCAGGTAGTGCTCGAATATATGGTATACACGAGTATACCTAGTAGTTTCCAAGTAAATAAAATACAAAATGTCTTTGACCGGACTTCAAAAGAGAAAGGAAGACCTTCAGCAATGAATCTATTTTAGTCAAATTCAAGGTGAGTTATCGGACGGGTTTCAGAGTTCATAATAGACGTACGGATCAATATTCATGGCAACTGGACGAAAAACTACAGAAGGACCTACTATAGCTGCCAGTGCCAAGGAGATTATGCATGGGAATCTTGCTAAAAAATAAGAACCAGGTCGCGTAACTCTGGATCTGGTTACTTGTGGATAAATAGAAGTCAAAATTCAAATATGCTGAAATTTTTTGATTTAAGCAATTTCCGAAAACTTGTTAAAAAACTTAACGGAGCCCAGTGAAAGTACGTGGAACGAGAAAGTGTCCAAATACAATACGATGCGTGCGTTCATGCGGCTTGAGTGGACAGCTACTATTTAAATTCGACGTGAAATGGCTTCGCTTTTGGCGCGTAAGATTTTGTTAATGGAATTTTTTTTTTTTATAATTTGCGCTCGCTTAAGGGATTTAAGTACCCTTAAAATGTTTGCACACAGCGCGGGCTAAGGTATGTCAGGAGAAGGATGGAAAGAGAGGTGCCGGTGAACGTTGGTTTTAAATGCTTGAAGGTTATAATGACTGGGAAATAAATAAGTGAGTTCTACGGCATAGGAACGAATCACGATATTTTAGAGTACGTCCGAAAGTGGGCTTGAGGGTATTCTGATGAGCATTCATAGCGAGACGGGTGTTACGGTTAAAAGTTTGAATGGGCGGAATGCTACTGGTGATTTCTGATTTCTATGGAGCACCGGTGGTGGACATAGCGATAAAACAGAGTGAGACACGAGACATTACGTCAATATTCGAGGGTGTCCATTTTTTGAGTGATATTAGTAGCACCTATGAGTTTTAACGCTCGCTTTTGAATCCTATCTAGCAGGTGCCGAGATGTTTTGGACGCACCCGACAAGATGTGGACATGGTACTCCAATTTCTGGCGGATAAACGCCTTATATATTGAGGGCAGATCAGAGGCGGTGAAATATTTCTTACATCCCTTGAAGAAACCTAGACATTTCGCAGCACTTTTGACGACATCGGATATGTGGTCATTCCAACGTAAGTTGTCACTGACACACATACCGAGAATGGAAAGTTTTTCGGTTTCGACGATGCAAGTGCCATTCATGAATAATGGCTGTATATTTGAATTTCGTTTTGACGACAGAAGACAGCATTGTGACTTAGAAGCATTAAATTCTACTTTGTTGATAGTTCCCCAATTAGTTATGCTATTATAACAGAATTTAATGAGCTTAAAATACGCTGCCATTCCCGGTCTACAGCCGAAAAAGAGGGACGTGAGTCTGGGAACGAGTATGAAAAGCAGAGAGTACTGTCGTCAGCATAGGAATATATTGGATTAGAAGTATTGTAGCAGACAAGAAACCGTTGATGAAAATTAAAAAGAGTGCGGAGACAGAACGGAGCCCTGGGGCACACCACCAATTATTTTGTGAACATCAGGTTTGAAACCATCCAAGACAATTTGAATTGAACGTTCCGAAAGGTGCTTTCTAATCTATTGAAGAAGAGAGTCACCGATCCCAAAAGCACGCATTTTCGACAAGAGAGCCTCTGTCAAATGCTTTCGCCAGGTTGATGTACGTTTTGGTTCCCTTTTTCGGTGAGATTGGCCATCATATCGCCAGTGGACTTAAGAAGTTTTCGTGTTTCGAAATATTTCATGAGCTGACGGTCTATCAGCGCTTCCATGACCTTGTAGAGAAGGGACGTAAGTGCAAAGGGTCTGTAGGAGGAGAGAGAAGAAGATTTGCCTTTTTTAGGAACGGGCTGGACAAATGCTGTTTTCCATCTGCTCGGAAAGAGTCTTAAAGAGTGGGATTGATGAAAAAGCTTACGCAGTGGTCTTGCCAGCGGGGAAGAAAACCTCTTCAGAAGAAGGAGATATACTATCTGGGCCAGCGGATTTGTGAATGTTAAGATATTTAAGAACTCTTGCTACTACACGAGTGCGAAAGTGGATTTGTCCCATTGAATATTCGACGCACTCAAGTGTATGCGGGGACAAAGCACAATCTGCTAGCGTTGATCTGGCCGCAGAGTGTGCAGCAAGCAGATTGGTCTTGGGATGGAGGATGAAGCAGAATTTCTAATATTTTTGACAAATGACCAAAAATTTGTACTACCTTTGGGACGTTATAGTAATTTTTGCCTCAGTTTTTGGTCGACAGTTGAAATCCCTAAAGAAGCTGGTAAAACCGCTCCAGTTGGCTTTCTCGTATTGCCATACGGTTCTTTTAGGAATCTTTTCTCTAACTGTGGTCCGACGAGCCTAGAGGGGATAGCACATTGACCTTGCATTTGTTGGTGTGAGAAGTTAAAAACAAGTCCAAGGTATAGACGATATGACTATCAACGTCTGGTATTTGTGTGGGCTCATTTACAAGCTGGGCTAAGTTATTTTCCGCAGCGAAGATCTCAACACACCGTCCTTCGGGTGTTGTCTGTCCAGAATGTCGAAGCCACCCAGAATTGTGTATACTCGTATTAAAGTCGCCTGTAATAACAATTTCAGTATAAGGATACAGGGATACAATTCTTTGAGTAGAGTCAGACATCGTATCAAACTCGTTAAAGGTCGAGTTGCTGTCCAGTTTGGGGCTTCTGTAAATAAAGCAATAGTGGATAATTTGCCCACGGAGATGGAATTTTAACCACATGAAATTGAATTCCGGATTGGAACAGGGAATACATGGTGGTGGAGTTTGGTAAACTACATCACTACGCACATAAATGGCGAGGAGGAAAGAATAATGGCACTAGTTCGTAGACTGGTAGCTTCAGATCAGAGTGATCTGAGATGTGTGGGCGGGGATCTACCTGTTTTTCTGGTCAGCTGAAACAGCTGATCTGTATTTATAGACGTGGACGTATACAGAAAAGTGATTAGTTTTTAGCCCGCGTATATTCGAAATATCCACTCTAAAGTCATTATAAAGAAAACCACACACAAAAAACACAAACACCGACGTTACTAAGCGCAGATGTGAAAAACAAATTCAGAGTTGGTTTACCGAATCAAATTGTTGTAGGTGTTATGCCCTTACAACCATAGGATACAGCACAGCAACAAAATTCATACCCACAGCCCGCTATCCATCAGTTGTTACATACTCTCAGCCACTGCACGCGCTGTATGACAATGTAATGAAGCAACCGCAGTTACCGAGCGCAAGCAACAGTATGACCAGGGGCAGGAAAGTTGGGATGCCCGCACTGTGAATGTTCATTGGGGTTTCACTGCACTCGCGCGTTGTTGTTGTTGTTTTTTTTTTTTTTTTTGCCCGCAGAGTGACCTGTTCAGTACAAAGGACCTGCACCATAGTAGAGAAATGAACCCCACATATTAATTTTTGCCCCTCCGTGTTTTACCGTGGATTGTATTCAACATGCGGTGTTCTTCTTATATACTGTCTTCATCCAGTTGAACTAAAAAGAACTATTTTAGACTTATCTAAAATTTATTGGTAAATTACATCGCTCAAACCAGAGTCACTCTAAACGGAGGTTCGTTCATAGCAATTTGCATGCAAACTTACCATGTTGTCGTGTTTACTTCGTTAAAAACTGTTCGTCATTAAAACAAAGTCGTAATAAAGGGATTCTACTGTATTTCCGCTTGAAATTATCTTGCCTATACCAGATTGAGAATCGTTCGAACAACTGATATAATCCAATAGTAACATATTTACCTCATTCCCTGTTTTTCAAAGAACCTTATACTAGGTGGCGCAAAAGTCATTACCCTATCAGAAGATGCTATAATTTTTGCAAATGGCGACAGATGTTAATTCTTCTTTGATATTTGTGAAGTAAACAGATACACGTCAGCAAGGCATGAATCGCGATACTCCTAAAGAACGCAGAATAAATGTGACGATTTTTTTGCGGAATAATTCGTGGGTGGTCTTGGTGCAGCATGATTTTCGGCGCAGATTTCTTGATCGTCTGACATCAACTGGGCAAACACTACGAAGTTTAGCCACTCGCCTAGAAGAGTATGGGACAACACGATATGCTGCGAGGTTTGGCCGGCCCCGGAGCAGCCGTTCTGCAGAGAATATCACAGCTGTGGTTGAAAATGTAGCAAAGGACCCCGGAGTATCGACCATTCGACGTGCCACGCAATTAGGAATAAATCGGCAGCCTTTACAGAGAATTTTGGTGAAAGACTATAAGAAGTTCCCTTACAAAGTGCAGGCAGTACATCACCATGAGCGACTAGACCCATTTTTATCTTTGTATATGTGAATAAGCGAATTTATTGCTTCTGGGGCACCGAAAATCCGCGTTTAACCTACGAAAAGACATTACATCAGCTCAAATTTACTGCATGGTGTGCTCTTTACGCTGGAGGAGTCATCGGGCCTTATTTTTTTCGAAAAAAACGCAGGCAAAACGACTACTGTGGACCCGAGTGCTACAGAGCAACCCTCAACGACTTTCTCCTTCCTCAATTGGATGAATTGGGACTGGAAAACATGTAGTTTTAACAGGATAGTGCCACGGCGCACACCGCATGAACCACAACCGAAATTCTGAGGGCTGCATTTCCGGGTCGCCAAATCTCTCATTTTGGCGATTTCCACTGGCCGGCAATATCGCCTGATTTGACCTTTCGAGACTTCTTTTGTGCATTTTTTTTGAAGTCACGAGTCTATGTCAACAAGTCACAGACTCGTGAAATCGGGCTCGAATGGTCATCAATTCAGGCGGTGGCCACTTAGCCGACATCGTTTTCCCGACCTAATGAAAAAATATTTAAGACAAGTTTTTCATTGATAACACTGGGGAACAAAATAATTTTTTTTTTTTGCAGCAATTAGTTTCTTAGTGAAATTATGTACACTTGTGTAGTGCATTACCAGTGTGCAGTTATTTTGTTTGAATTGACTCCCGTTCTCATGATAAGAACATTTCCAGAACGTCTGAGAACATTTCCATTCTTGCATCGTTTTAATCAGTATATGTATACAGCTAAAGTACTAGTTGGTTTATTTATTTGTTTAGTTGCTTTAATTATTTCCCCAAAAAAATGATGTCTTCATGCAAGTCTTGTGTTAACAATCCAAACAATTTTTGCTACATATGTGGTAAATATTGTCACCAAAAACAGCAAAGAAATATTAATGACTTTGTAAAACAAACATACCAAGCATATTTTGGAAAACAACTTGCACAACAAGATAAAAATTGGGTGCCACATAAAGTTTGTAAAAATTGTATAGAGTCACTTCGGTACTGGAGCCAAGGAGGACGAAAAGGGCTTCAATTTGGAGTGTCAATTAAATGGAGTGAGCCGACAAATCACCATGATAATTGCTACTTTTGTGCCGTGAATGTGAAAGGTATGAACCGATACAAAAAACGTTCTTAGATTTATCCATGTATTCAATCGGCTAAGCCACCAATATTGCACAGTAAAGATTTGCCAGTGCGGATATTTGGTGCCTTGCCCAACATTTCCTGTGATGATGTGGAAATGTTAGACACTGAGTGTGAAAGCAGAAGCTCAAGAGAATTTGTAGGATGGAGTCCTGCAGTTCAGAGTTTTTCTCAAGAAGAACTTAATGACTTAATTCGAGACTTAGGTTTATTGAAAAAATTAGCAGAGCTTCTTGCATCAAGACTTAAAGAAAAAAATTGTTTACAGCCTGACGTAACAATAACATCTTATATTGTAGGTCCAGAGAAAAACAAATTCTTCCGTTTTTTACTCAAGAGAATGAGCTCGTATAATGCAGCAATATTTCATAGATAGATCAAAAAGAAGTTTGAAATGTGTGTTACTGCATAACGGGAAAAAGTTAGCTTCGATCCCGATAGGTCATTCAACGTAACTTAAGGAAGAGTACCAAAATATTAAAGTTGTTTTGGAGAAAATTTTGTATGTTGATCATCAGTGGTCAGTATGCGTCGATTTAAAAATGGTTAATTTTTTATTAGGTCAACAAGGTGGATATACTAAATACCCATATTTTCTTTGTCTATGGAACAGTCGCGCAAATGAGGAACACTGGAGCAGAAAGGATAGACCCTCGAGAGAAAATATGAGCCTGGGAAAGAAAATATCATTCGTGAACCATTGATAGGTCGAGAAAAAATCATTCTGCCACCATTGCATATTAAGCTTGGGGTTATGAAACAATTTGTTAAAGCTTTGGATAAGGGTGGTAATTGTTTCAAATATATTTATGAAGCGTTTCCAGGCCTCAGTATGGAAAAATTGAAAGCAGGTATCTTTGATGGACCACAAATCCGCACTCTTATAAAGGATGGCGGTTTCAAAAATCACATGACTCTGATTGAATTGAAAGCATAGACAGACTTTGTAGCAAAACTTTTTGGGAAAATACAAAGCAGCAGAATACTTAATTATAGCCGCTAACATGCTTAAGAGTTTTGAAAAACTGGGAGCTAATATGAGCATAAAAATGCAGTTTTTGTTTAGCCATTTAGATAGATTTCCTCACAACCTGGGTGATTACTGCGAAGAACAAGGAGAATGGTCCCACTAGGCCATTAAGATAATGGAGGAAAGATATCAAGGCCGGTGGGATCACCATATGATGGCGGACTATTGCTGACCGAAAATACAAAAGGAAATCATATAAAAAAAGTTTTTCTTAATTTTTTTTATTTTCTTGAAATATATTTAGTTTTATTTCAATCAACATTTATAACACTGTTGCCATTCGAAAATAGATCTTTCACAATATATTTAATAATTTTATTTTATTTTCGTTATATGAAAGTTGCATTTATCCCAAAAATTAGAGTCAATTCGGGTAATCTGTTATTATTTTCGTATTCAGCAGACCAGGATTACCTAAAATTGACTCCGAAACCTCATGCCGCAAAATCATTGTTCCCCTGTGTAATAAATCGGGTGAAAACTCTTGCGCCACCTTGTATATTGTAGATTCTGTCTGAGTTGACTATTAACATGCCTCTCAGACTAGATATTTTAAGTAAGTAACTCTTTTTTGATTACCATCACATTTCTGTTTGGCATAGGTATACTCTTTCTATAGACGAATATCTTCTTAACTCACGTATCCAAAAACTACAATAGTTGAAGATACCTTAAATAGGCTTTGATGTTTTACTCTTGTGCCTTCCGGTATATCTGTTTGGTGCGTTCGTAACCAATTACCCCTATGGATTTCAGTGGAACCTACGTCTTCCTATTTTATCAATTTTACTGCACCTAAAATCTTACTCTTGCTAACTTCCCTGGTCAGTTATGTAAGCACATCCTGCTGCTCCTATTGACAAGCCAGAATTTTTCAACTCCTTCAATAAAAATTTTAGCAAATAGCTCTCGTAAGCCCATTGTAGGCAGCGTTTTCTTCCTCTTTTCTTCTGTTGTTATATTTCTGACTGCTTAAATCCAGAATTGTATCTTCAATCGGTGTAGTATCCTCATTTTACTTATTTTTCTTTTTAATTTCTATTCCGGGACTATAGGCGTAATCTCTTAGATCATTGTGTTCGAATCTTTTCGAACCTTTGCTCGTAAGCTTGATAAAGAAAGAACGGTGGATACATGTCCAATACGTGCTAAGAATTTTCATGTGCACTCTGACATTATAAAGTCATTAACATGGATAACAATCGTTTCACATCTTAACAACAATGAAATTTAATCGCTTGCCGTCATTAGTATATCTAGCTGTTACATCTTCTTTTCCGTAGTTGAAAACATATTTCCATATTATGTACATGCATATATGTCACAATGTCACAAACATGACTCTTCTGCAAAGTACCTTCTTATAAAAGAATATCTCTGCACCAACTAAAGTTCAAATCAATATTTGCATTCTGTTCGATTTTGACCTCCCCACCAAGGAAGAACGAACCATTAAAGACGCCTTTGAAAGCAATAAACACCAGTCCAACACTTCATATCTCCTCTGAGGTGAAACTTTTGTGCCAAAAAATAAATTACTGAAAAACCAAGACATGTCGATGATGGAAAATTTACAACCTTTAAACAACGGGAGACGGACAACAGCCTCCACATGAACCAACTCAAAATCACACACAACACGGACACCATTCCACATGGGCACCCGGACAACATTTGTTTCGAAAGCACGTAAACGTTAACGTTAACGTTCGGATACAAGTACTATACACTACAACTTCTGCACCGGAGCAAAACCATAAAAACACATTTTGACGAATAAATCGCTCACCAGGTCACAGCATGCAGAGGGTGTCCCTTGGTCAGGGATGCGCGCCAAATCCAGCTTGCAGATACTGCGGGCAGCAGTTAAGCGAAGAAGGTGCGCGCGCGCGCAAGAAAATTGAAATATGGTCTGGACAATCATAAAAATGTCAAAAGCCTGAAATGTTTGAAACACGCATATTAATTGGACTTGCCTCCAACGACGCTATACTATGGATGATAGTGTTGTGTCGTCCTGGTCCTGGTCCAGGTCCTACAACACTCACAGCGAAAGGTGTCCAAGTACATACATCTATCCCAGCTGGAATATGGAATGGAGTTTCTTTTTTTTTTTGTGTTTTGGCTTTTTTATTTGTTTAGCTTCGTCGTCGTGGTCGTCATTGTCGTCATCCTCGACGCAATGGTCACGATATGTATTTGGAGGGCACACAATGAATGGATTGTGGTCCAAAGCGAATAGTTACGCTGACTGGATTCCGTAGCAGGCCACTCTGATTTCACGGAAATCAAAGAGTCATAAATTGGTGGCTTATTGGTGGAACTGTGGGGGATTAAATGCTGCTAAGTGACAAGTGTTAAATTAGCTTTCTGCCTTTTCGACACGTTGTGTGTGCTGTTAGCCTTGATGCTCTTGGTCTTTGGTCCGGTTGATTCAAGTGATTGGCTAACTACCTCCTGGCAAAGACTCATTAAAAAGACGTGGTTTATGGCAGTGAGGAGTTTTAATATAAAATAGAAATACAAACAACATTTCAAGGCGGCTGTGTAGGTGTTGAAAGAATTGCATGGGTAAGGAATGTCGCTCGGTGGACAAAGGACATATATAAACAGGAAAAATTAATGTGAATAAATGTAAATAGATGAGTTGATTAGCAAACAGCCCAAAATCTAAAAAGGCCAGCCAGTTTACCCTAGAACATGAAATGATATAGCCCATGAAATCTTGGAAATTTTTTCTACTCTTATGGCATCGATAGTTCCTACTCAGAGCAAGTGCAGGACTTGGGCCATTGGCTGAGAATTTGGAAGAGTTACTTCTCCAGAGTGTTTAGTAGGAGATCGTGATAAGCATTCTGCTTAAATTTTCAATTTCATCGGCCGCGGTTCCTGAGATAAAATAGCAATATTCATACAACGAAACAAGAAACGAGCAGCAGGGTTGCGCGAGCACACTACCAAACTACAAAGCAAACGCTGATTTTATAAGCAAACTACTCACACATCAACTCTCGATATGTCAGAGGTCTCTGATTTGATCCTGACATGATGGCTTTTCTGACATTCGCGATATCTTGATCTTCAAACCGGAGATTCAGTTTGTCTTTCACATCGATTCCTCCGGGATTCAAAGAGGGTTGATTGTTTATTTAGCCTTGTTGTCGGCTTTTTGGACTATTTCCACATCTTTGCAAAACTTATAGGTCTCCCCATATGTGTAGCCCGGTATATAACGAAGTATCTTAGTATCTTCTATCAGTTCAAGGGATTCGATTATCGTCGGTGCTTTAAAGTAGAGCTATGTGTATGATAGATAAGATATTGTAGAGAGTTATATTGGTCTTTCGAGTTAGGAGTATTTGTTAAGTTTTGCCAATCGAAAGTAGCAACTATGTATTTGCTACCCCTTCTTCATCGGATCTCCACTTAGACAATTTCATTCATGGGGTATAAGTTCCCTATAAAACTAAAAGAAGACAACGGCATTGCAGATTTGCAGTGTTTAGAACTTGAACAGGTCACGTACAGTTGAACAACAAATGGCTACTATTGTATAAAGATATCACGGCCGTTCAGGATGGGCTAAATGAGGATAAAAAAATATGACACATGCTACGGTGACAAGCATGGAGAAGTGAAACCGCGTCTTTTTGGAAATGGATTTGTTCTATGCGGCGGACTTGTTCAACCTTTCTTGAGCTTTCGGCTAATGACTATACCTATAGATAATAGCGGATAGATATATATGGATATATAAAGAGGCACGCTCAAGGGATTTTGCATGCAAAGAGATACCTATGTAGGTTGGTCTTAAATGTTTGCAATTCATAATGGCTAGTTATACGGCTTAGGAAAAAACCACGATATTTCAAAGTAGGTTAAAGGTTACAGGTAATTGTAATGGAGCAATAGCAATAAAACAAGATGAGGCAAGAGACATTACGTCGGAGTTCAAGTGTGTCAGTTGACTATGCAATGTTAGCGTCACCATGAGTTTTAACGCGCGGTGGTGAATCGTATCTAGCAGGAGCAATGGGGTATTAAGAGTCTTAAGTCACCTGACAAGATATGCCCATTATACTCCAATATTGGATGGATAAATGCCTAGCATATTGAGGCCAAATCAAAGGGCGTGAAGTATTTCTAGCATCACTCGAGGAAACTAAAAAAATTCGCTGCATTTTTGACGATTGACATTCAAACACATACCTAGAATGGGGAGAAGATTTTACGTTAAATGTTTAACCTCCAGAACTGCTCCCGAATGCATAAGTATGTAATGAAGTAAGCTAGCAAGTAAGATATATAAACAAGGGAGTGAGTAAGTAAGTATAGAAGTCCGTAAGTAGCTAGCGTACACTATGAGATAGTCGAAATATTTTGAACTTATAGGTGTCAACAATGACAATTACAACTGACGAACTTGTTGAAGATAGTATATTGTGAGTTCCTTTATACCATCTACTTGGTGAGGTTCAGAAGATATCTGGAATAGTTTTGAGAGACAGTCTTCAAACACCACAGTGAGTATTTTACAACGTTGGACATAACCACTTGATCAGTTTTTTCGTCATTCCAATTTTGAAGAATATGTCAACTTTATATACGTTAGCCTTACTTTAAGTTAAACTAATAATTTAGTGCATGTTCGGACTGAAACAGTTCTCCGGATAGCATCACTTAGCCTCATAATAATTCGGCCGACTCAAGAAGACAACTTTATCTGGGACCATTAAGCAACTACTAGAAATACTGTTTGCATGCAGTTGCGATTCACCATATAACATATCACGTTTTCGGTTAAGGGATGAGAGTGTGGTTAAAATAAGAAAGGCTTTGCATTCCGTAACTAAAGCCAGTTGTTAGATACCAAGCTTCATTATAAAGTGTTGTATCGTTTGCGGAAATAATAAAAGACTGCTAAAAGACCAGGTATTCCTCGTTCTCTTGACTAAGCCTATTTAAAAGTCAAAATACTGACCTGAAAGCAATAACTCTGGAGAAAAAGAAGGCTTACTATGAATCGCTAGAACGGAGATTGTCTTTATGAAAAAATTCGGCAGATTTCCGGAAAGCAGTCACAAAACTCCAGTGCAGGATTCGAAATTTGACCTGAGACAAACCGATAACAGTTGGAAAAGTTACCCCAGCACTTGGTAGCCTAAAAGAACGGAAACATGAAGAATCGGATGCTATACCTTTTGAATTTTATAAGTAAGTTACCAACAAGCTACACCATAATATTTAATAAAATTGTTGATACGGGCGAGCTCAGCACGTTTTAAAAAAGCGGTAATTTTTCCAATTTACAAAACAAGATACACATCAGATCCTGCAAACTATAGAGGCATTTTAGTTTAAATGCCTCATATATAATGTTTATTACTATCCTACAGTGCCGTATGTCGGCATGGATCATAGTTTGATATTGTACGATCGACCACATATTTGTTGTAAGAAGGACAGTGGAGACTTTTATTTCAGCTGGTAAGAAACCATACGTCTTCTTTGCTGACTTTAGAGGTGCCTTTGATACGGTTGACGGTAAGGCTCTCATGTACAAGCTTTATTGCATGTTTTTATCGAAGAAGTTTGGATGGGCCCTACAATGTCTGTACGAGGGAACGAAATCATATGTGTGGAATGGCGCGTAAATGTCGCCATGATTCGAGACGATTTCGGGAGTGAGGCTCAGGGGATACTCCTACTCTATTCTCACTGTACATAGAGTATATTTTGAAAATGTTCCCTGGTGGTTTAGAGTAAGTATACAGGATTGCATATTAAAGCGCTGGCTAGATTACCAGAATCGTTACAGATGGTGATAAATAAACTTTACGAGCAATGTGAAAATTTTTTGTCAACCTGTTCAAGTCAAAGATTATGATTTTTAAAAAAGGTGGAGGTAAACTCGGTCAAAGAGAAACAGCGGCGGCGAGGTGATCGGAGTGGTTACAGAATATAAATATCTGGGAGTCCTTTTTACAAAGAATCGAGAAACTCCGGCAAGAAAAACTAACCAAGACTAAAACAGCCATTAACACAGCCTGGAACAAATATTTCAACAATAAACTTATTGCCCACAGATGTAGATACAAAGTATTTGCAACAGTAGCATGTTTCGCACCGGACAAGTCTGGGGTGTTAAGAAATATGAGACCGTGGAAAAGCTGCTGCCCTTTTATACGATAACGATCGCAACAGGTCTATCTTCACTCTACACGAAGATCTTAAAACTGCATCTGGATTACATTATCCTTAAAGTGCTTAGAATGGATGACTTCCGTTCTTAACACAATACATACGGAAACGGAATGGTACAAAGAGTGGAAGCTTCAGCTATACCAGATGGTAGCTAGTAGTATAGATGTCATCCAACAAGCTTCCGGATCACTTCATCGAGTGTTTTATAGGATGATATGAAATATTACTAGTGTTCAAGACTAGCTCAGTCAGCTCTTAAGACTCATTTCCATACCGCACCTAGGAGATTTGTCAGTGCTTTGTGATCTCTGTAAATTGCAGGAGAGGGAACATGTCTTCCATTGGACGATGTTCGATTTTCAAAGAAATTAGACGACCGATTTTCAAGGTTAACCGGCTGGCGTCGCCTGAGGTCATTTTACTACTCAATGATAGTCAGTGAATCATTTTAATTTATAAAAAATTCATGTTTTCGTTACACAATAAAAAAAACATTTTATTATACTTTTATTAGTTGTCAATATAGCAGAAGCAATAAAAAAAATTAACAATATTGAAATTGAATAATAAAAATCATTCAATTCTACTCTATTCTTCTTTTGTGGAACTTTTCAATTTTCTCGAGTTTACCTTAGATATATTTGTGTTTTTTTGTATCACCTTGATAATTAATTAAAACCTGATTGGGGGCAAATCCACTTCGACGGGATTTAAGGCTTAAAAGAGTGAACGTCACCTCGAATTCAGAAAAATATCATAGTTTTTGGCTGGAGTCTTATTTTCCATTTTATTGAAAAGGTTTAGCACAGCAAGGACATTGTTCTCTAAACTTTTGCTCCATTCGTTCCTTTTTCAGTATGGTATCGCGTTCAAGGGATCGAAAATTTAGAACCGTCTTTATAAAATCCGAAAGAAGGTACACATGCTGTTTGTGAATTTCTTAATAAGTGAATAAGTAAATTTCTCAACATCAACCTATCATTTGAAAAGTAACTCGTTCTGACCATTTTTCAAATGCACGACGTATTCCAGCAACTTCTCGGATTGGCAGACAATGTAATTTTCGCAATACGTTCGCTTTAACAGAAGATTCATTCCTTTTCCATAAACTGGTATATGGTATATGTATTTGGACAAGATCTGAAAATTAATATTGCCACTCGGCTGGACCAATTTTGTTGATATCCCAAATTTAGCAAGTGATAAGCTCTGGATTATGAACACTGAAGCAAATACTCGGCCGACTGCATACGTATGTTGTTTAAGATGACGAATTCTTTCATTCACAATCGTGAGTGCGTAATGTCCGAGTGAATAGAAGTGTCATTTGATCCGTCCGGCAAAACATTAAAAATTTTAAGTATATTTTTTCACTTCTTTGCTCACATAATCTTGAATTTAAATCATTCCTTAATCGTGAAATTGGTTTCTAAAGTTTCCAATCGTGCTGAAGTGCTTCTTTATTTGATAAAATCTAACTTTTTATAATTTGACTTCTCGTCTTAAGTACTACTACTATTTTTGAGTTACTGTGTTGATCATTGCTCTCTATAAGTCTCTCTAAAATGAGTTCAAATTCATCCGCGTACTCAATCCCAGTGACCACTCGTTCGCAAAGAAAGCTTGAGAATGAAGCAGATGGTGCCGTCTCTATGGCTAAACAAAATGCTACCCCCACATCCAAGTGTACAGCTCCGAATCTCGGGAAATCTGCTTCAGGATCAATAAAAACGCTCACCGTTGATAGCTTCGAAAAAACTTTTCAAAAAAACATGAAGAAACACGCAGAAGCCATCATGTGCCGTTTTGCCGATGAAATGGTGGAGCTCCGGGAAAATCTCATGCAAGAGTTAAGACGAGTAGAAAAGAATTTGTCAACAAAGTTTCTTGAAATCGAGAAGAGCGTAAACAATCTTCAGCAGCGTGTTGAAAAACTGGAAGCCAGCACTCACGAAGAACCCATTATTCACCACACCCTAGAGGAATTAAACAAACGCTGCGACGCTCTAGAGAGAAGAGAAATAGCTTCTGTTGCTATTATGTTTGGTGTACCATATTTGGCCACTGATGTCATATTGTTGAATGCAAACCTCCGACACTAAATGCTGTTTTCCGTACTCAGACAAGAAATAATACGGCTGATCCACCAGTGATTTTAAAATTCAACTCTGCTCAAGAGAAAAATCTCCTTCTGAGAGCAGTGACAGAGTTTCGGAAAAAAAAATGGAAGGCAACTTTGCCTAAATGACATCGGCCTGGAATTCTCATCAGTGTTTTATGTCAACGAAAGTCTCACCAAAAAAAATCGTATCTTACTACAACAAGCAACACGGCTGAAACATCAAAAGCAACTTTTCTCTGTTTCTACCAGGAATGGAAGCATTATGGTGAGAAAGGAGAGGAACCAACGATGCATCTTAGTCAGCGATGCAGATGTAATTTTTCCTTTTTTTCTCCTCTTCTTTTCTTTTCTTTTCTTTTTATATCTCTTTTTTAACTCTCTCACTGCAAATCTATTGAGAACTATATTTTTTACTATTTTCCATAGCATACACTCTAAAGGCGCTTGTGTCTCTCGTTGTTATAATTGTTGTTTCTGTTGCACTTGCTAAAATGAATTCACAGGAATGGGGTACTTCCATTGACAAATCGAAAACTTTATTTAATATTCTTTGCAAATCGATAGTATAGTCGATGCTGTTTGTGTAACTGAGACATGGTTTGACTCGGAGTTAAAATCAAATCTAATAAACTTAAATAATATGCAGTTTTTTCCAGGTCACAGATTCCGCAAAGGAGGAGGTGGTGTTGGTATCTATTTAAAAAAGTGTCATAAGTCGCATATTATTAAAAAATCATCACCAACCGACTTATTGGAGTACGTACTCATTGAGGTTAGGACTATTAACGAAATCTTCCTTCTGGGGTGTATATATATGGCTCCGGATGTTGCACACCATACGTTAATAAGAGATGTGCTCAAGGAATTATCTCCGTCATATTCCAAAATCGTTATATGTGGTGACTTAAACCTAAACATCTTAGAAAAGGAAAATAATGCTTTTAAAGAACTGATTGAGTCCCTTCGTCTGAGTTTCGTAAATAGCATCCATCCTACTCATTTTGCACCCAACAAAGCACCCTCTTTAATTGACATTGCGTTAGTCTCTGAAGAAAATTTCGTGCTTCGGTACGATCAACTTCCTGTTCCAGCATTTTCGCATCACGACATGATTCTTTTAACAGTCAACATACTTTCAGAAGTAACAAATAATGATTTCTTCGAGTCATTTGATTATATAAAACTTAATCTAGTAGTACTCTTTCATGACTGCCAGACGATAAATTGGCAGCCGATATATGCAACAAATGATACCAGCTTTCAAATTAGATATTTCAATGAGAATATTTTATACCTTTTTAAAAAGCATGTGCCAGTGGTAAAAAGAAGGTCTAAGAAATGCACATTACCTTGGCTTACAAAAGAAGTCTTTGATCTCATGAAAGCCCGGGATATCCTATATAGGAGATGGAGACGGTACAAATGTCCTGAAATACACACAGAGTTCAAAGTTGTTCGTAATGCAGTAACCTCATTAATCAGATCTAATAAAAGGTCATTTTATGCAAACAAGTTCAATGCAGTTAGCTCAAACACAGACTTTTGGAAGACTGTGCGCTCACTTGGCTGGACTGCTGAAAAGCCAGCCCTTCCAAGCCTCATCAATTTAGACGAACTTAATGCTAAATTTGTTTCAGCATATGATATACATAATCCGACAAATATATCTGAACCGCAATGCACTAGCGATGACATTTTCTCCCTACAATGTACCGACGAAATCAGTGTTGGTAAGACGATCTTTGACATTACATCTAACGCAGTTGGATGGGATAATATCGTTCAAAAGTTCATAAAAATCCTGCTTCCAGTCATTCTCACTCATATAACCCATATTTTTAATTCAATACTCACCACTTCAATCTTCCCTGAAAGTTGGAAAATTGCTAAAGTGATGCCAATTCCGAAATCTCCATCGCGCCCAGAAACTGAATATCGACCCATTGCCATACTTCCATTTCTAAGCAAAGTTTTTGAGACTATAGTTAGTAAACAAGTCAAACATTATCTAAACGATAAACAGCTTATTACAAACTGTCAGTCGGGTTTCCGTGCTAAGCATAATTGCAGCACAGCTTTACTTAAGATTTGCGAAGATATGCGTGAGGGCTTAGACCACAAAATGTTAGCACTAATTGTGTTTTAAGACTTTTCTAAGGCATTTGATTGTGTTGATCATAAAATACTAGTCATGAAACTTCGGACCCAATTTTTGTTACACCGGTCTCTATGTAATTTGGTATCGTCATATCTAAGTAATCGGTCACAGTATGTGTGTCATGAGGAAAAGCGCTCATCTTGTCTTTTTGTTCCATCAGGTGTTCCCCAAGGATCCGTTTTAGGACCCCTACTCTTTATATGTTATATAAACGACTTAGCCGTGCGTCTTGTGAATTGTAAACGTCATATATATGCAGATGATGTGCAGATTTATTCTGTTTTTCTCAAATCCCAAATTAAGCAAGCGATAATTAATCGAAACGACCAATTAGCAACAATTTGTAAGTGGTCATTTGAAAATAAGCTCAGTCTTAATCCAACAAAGACTAAAGCAATGATCATTAATGCTAGCCGAGTTAAAGTAGACATTCCTCTTCTATATATTAATCGAACTCCAATTGAATATGTTGAAACATTCAAAAATCTTGGGGTTTACATGAGCCAACAATTTACCTGGAGGACTCATATTACAAAAACTGCATCGAAAGTTTACGGAGCCCTTAGAGGACTTAGTCCAACCTCCAGCTATCTTCCCACCAAAGTTAAGTTAAAGCTTGTTAAATCATACATCCTGCCTATTCTACTATATGGGTGTGAAATATACTCCGACATGGATTATGAATCTCGGCGAAAGCTGAATGTTGCCTATAATAGCTGTGCGAGATACATATTCGGCATAGGAAGATATGAGCATATCTCTTCCTTCTCCCATCAGATTGTAGGTTTGTCAATCGCCGAATTGATGAAATATCGAACTGTACTATCACTACACAAAATTTTAACAACAAAACAACCGAAATATCTATTTGAAAAAATTAATTTTCCGCGTAATGTTAGAATGTTGCAATTGATCATTCCAAGATGCAAATATGTTAATACATCTAGACAATTGTTTGTTAACTCGATTCGCCTTTGGAATTGTTTACCCGTAGATATAAAGCGATGAACAGAACCGCCTTTAAGAAAAAATTGTTTCTTCATTATGCTAATAATTCCTAATAGATTTGCCTACTTTCCTACCTCTTCTTTTCCTTATGTTTCTTTTTCTTGGTACTATCTTTTCCTTATCTCTTTTTTTATTTCAACTTAAGTCTTTAAACTAAACTCAAATTAAAGTAATGTACAAAAGCTTGTTGTATTTTTTAAAAGATGTGTTTTGTACACAAGTCTTATGTGAACAATAAATTCAATATTAATAATAAACTAAACTAAACAACAAGCGGAAAGTCCCTCAGCCGAGCAACTTCTTTAAGACCTGGACTCTCTGTTCTGCTTCAAATCTCATATGCTGCAGAGATTTGAAGAAACCAGAGGCGATGTTAAGTTTTGATACCTGGAGCCAAGTGTTAGTAGTGAATAATTTCTGAACGCTACCTTTTTTATGATATGTTTGACATTTGTCAAGTAGACACATGTACAATTCTATGGATAGTTACACGCTAGAACAACAAACTGCGACACAGAACTTTCGTCAATTAGTTCTTAGCACATGATGCTGGTTTTTCACGGAAAATCAACTTTAGTGATGAAGCTCATTTCACATTGGATGGATTCGTCAACAAAAAAAATTGTCGCATCTGTGGACAAGAAAATCCTCGAATTGGTGGCTGGCAGAATCATTGGTCCATTTTTCTTCGAAAATACAAACGAAAGAGCTGTTACTGTTAGAGGGAGCGCTATAGACAAATGATTGAAGATTTTCTGTGCCCTCAAATTGAAGAAATAGACACAGATGATCTTTATTTTCAACAGGACGCAGATACGAGTCATAGAACACTTGCAAACATTAAGCAAGTGTTGGTGACATGAGCTGACCACCTAGACCATGCGATTTAGCATCATTAGATTACTTTCTTTGGGGTTTTTTGAAAGGCAAAGTCTATGTGGATAAGTCAGCAGCAATTGAACAGCTAAAAAATAGCATTCGGACCGAAATTGACGAACTTAATGTTGTAATCCGTAAACGAGTCCATGAATGTTCTTATGAGGTCCTATAGACGTATACTTGTGGTAAACACTTATATGACGTTATTTTCAGACCCCGAATTAGGCTGTAACATAAATATTGGGCGTTGGGATTATTTTCCAATTGCCATAAAATACTCAAAAACAATTTAATGCTGAAGCCGTTCTTGAAATTAGTATATGGGATATATTGCTCATTCAGTCTGCAAATTTCGATATATCAACATCTGAATTTTGAAATGGATTTATCAAAAGAGCGTATTAGGCAAATTTTATTGTTTTTATTCCGGAAAAACTAGAATGGAAGTGAGGAAGCCACTAGAGAAATCCAAACTATGTGTGGAAAGGGTGTTTTCAGCGAAACCATGTATCAGCGTTGGTTTGCAAGGTTCAGAAATGGCAATTTTGTCCTAAGAGCTAGACGATGAACTCCTGAAGTATACCGTCCAAATAAATCCCACTGTTATGTTAAGGGAACTCAACGGAAGCCATATGATTATCTACCGCCACCTAACATATACGGGAAAAGCCAGAAAGTTGTGGAAATATGTAGATGCCACACCACCTACCGCAAATTAATCCTTAAAAAAGAATAGAAGCTTGCACTGCGCTTCTGTTGTGTCGATCATTACCTGGAACGAAAAATGTGTTCTTTACAATAGCAAATGTCGCCAGCAATACCTCAGTCTAGAAGACACAGTAGCACAAAATCCCAGAGATCGACTTCACCCGCTCAAGGTTTGTACGGGATGCTGAGGGCGTAATCCATTTTGAGCTATTGCCTCGTAACCAGACTATAACCGGAGAAGTTTATCGTCAACAGCTATGCAGATTAAAGTCGACACAAGAGCAGAAGCGGACAGATTTGGTTAATCGAGAGGGTGTTCTATTCTAATTTTTGGTGGGGGCTGAGACCTCCATTCATTGGCTTAATACAAACTTAATCTAACTTAAAAACTAGGACTAAAAACAAACGGAAAGACTTAAGAGCAAGGGACTAAGGGAGTGATGGAGGAGATCTTGTTTGAGACGAGAAGTGCTTAGGTGGAAATCAAAAAGGGAGAGTTTTAAGTTGACCTTTCGGAGCATGAGGGATATTGGTTCGTTGGAGCCATAAGAGGTGCAGTAGACCGGTAGATAGAAGAGACGAGGACAACGTAGATTGCGGAGGTTGGTATTGAAGGAGATGGAGTTCAAAATGGATGCACAGTCGATGGAACCTGGGAGAAGTCGAAGAATGAAAAGAATGCCAGCAGCATATTGAGAGAGTTTGAGGCGGTACTGATAGGAAGTAAGATTAAAAGGTCGTTCCGTGGCAGACCATGGAGAGTAAATTAGAGGAATCGACGTTGAAAACCCTCGATTCGGGAAACATAAACCCGGTGAAAGGGGGACCAAGCTTGAACGGATGAGTTGGCTTTGAGAATCATCTTATCGATATGCGAATAATATGCCAAGGTCTTGAAAATACTGAACCAGGGGAATTAGTTGACCATAGAGAAAATAAAGTCGGGGAGGAGACGGGTTGCATTTACGTGAGAAGGTTATAGATTGACATTTGGCTATATTAAGTTCTAGGCAGTTTTTGAGGCACTAGATTGAAAACCGATCAAGTTCTTCTTGAAGAAGGGTAGAGTCCCTATGACTCTGAAAAAAATGGTGCAACCGCCTTATTCTCAGACCTAGCACCTTCAGATTTCCACATGTACCGAAGTCTGCAAAGCTTCAAGACCTTGGAATGATCTCTTGAGGTATTTCTTTCGTCAAATCCAAACAAATATTTTAGTAACGTCGTTAAGAAGCTGCGTGAGACTTGGGCAGAAGGAAATTACTTTACATTTGGTGCAAAATAGTTATCATTAAATAATACTTGTGTTAGAACCTGATAATTGTTGCCGAAAATGAGGCTTTCAGTGGACTTACTGTTAAGTCCAAGACCTTGTTAGTAAAAGGTGTTTTTTTTTGAGAGGAATACAAATTCAATATAAAATAAAATACTTGAATCTAATGTTAATGTCTATAATATTAGATTTATGTAATTCTATGCCATTAGTTCTTAAATATGATATCGTGCATATATGTTCCACGGTTAGCCCGAATGAAGCGCAATCGTGAAGTCCAATTTTGAACAATAAAATCGATCAACTGGGGCCGTATATCAGCAATAACATGGCGAATGTTGACTTCCAAATCGTCCAACGTCTCTGGTTTATCGGAATTGACTAGTGACTTCACATAGCCCCGAAGAAAGTAATCTAAAAGTGTGAGATCACAGGATCACGGAGTCCAGTTCATAGGTTCACTACGCGAAATTATGCGCCCACCTTGTTGAAACCAAAGCTCTGCCACGTCAATGCCATTCAACTGAGGAACGAAGAAGTCAGAAATCATGTTTCTATAGCGCTCTCCATTGACGGTAACATTCTGGCTGGCATCGTCCTTAAAGAAATATGGGACGATGATTCCACCACCAGCCCATAAAGCACACCAAACAGTGCGTTTTAATGGTTGTAAAGGCGTCTCGATAAAGGCTTCTGGGTTTTCTCCACTCCAAATTCAGCAATATGCTAGTTTAAATATCCATTTAACCAAAAACGGGCCTCGTCGGAGAACAAAATTTTGCGTTAAAAATGAGGGTCACGCTGAATCATGTTTCCGGCCCATTCACCGAACCTATGACGCGTATAATAGTCATACGGTTTCAACTCTCGCACAAGCTGGATCTTATAAGGTTTTAAGCTAAGATCTTTCCGTAAAATCTTCCACAAAGTAGATAGGCATTGCTCCAATTGCTGTACAGGATGGTGAATCAGCTCATTCAGATTCTTCTCATCACTGCATTCCACAACGGCAATAAATTCTTCTGTTTGCACTGCTTGTCGTCTTTGGGGATGCGTATTATCCACTAGAGTGTATGTGGTGCGAAAACGATTCATCGTGTTCTGAATAACTTGCTCAGATGGACGATTATGTCGACCGTAAAATGGACATAGCGCACGATAAGTTTGTCGAACAGAACCATGGTTTTCAAAATAAGTTTGCACAATTTGCACACGTTGTTCTGGCATTAATCTATTCATCGTATAATGGTAAAACCTACTAACCGCAAATCAACTTTCAACTGTCAAATTGACAATCTGTAGAAACAGTGTTGCCAGTTTAAAAACCAAACCTCTAAAACAACACCCTTTATAAGCTAAGCAAAATCAATTCAAGTTCACTCAATTCGGAAGTTACCTTTATGAGGACCATCTACACAAGAAACGCCATCCTTACCCTTAAGTCTTAAGATGTCGTCAAGGTCATCATTGGGCGTGGAACCAATTTCGAAGGTGCAGGTGCTGGCTGTTGAACAATCACAAGCACAAGAGCGATTTACCTGAATTTGTTTCTCAAGAACTAACCAAGTCAGGCTGTCCTTAATAGCCTGATTGTATTCGGAGGTCGTAGCCCGAAGTCGAGTGGTAACTCCAAAATTTTTAACGATCCAGCTGATAACTTCCAAGAAGCTATCGGTACTTCCTGCGCTGCTGTCTGTGTACCTAACGGCCTATAAAATGGTCAGATTGCTTTCAATCTGTATATTCCCATTGGAATCTCTGGTGTCAATCAACATTTTGCTGGTATGATGGATTCAAAGGCAACTGTTATAAATAAGGATCTTTAGGCTCCAAACTTCTGAATCGCTAGTGTTTGATTAGTCTCTGATCTTGTTAAGGCTCTTCCAGAGCTAACAGAAAAATTAAGAAGACAAATAGAATAATAATAAAAAAATGTTGGACCTTGGTCTAATTACACCGTTGCCTTACTATTATTGCATTACTCCTCCTTGGTAACCGTTTCCAAGCTACGAGCATATGCATTTATATCCGTTAACTATTTTTACATATGATATGACACTCATTTTATTTATTTTAATTGTGTAACGACGTTTCGCCATTTATTCTTGTCGCACTTTTACTTTCAATTATTGTCAGTTACTTAGAAAAACTTGGACAAATTTAGCTGTTGCGTCTCTGAATGAATGCAGAGTCAGTTTACGCTGTTGACACTCTTTCTGAGGGTTGTACGATCGTTGAGAGGTAATAGACCTTACAACCTGGATACCCACTTCTTAAAGTTACTGTTGGACCGTGTACCCATTAATCCCGTGCTGATAATCCATTTCATGACCGTGAGTACTGTTCATCTTATATCATGTCCCTAGTAATGGTTAAGAAATTCCTCATCTTCGGCGTTGCTACTCGCGAAAAAAATAAAAAAGGTTTCATGTATTCAGGTAACGAAACACCCGAACGGTGTGTTCACTGAGTCCATACCTTTTTGTTTCTGTAACAGCTTCTGTAAAAGGCGAAGACTAATATCGTGGTCCACTATTGCGTATCTTAATTAAGAAATGTCATTTTCTCACCCAAAAGAAGAAACAAAAAGATGTCAGCATTCCTCCATCAGTCTACCCTCCCCAGGCTAACCCACAAAATTATCCGCACTTAGCGCGAAATAACAAGTGCTCGCATCGAAAAGCCACTTTCTGCCGAAATTTCACACAAAAATTCGTCAAATAACTCCCCGGAGGGTGATTTTCACGCCACATACTCGTACGGGGATATGTGCGTTTTTCGCAAAAACGAAAAAAGAGAAACAATTTTATTTTATTGCTTTATCAAGGATATTGATATGAAATTCGAATATTGAAACATCACACATCGTGTGACGCCGCAAGGGATGGAATTCAATTGGCAAGGGATAATCATTACAGCCGTACACCATACGAATATATGGCATGGCAAGTGGCGGCACTCAAATTCCAACTCACACTAGTCAACAAGTAACAAGTCTGCATTGCCGTTGCCATTGCTGTTGTAACAAATTTTTTCCCACGAAATTGTCCGCCATAAATCCTGTTTTAGTCGTTGTTTGTTACTGGGTGGACTGATACAACTATAGTTGCTCGTTACTGGTTACTCGTTACTCGTTACTCGTTCATCGTTGGTCGTTGTAACATTTGCAATTCAATTTTACCAGACATATCGCAATGAAAATGTTCTTTTCGGGCGGCTGACATTTACATGACAACTCCTCAGAGCAACAGCAATGGTAGCAGTAGCAGTAGCAGTAGCAGTAGCAGTAGCATCAGCAGCACATTAGTTTGGCGCCCAATAGAGAAAATCCGCAAAAGCATAAAAAGATGTTTTAGAGCTCAAGGACTCTGCAGTGGTACGTACGTACGTACAGAGACAGAGCAATTGACTCCATATGTTACACATACTCGTACACATACGAGTTGGGCCAAAGTGTAGATACTCTTGGTAGAAACCATCCAACAAGGACTACTGGCAATAAAATCTCCATCTAGAGGATCCGACTATTAATGGCCAGTTTACATTCTCGAAATGGGTGTCCCTGCACCAAGTGGGATTACAACGCCTTACCCTTTCCCAGTGTTTCGAAAGTAGTCAGCCCTTAAACCATCAGAACGTAGAAAAACAATAAACCAAAGTTTTGGCTCCCATTTGTCTTTTATTGGTAAAATCGAATGAATTTAAATGAGTGGCATATGGTATGTGCAGAAGGATATTGTCGGTCGCCGGTTGGGACTAATGTCCTTTCCAATGGTACCACGACTATTGCTAGTGTTCCTGATGCTCCCGGTAGCTGATAGCTGCCAGTGGTACTGCAATGCATCCAGAATGCTCGCAATAAAACACTCTTTTCTACGATTTGCTACTGCTACGACTGCTGGTATTGCTGTAGATTTCGTTTGCGTTTGCCGCAAATACGTGGTCGCAATGCACATTCTCTGTCTATTTGTCCGTTTGTCCATTTGTCCATTTGTCCATTTGTTCGTGCTGTCCGAATTGCCACGGAATTATAATGGCCATAAGTGTGTAATGGTCACTTTATCCCAGAAATGGCAATTAAATCGGATTAAAGACAACTGATTTATGGTTGAAGATACTTTGGAAACAAGTGAAATAATTGCTCAGTCAAGCAATTAGAGAGGGAGGATGACCGTCCATTCGATTTACTTGTTTAACCGTCCTCTGCTTGAGTGGTGGTACAAAGGGGGTATATAAAAATAACATTACCAAGTTTTAGATTGGGATTAGAAGCTTCAGGAGATACGCGTCCTGGATGTACCCGTAGCTGTAGAATTTTATCAAATTGAAATGTAGTTACAGTAAATCTTCATTAAGTTCGCCGCATTGGGAATGGATAGCGATCCAATCCGTGTGTAGTGGAATGAATTGCCAGAATACTGAAGATCTATTCTAGTAGTACCTACTGCCAATCCTAAGGATTAAAATGAATGTAGTGGATGTAGTTCGTTTAGGATACTGAAACGTAGTACCAGGCTATCAATTGTCGGTTTTGAAACCAAAAAAGAATAAGACAATTAAAAACTGGAAATTGATTATTGTGTTTGGGTTTTAATCCTCGAGGTATGGTTGAAGGTAGTGGTGGCCCACAAGTCTAACATTGCTGGTAGTTAAAGTTTGCTTAATTTGTCTAAGGCCTTTCTCCAGCATTGTTTGGTCTAAAATCAATCATTTCACATGATCAAGCCTTTTCCCTTCCTTAAAATTGATACCCTAACTCAAAGTGGAGCCAAGTTCTCAACAGGAACCACACAAAGGATATAAACTACCCGACGATTGCATTATTTCTCAGTAAAGCAGAACACATTAGGAAACAGGGAGCACAAGGAACCAGATTGATTTCTTATCGACCATCGAAGGAATTGGCAACCTTTTAATGATTAAAACAAAGGACTAACTGTTGAAGACCCTACCAAACGCGTCAAACATAACGATTATGGGTATACATAAGTACATGTGAAACTTTCGTAAGCTGCAACAGCCATACGATTAACCGAACTGAGAGGGGTTCTTGGCTATTATAACATGAAAATATATGTACTTTAGGCATCTTTTGGAAAGGATCAGATATTACGGAGCTGAAAGCAGATCTATAAGGTTAGAGGTAGATTTTGGGAAAGGATCTTTAGACTCAATAAGTTGTGGATGATAATCGACTTAAAAATTCTATTAAAAAACGTATTTCGTTTTTGTACACGTAGTCATTGAGGTAATTGAACATGGCAGCACGAATATTTACTTCTTCAACCGATATAGGCTTATAGATTTTGCTACGAGGAAACATATAATAGCATCTAAAGAACATATTTAATCCCAGAGTACGAATCTAAAGGTGAGAAAGAGTGAGAACTGAGAACTGAGATCTTCTAAGACGAGGTTTTGCGGAGAGGTACTCCCAGACAAAGTTGTAGTCTATTATGCGCCATATGTACCAGTACACGTATTTTCCCTTTAATGCGATTTCCCTTTTTTTTAATTGGAAGATGGATACATTCACATACGCGTTAGCTCCTACTAATTGATACAAACGTAACCCACATCGAGCGTTAGCCAGGTGTAAGAGAAAATGCTGTATTGTGTAGCTTTTACCTTACACCAAGTGTCGAAGATGTGATGTTACTTAGATTTGGCACATCAATGTGTTAAGCAAAAATGTAGCCCCTGTTTAGAAGAGCAGTTAGTAGTTTTTATAGCTAAGCGAATGCAAAAATCCATCTAAAGGACTCGTTTGGTGTCCCTATGTTCAAAATGAATAATGAAAATTACTCCTATCAGCCTTGATTCTGCAACACATTCTCATTGTGTCCAAAGTCTTGAACTAGTTTGGACGAAAAACTTAAAGAAATCCTCAAATGAAACTGGTTTCTCTGGTGTGTCACTGAACATGCAAATATCTTCTACAAAACCGCTCAGTCTAGGCTTTTTATTAGCTCTGGGCACAGCTTAAGCCGCAACAACCGTAATTCTGAGTATCGTGTGTTATATGTAGCCGATCTAGGGAAAACATGAAACAAACCCCTCTTTGGAATGTAATAAAACCAGCAGTGACTTAAATACATGAAAGCTTATTTCAGAAGACGTTGGCACATAGGTTAGAACGGTTAGTGAACATTGCCTTTCACTGCCAGAAGATATGCAAATACATACTTAGGGTCGTTGGAAACGCGTATGGTAACGCAGTTTACACAGTTCACGAGAATTAACTCAAATACCATAACTGGTCTACTTATCATAAACTATACGGAAGCCTAAATGTGGTTTAGAACAGGAAATCAATCGGTACTGTCCGACAGGTCACAAAGCTATATAATTCAGACACATCTGCTTAACCAGTGAGTCAATCAACATGCACTATTGCAGTAGATAGAAGATGTCATAACGACTGACCAAATTTCTAAGTGCAGTATTAAAAGATCTTAAGTGTTGCAAAGATATAAATTGTAAATACTCGTAATTCCAAAGTGTTTTTTTGCAGACGGATCTTAACTATTCGCAGACTTATGATTCTGAAGGTTTTTACGAGTGATAGATCGTATACAAATCTGGTCGCCATTATTTGCATCTCGACGATTGTATTGAAGTTTTTCAGTTTATACAAAGCTCCCTGATGATAAAATGTTTTCCTAAACCCAAATTTCGGAGAAGCCGGTAAAAAAAAGATCGATGATTGGTATCTGTTCCTATCTTTGTCCAGAAACGGATTCTAATTCAACAATTATTTTTGGGATCTGCTTAGCGACAGAGAACGATCAGCTAGGCAGCACATTTTAAGATTCTTTGGCGCCATTGAGCCTTTTTTGCAACCTCAAATGATCAGGAGGACGAATTTATGAAAAATATTCTCATAACGCATAAATTAATACCAGCAATTTTGGAAACTCTTGTAAACTAAGACCGAACCAGGAGCGGGATCAGAATGAGGACATGGAACGAGTCCTTTATTAGATTAACACTTCGCAAAAGTGGAAATCAAGGTGGACTCAGTTGAAGTTCTTACAGGCCCTGTTTAGGTCGTAAACACTCTGCTTTAAATGCTTGAGTTGTTTCGAAGGGGTTTAAAGCAAATAGTTACAGCCAACCGGCGGGACCTGCGTGGCGATTAATCCGGAAACTGCTGACTGTCCTATATCATGGATTGGGTCAGCAGAGCCACAATCAAGTTCGTAGCGTAGTGCTTGCCTTATTTCCCAGTGATGGTCACCGGTAACTGCTTGACTAAAGCCTTACTCATGCTGGCTAAAATGGCAAAGGCATGCTCGACCAGTAGCATAACACTAGCCTACGCCGCCATAGGCCTCACAACACTATACAAAGGATTTTAAAAAGATGTGGCGAACCATCGAATGGCTTCTGATAAAAATAGAATCACTGTTGCAAACCTTTAAAGGACAACGATCTTCGAACTCTTAACACGTCACGTGCAGACGAACAATCAGAGAGACACTTGACTGCTAAGATGCAGATATCACCCTCATCCAGGAAGTGCCATGAAATGTGCCCGGCATAAGGAGGACGAAAAATTATAATATACGAGTATATACATTTGTGATTGTTAGAGAGAAAATAAGCATCCGGCTACGGATGTGCCATATGCAACAGATTTAGCCAAGAAGTCTCGAGCTTCCGACACGTAAGCGAGCGTTCGCATCAAGACTAAATTCGCTTATATAAACATAATACGCGCCGACGCCCAGGCAAGGATGAAGCCACCAAAGAATGTTTCTAAGAGCTCCTAGACAAAATATATGAGCAATGTCCGAAGTATGACCACCAGAATAGGAAAGGAGGATATCTTTGGGAGGACAGTTGGTAAGCATACCTCCAGTATTTCGGACGCCTGAACGTTCCGGACAGTCAACATTGATCGGATCAATACCTTGTTGCAGCCAAGGTACGAATGCAGATTTCCCAAGCACAACAACAAAGAAAAAAACATGACGTAGATAAGCTGCAGTCTCAGGAGATCGCCAGAATCTTCGCCGAACACGTATCCCGAAATCTCCCAAAAACTCTTATGCCGCCAGCGTTAAGTACCGAAGACCTGTGGCAGAAGAGACGGGAAGAACGTCGACTTCCCCAGAAGAAAAAATAGAGCACGAGAAACGCGCGATCGAAAATGTTGAGAGGTTGTACTCCAGGAATAACGTAAGGAAATTCTACCAACAGGCAAAAATAAGGTGTTACAGCAATAAGACCCGTACAGGACCTGAAGAGATAAAGAAGGAAACCTTGCAGTAGAGTTACAGTTGGTGCTGAGATTATGGAAGATCTTTCTCTGCAGACTATATACCCGAGAAGAAGTTCAATATTCAGCCGTTTGGCAGAATAGACCACTCAACTTAGACGATGATAACCAAAACTTCCACCTGACCAGAACGAAGTGAGGATAGCAATATCTAACTTGAAAATCAACAATGCAGCTAGACCTGATGACTTACCGGCCGAGGTATTCAAAGCTGTTGGGAGTAACTTTATGGAGAACATACGCCAACTCATTTCTCAGATCTGGTCAGAAGAGTGTAAGCCTTATGAATGGAATTTCAGTACCGTATGCCCAATCCACAAAAAAGGAGACCTCTTCAACTATACCAACTATTGGATACAAGATCTTATCTGTCATATTTTGTGAACATCTGAAACTCTTTGCCAATAATCTGACTGGCTTCTATCAGTACGGCTTCAGACCTTGAAAGTACACAATCGTTCAAACCTTCACAATCTGACATGTCTTGGGAAAAGCTCAAGAAGTCCAAATCGGTACCCACCATCTTTTCATCGATTTTAAGGCCGCATATGACAGCATTTATAGAGACAAGCTACCATATGTTATATGTATAGAGCCATGTCTAGTATTGGCAACCCTGCAAACTCGTCCGTCTGTGCAGAATGATGATAGAGAACGCTCGCTGCTCCGTCAAGGTCGGTACCAACTTAAACGAGACCTTGGATGTCAAAAATGGTTTCAGGCAAGGCGAGGCGCTGTCATGTGACTACTTGAAAGAATTATGCGGAACTCACAGCGAACACTGAAGGCACAATCTTTCAAAAGTCTGTACAACTACTAGCGTACACCCGATGATATCGACATAATTGGGAGAACTCAGCGAGCTGTCAACGGTGCTTTCGCCAGTATTGAAATGAAACCTGCTAGAATGGGTTTAGCGGTAAATGAGGATACAATCAGGTATATGCTGTCAACAAGAAGGGACAGACCAGATCGACGAATTCGACAGAATTTCACAGTCGACAGCTATAATTTCAAGGTAATAAGGAACTTTGTCAGAAGAAATAAAACGAAGAATCGAATAATTGAATAGTAAAACCGTATCCCGAAAAACTAGGGAGACTCTATATAAGACCTTGACTATCCCAGTCCTAATTTATGGCACTGAATCATGTACTCTATCGGGTTAAGATATCCGCAATATTTTCGAGGAGACAATGGCTCGAAAAATATTCGGTCCCGTTTACGTTGATGGGCCTTGGAGAAGAATATTCAACGAACTATACAAGCTGTACAACGACATCGAACTAGTCAGAAGACTTGGGCATCGGTCATCTGAGATAGCTAGGACACGTAGAGTTGATAGACACCAATCCCCCGGCCTGCAGACTTTTCGAATCTATCCTGGCAGAGACCAGGCCTTAAGTGGCGCACACAAGCAGAAGGGGACCACAACCGACTTGAAGTACGCAACTGGAATCAGTTTACTAAAGACCGAGCTAACCTGAAGGACTTGTTAGTGGAGACCAAGGTTCACCGCAAATTGCAGCGCCACCTATGTAAGTAAATAAGTTTCAGCCGGCTAATGGTGTATTTTTGGTTGAAATATATTTTACTTCATTTAGAGTTTGATGACAGCGATATAGGAGTATGGTCACAGGTTAATAAGGGTGATTTTCTAAGCTAACATACTCGTATCTTTCAGAATGCTGTTTGTTTATACGAAAAAACTAATCGCAGCCTGGATATCAAGTGGAAAAGATAACATCCTGCTAATGTACCTGACTTTTTATAAGTCAGGCAGAGAAGGCAGCCTGCAGCCTATTTAATAATGTCCACTTTACAGAGGTAAACGTGCATAGAATTTTTAAAAAAAAATCCCTACAAATCCATGCTGAAGGTGGTATAGAGGGACCTGGTCACGTATGGGTTGGTAAATTCTTTGGATCACCGTTTTACAAAACCTAGTACAGAGTTGGCTTTAAGGATTATCTCATCCATAGGTAAACGGAAGCTAAGCTTCCTACCACACAGAGTGCCTAGATCGCGAAGAGATTGAACGGAGGAGATAGTTTGGCTGTGTAGAAAGTAGAGTCGGGGAGGAGATTGGTGACGCATATGTGGAAAAGGTGATGGATTGGCATTTGGTGATATTAAGTTCCAAACAATTTATGAAGCACCAGATCAAAAAAATAGCAAGGTCTTGTCCATAGAGACAGACGAGTGTTAGATTATCCTATCGAGATTATTTATGGTTAATATAAAAAGAAGAGGACCTATATGGCTACTTTGTGGAACTCCAGAGGAGATCAAAAATGGCAGCGATTAAGCTGCCCTAAAACGAACACTGTTAAAATGGTTTTCGAGGTAAGAGGATATCCATTTTAACAGTATGGGTCCAAAGCGTAGGGCACACAATTTGAAGAGTATTAATCAATGGGAGATTTTATCGAAGGCCTTGCTAAAATCGGTTGCAACTACATCGACTTCTCTCTAGGGCTGAGAGAGCAAAAGATACGAATTCAATGAGATTTGTGTTGATCTACCCTTCAGGAAGCCAAGTTGTCTAGGCGAAATAAGTGATTTGCAAAGGGAGCTTAGAGCTTCATACAAAATATTGTGCATACTTTCGAAGAGTTTGGGTATATGGGAGAATTTAGCGATGGGACGTAGTTGGATATTTCCATATTTCATTCTTTGATTCTTTTTTGTGGATCGGGGTTATGTTAGAGGGTTTCCAAGCCTGAGGAAATTCTCATTGTGAAAGTTATAGGCGAAAGAGATTAGAAAGGGCAAGGGAAAGAGAGGAAGAACATTTTTTTAAGAAATATGACACCAACTGGGCCGGGTGTGAATTCGTCATTAAATTGGTGTAACTTATATTCGATATGGGCCATTGCAGAAGTTCAGTAGATTATTAAAATAAGGGGTCGTTAGTGAAGGATTGTTTAAAAAAAAAGGTGTCAAATAGGTTGGCAATGGTGAGTGGATCGGCTGATGACTAGTTTTTGAAGTTTCTTTTGGTGTTAACAAATGTGAAAAAGGACTCATCGTCGTTTATAAGGTTGACTTGCGCATTTTAAGGCAGCGCAGATACAGGGAATCGTAAAGTTTGGTGAAATGAATATAAGCACCGAGATAGTTGGGGTAGTCGGAGGAGAATCTGGTACAAAGGAAAACAGCCCATAACTTGATTCTTTTATTTCGTAAGGAACGAAGCTTGCGATTATATCAGAGAGGACATTATCTACTATGTTTTAAGGTGGAAAAACCGAACGTAAAGGCAAAAAGGGTTTAATATTTCTCGATAAAAAATGTAGCCTTATTTGATGGCCTTGCACCAATTGGGTTCAATTGAGCTGAATAGTTTTAGAATAATTTTAGACATGAAGTAATTCTCAATTGAATTTTAACATGAGATGGAAACTTGATTCTGTACGACGTACAACACTAAAAGAAGACAATAGTGATAATTTGGTCAAAACCTGGGAAGTTAGCATATTGCACCATGAGCTATCTAAGATTAACCACAAGGCCACAGTTAAGCTTACCGGGCTATGAGACCTTGTCACCCACTTCATATACATCTGCACCTTTTGCTCACCAACTACAACTGCTTCAAGCATCTCTATTATTTCCAGCTGGGGATTAACCAAATGGACTAGAAGGTTATTTTATGCAACTCGGCAAATATTGTATATCTGAGGTCAGTTAGCAAGGAATCTTTGGACTGGATTTACCTCAAGTTGAGTTGATCACACCTAGTTTCCCTATCTCTTAGATGGGGCAGTAGTGAAGTACTATACTCAAAAATATGAAAACTGGAATTGAGTTGTACCGCAGGGCAAGAACTTGGTCTATTAGAATTTCAGCCAGAGTTAAAAATATGAATAAAGAAACATCTTGCAGGCTACACCAATAGGCAAACTCCACTCTAACCCTCCTTGGTAATACATATAAAGAAGGCAATATCTTAGCCTAGGTTGGATAATACAGCAACAGCTAAACGTCTGACAACTCATAGATTACCGCATGGGTGGAGGTCTATTAAGTATCTACGCTAAGGTCGGTGAGACAGCGGTAAGACACATCGATTACTCGTAATTTAGTGCGAAGCAACGAAATCTTTAAGAGATTTTTCTGAAGGCTGCTACGGAAGTTGATGATTCGCAAGCTTTGTAAAAAGTATCGTGTGACGATACGTAGGCATTGTTGTTAGTTTTGCATTTCTAAGTATAGAATTGGATGTGACACAAACGTTCTACGGAAGCAAAACATATCGAGCAGTGAAGATTATCACTTTGAAATAATAAAGTAAGGCTCTTTTGTACCGTTATTACTTTACCATAAGTAGGTATTTGAACAAGATTTTTGAACAACCAAAGAAAGCAGTTCACAACGTCAAGGGGTTGTGTTTTCGGTTCAGATGTTGTTTTCTTGGGTTTAACACTAGTGTCCCTCAGTATCAGTCACTAAAGCAGTTCACTAAAATGTGTCTTTATAGACTTTAAACAATTCCGCAAGCTGATTTACTGCCAAAGTAGCATTCGGGAAATATTTTCTAGTCTTGAAAGCATATTTTTCAGGTCTACGGATACTGGTGCTCTTCTGATGCCAGCTAGAGTCCCTTCAAGTTGGAAACATTTTCCAAAGAATTTCAATCTAGTTTCGGCAGTAAAGTATTACATTGTTGCTTTGCCGGTTCGCCCAAGTTGTCTCTGCTTAATGACCTATGACAAAGTGCATCTGCAGGAAACGTAAAATGCACATAAACCCTTTGTCGCATTGAACAACAAGAACTCTTTCACTCAATTTTCCACGTAATTCAGCTCTTAGATGTTTGCATCAATGTTGCAGGATTCCCCGATTCCCCGAAGTAATTTCACATTGAAATGTTGCAATTAAATGCACCACAATGTTGCATCACCGACAAAAGGCTGCTACATACTCACTCGTAGCATCGGCCTGACCAAGAGGAAAAATCATTAACACTCGGAGATTTCCACACCCGGGCATGTGTTGAGTAAATGCCATCACCATACCACATCACTTCAACTTCCTCTCCGGCATTCCCTATTCTAGTTTTGTTCAAATTGCTCCAGAGTGGGTGTGTGCGGTGTATGTGTGTGTTGGTGGGTGGCAAGCATTAACACCGAAATGTGTAAAAGCATTGCCAGAGATATATTGTATTTACTGCGAAAAAAGGATAACTACCCCAAAAAGGCAACGAGATGAAGAATACATAATGTGCAGCAGTGTAGGCGGCAAAGTGCTGGAGGAAAGCAGCCGAGTAGCAGTGAAAATGAGAAAATTTTCATCTCCGGCATGATGTATGACGGCAGGCTGGCAAAAGGAGGTGATGGGTGAAAGTCACTTCCCCAGGACATTTTTGTTTGCTTTCTGGTTGTGTTAGTAGGTGGTTCCGCCCCGACAGAAGAAAAAAATTTGGATAAGTGTGCAAAGTTTAAGTGCTCTCAAAATTGTTGGGATAAATTTTGAGGATTTCACCATACTTTGGGTAATCGTACTAGCATTTGTGTGGGAAGTGTGTAGGTGTGTGTGTGAAATTGATATTTTGGTGTGAGGAGTACGTGTCGATAGTTTGATTTATCTAATGTCTAGGAGAAGGATTTACTCTTCTGAAAGGCAGAGAATGTCGAAGAATGTCACGGAGACATTTTCACATAGTTTATAAAGATTGCCCAAAAAAAAACAGCCTAAATTAAGTGTTGGTTAGTTAACGCAAAGGATTTGTATGTGACAACTGATATCTTAAATGAAAGGGGCAGTTTACTTTTGAAATAAACTGAATTTAGCAGCCAGTTACCTGAACCCACTTACTTATTTTAGGTGATAATGTGGTTTAAATGCACACGAACCCCAAGGGCTTAGTGCCTCAAGTTAAGGAAACTAATTAGATGGACCTTAGAACCATTTTACAAGCTGCTCTATTGTACATCACCTCATAACTGAGGATCGGAGTTTGCTGATATATTTGCATTTGAGTGATCTAATTATTTTTTATTTTTTTGTGGACCCCTTCGTCGAATTTTGACTGAAACTTAACTGGATTGAGCATCCTATTGTCTTTCCACTATCGTTTTCTTAATGTGGACCAACGAAACAAGGTGAAAAACTGTCGTGTACAACAATGAAGTTTAAGCGTTATCTTTTGGTAAGAAAATACTATGGCTTTTCGCGCCACTTAAGCGCTAACTCTTTATCCGAAAACGGGCATAGGAATTTATGTGGTGGTTCGCGACAGAGCCTAAATGTGATATTTAATTTTTAGCGTTTTAATACGATGACTCCTTCTAAATAGATGTAACGAATTGGGTTTGCTAGTTCGAGAAAAATCTTCCAACGCATTTATCCAACTATTAAGAGTTGCGTACAGGGCTGTCACGTAATTCCTTCTGATACCGCTGTTATGGGCGAACAGAAAAGAAGGTAAGTCGCTCAGCGGTCTATAACATGCTACTTCCATGGAAAGCTGGCATGACATTAATTAAGAACTGGACTTTGTATACTGAGGTGGTGTGCTCCAACTTCAACTTCGAATTCTCGAATTATTCCCGATTATCTCATCATTCTTCAAATCATCGTAAATTTTTAAATATGAACGTCTTCCGCACTTTTTGAGATACAACCGCCGTTTATGAAAAATCTCTACGAATCAGTGAAGACGAAACGCACATGTTTCGAAGCGCCGCCGCTATTAACTACAAACTTTGAATCGCTTCATACATATGTCGACCTGCCTTCAAGTTGCATTAAGTAACATGATTTTGCATAATATTGCGTTGGCGATGAACACCCTTTTGTATTTTCATAATTTGCGGCATTAGTTTCACTGATCGTTAGATATTGCAGTTTTTCGTTCCGCCTTTGCCTTTATACAGTGGAACACGAAAGCTCTGCTAAATTTTCGATTGTCGCCGATACTTTGGAGGATATGTGATCGAACCACTACCTAGTAGTAGCCACGTCTACAGATGCCTCAGACGCTACAACAATAGAGAAATACAGAGAGGAGGTTTAACAGTGTACGGCTGAGATCACCACTAACCACCATAACCGCTGCTGCTCAGTATCTGCCAATGTTTTGTCAAAGCCATTACAACTTGGTATCGGTGCCAAGAAGCCATCAGAAATCTCACAAATTATATAGATCGTATGATTTACATATGTGGAGCATGTCTTCACAGTCTTCGTATTTGTGAGTTCATTTTACGACGTGTTCATTAAAATCTCCACCGACGAAAAAATTTTCCTCAATTGATGTTCCATTTAAAAGGCCATAGAAGTCAGACCAAAACATTTCTGTTTTCCTATTGCACCCAGCCCACTCGCAGTGGATAGATCCTAACAATATTTCAGGTTTCATTTCGGATTAATAGTTTCATGGCCGTTAGTCTGCCGCTGATTTTTAATCGTACGTAGAAGTTCAGCTGTTAAGATGATACGAGTAGCAACTGTGTTTCCTGCCCACATATCTATCCAACCTAATTAATTCAGAACATTTTTATCTCTTACTAGCTGAAAACTCTCCATTGAATTCTTACAGCCTTCAAGCTATGCCTGTTAAATGCACGAAAAACGCGTAAAGGTTTTCATGTTGATCTCGTTGGCTGAAGGATACCTTCAAAAGGTTAACCATATTTTATATTTTTTTTTAACACAAATCAACGCGGGAAATACTTCTCTATAATTAGAATAGCACACACCTTATAGAAGCTAGCACATCATATACGAACAACAAATCTGGTTGAAGACCGAGCGAAATCCACGACTTCAGTAAGGGAGACGTATTTGTCGGACTACTTGGGAAATAGAGCCCTCACACAAAAATAATAGATGAAGGCTTCTTAGCAACCGGGTTTACTCTGAATCAGGGTTTTTCAAATCAGGAATCGCAGTCCACAGAATTTTATATTTTATTATTAACTATTGCCATTGAAAGGGTTAATGCCAACTACCAATTGGAAATATGTGAAATACAATCAGACGCCTCTATATTGCAATTTTGTAGGCTCCTTGATGACTGTTTTCCAAAACTGAGTGATTTTAGTTTAAGAATAGATCTGATGAGGGGAAGGACGAATTTTTAGGAAAGGTGTCTATTCCAGAGCGTGTTTTATAACATATACATGTATTATACTTGCATATATTTCACTTTGGTATGAATTTGTAAATCGTGACCAGATAAGAACGATAGAAAAAAAAAATTAAATAAAACAACAACGGTGTGAGACATAAAATTGGTTCTAGCTTTATTTTGAAGCTAAGTTCATGCCATTATATGTAGAACAGCACATCATTTGGGTCCAATCCGTCCAATTTTTGATGACTCTGTTCAATAGGTGCGACGTTATTCCGGCAATAGTGTGTCAAATGTTGGCCTCGTGCTCGTCCAAAATGGTTGGCTTGTTAGCGTAGACTAAGGACTTAACGTAGCCCCAGAGAAAATAATCGAGTGGTGTCAAATCGAATGATCGCGGCGGCCAATTGATGAACGCCTCCCATGTGATGTCCCAGTCGCCAAATTTCTCCTTCACAACTCAAGCGTTGCGTCGCTTATATGGGATCTAGCGCCGTCTTCTTGGAACCACAGCTCGGATATATCGTTGTTGTCGAGCTCTGACTATAAAAAGTCGGTTAACATGGCTTTATACCTGAGACCATTGATGGTAGCCGTGTCTCCTTCCTCATTTCGAAATAAATAAAGTCCCCCATGCCATAAACCGCACCAAACACTCAATCTTTGTGAATGCATTGATGGTTGGCCGAACACTTGTAGATTGTGTTCCCTCCAGTAATGGGAATTTTGCTAATTGACATAGCTGCTGAGCCACAAAAATGCCTCGTCCGAGAAGATGATTTTTTGGCCAATATCCGGACCCCCAGCCAACATTTCCAACGTCCAATGAGCGAACTTATGGTGTTGTCTATGATCGTCTGGCATCAATTCTAGCGTCAGCACAATCTTATATGGGTGTAGGTCCAATTCCAAGATCAAAATTAGCCGGGTTGACTCTCTAGCAATGCCCAATTCAACTGATCGGCGCCGAATCGACATTTCTTGATCTTCTTCGATACTGACCGCTACGGCAGCTATGTTTTCTTCATTTCGCACTAATCCCGGTCTGGTTTGGTGGCTTGAGATTCAAAAGAGTGTACTCAGGCTCAAATTTTTGCACTTGCACTGTGCGAAGAATTGCCTGCACACTGAAGCCATGATGACCACCGACCTCACGACGAAATTCACGTTGGGTATTTACTACTGAGCCGGAATTTCGAAAATGTTTTTTAATAATTTTCGCACGTTCGGCTAGCGTTAAACGATGCATGATGAAATGAACTTTGAAAGCTGGATGTCATTGGTAACTTTAACAGCTGCTGAAGAATAACAATTGGAAAAACTATCATTGCTATCTGGTGACTCGTTAAAAGATAAATTATGGGCACTGCAGGAATGAAAATATTTTTGTATTTTTTTTTTCAGGTGAAGATTACTTGCTGATTGATCCGTCTAGCGAACCCTAAGACCTGAGTTCTTCAGACCGAGTTTCTGTCGTCCAGTATTGCTTGATCTTTGAATTAGTAGTTCAGTCTTCCTCTTTTTCTGGCACCGTCTGGGAATAAAATCGATGTGATCATGGCCCTTAAGTTGGTGGATTTAATGTGTCTGACTTTATCAACGTCATGTGCAACTCAAAGGGTTCACAATTGGGATGAAGGATCCGACTGAGTATATTTCTTTAGAAGGTTGATAACAATTTGGTTTGTACATATTACCGAAGTAACAACGTCAAGATTATCCTGATGATTCCGACAAAGTAGGAACAGAGGGACTTTACAGGGAAAATGTCCATTTAAGTCCTTAGCTGAAAATTATAGCTGTAAATGGTTGTGTTTTGTTTGTTACTGTTGTCTATTATAAATTATTTTTGGTTGGCATATACTTTTCCTCATTTTCCCTCACCTTGAGACTAACTTATCATCCCTTTTTTCAACTACCTTAAAAGTCCAATATCTGGAATAAAGAATTTATTGGCTTAATACAAGCTTAATCTAACTTAAAAACTAGGACTAAAAACTAACAGAAAGACTTAAGAGACCAAGGAAGTGATGGAGGAGATCTTGTTTGAGACGAGGAGTGCTCGGGTGGAAATCAAAAAGGGAGAGGTTTGAGTTGACCTTTCGGAGCATTAGGGAGATTGGTTCGTTGGAGCCATAAGAGGTGCGGTGGACCGGTAGATAGAAGAGACGAGGACAACGTACATTGCGGGGGATGGTATTGTAGGAAATGTAGTTCAAAATGGATGCACAGTCGATGGAACCTGAGAGAATTCGAAAAATGGAAAGAATGCCAGCAGTATTCCTACGTTCTTCTAACGAATTCATATTTAAAAGTTTGAGGCGGCACTGATAGGGAGGTAAGATTAAAGGGTCGTTCCACGGCAGACCACTGAGAGCAAATCGGAGGAATCGCCGTTGAATACCTTCGATTCGGGAAACATGAACCCGGTGAAAGGGGGACCAAGCTTGACCAGATGAGTTGGCTTTGAGGATCATATTATCGATATGCCAACGGAACTTAAGCTCACGGTCGAATAATATGCCAAGGTCTTGAAAATACTGAACCAGGGGAATTAGTTGACCATAGAGAAAATAAAGTCGGGGAGGAGACGGGTTGCATTTACGTGAGAAGGTTATAAATTGACATTTGGCTACATTAAGTTCTAGGCAGTTTTTGAGGCACCATATTGAAAACCGATCAAGGTCTTCTTGAAGAAGGGCAGGGTCATGGGGAGAGGAAATAGTTTTAAAAAATTTTGTGTCGTCAGCGTAAAGGAAGAGTTGACTCTCTCAACATCGTTAATAGTTTGAATGAAGAGAAGAGGGCCAAGATGACTGTCTTGTGGAACTCCAGATGAGGCCAGGAATGGAACAGATAGGGCGGATCTAAACTGAACACTATAATATCGGTTTACCAGGTAAGTAGAAATCCATTTTAATAAGACAATTTGAAGAAGATCAATTGATGAGATATCTTATCAAGCGCTTTAGTGAAATCAGTTGCGATAACATCGATTTCTTTGCCATTTTCTAAGGCTGAGAGAGCAAAAGACACGAATTCAACTAGATCTGTGGTAGTTGATCTACCTTTTAGAAAACCATGTTGTCGGCGTGAAATAAAAAGCTTGCATTTGAAGCTTAATGCTTCGTATAAAATGCTTTCAAAGGGTTTTGGTATATGAGAGAGTTTAGCAATGGGGCGATAATTTGTAACTTCATGCTTATTTCTCCAAATCTGGGGAAATTCTCCCTGTGTAAGGGATAGACGAAAAAGGTAGGAAAGGGGTAGAGACATGTTGGAAGAGCATTTTTTAAGAAACACGGCGGGTAGTCCGTCTGGGCCAGGTACAAATTCATCTTTAAGATTTAGTAACTTTTCTTCAATAACTGCAGGATCGAAATTTTGAGCGAGAAAGGGACCAATGGAGAAATTTGGAAGGTCATTGAAGTAAGAGGGATCTGGTACGAAGGAGTGTGATGCTAGCCTAATGCACTGTCTATTCCAAACCAAGGTTATAGAAACGACACAACAGCGGGGCTCCTTGCTGCAATCCGGTGTTCCGAATAATTCAGAATTTCAACTTGTAGTGTTTCATAAACAGATCGGTCTTCTCTTGGTACTGAAGCTGGCCATCGCTTTGCATAATTTACTGTGATGGAATTGGGTTACTTGTGAATATTGACCCGAAATCCATTTTAATTTTCCAAAATCTCTAGTAGTCTCAAAACCTACTCTTCACGTTATAAGCTGTAGTGCTAAGATGTGACAGACAGAGATAATATTCTAGTCGTCGAGCACACTTTCATCATCCCAAATTCATCAAATGATCTAACGCATTTTAGGGGCTAGTTATTAAAATTGTATCTGCGACCTAGCAGTCAAAGTCGTCAAGGAATATCTCAGGTCTGGGCAGCCCTTTTCTAGATGATTTAACTACCAAAACTCTTGCAAATCGATCGGAAATGAACATTCACTATATTGATTGAAAGACTGACCACATCAGAAGCAATATTTATACTTTTTTATCAATAAATGTGCATGCAGAGGTTGGAATCAACTACAATTCAGCAAATCGCCTTCTATTGTACTTCTGCTGATGTGAATAGTTCCCTGCTTTTGTATTAGATTTCACGAAAACTCTTAGGGGACTTGATCAGTAGAATTTCCAGTGATACGTTAAGAAGAGAAAATCTGACCTTCATACATATGCTGTGCTACGTTAATTCATGGATATTGAAATACCAAATCGAGTATTTGCTAAGTAATGCTTTTGATTGGCGTCAGTTGGTTACCGTCAGATTTGAAGATTTTTCTCAGAACCTTCCTTGTAAAATCCAGAATTCATCAAATAGAAATTCCTGTCTTTACTGCAGATTCATAAACTTATCAGAAATACATTGATGAAAATGCACAACTAGTACCGAGTCATGTAACGATGACTTTAAATAACCCCAGAGTGTTTACCGTTCAATTTATGATCTTTCCAGCCATAAGATCTTCCTACTGCAGCCGTCCATGTGTTGTTACCATGTAGTTAGTGGATCCTCTAACTAATTAAAAACGACAAGACAACTTGAAGCTCTTCAGATTAATCATAAATCACGATCTAACTTTAATGGCTGCTGTTAAACTCTTGGCAGCTTAACAAGAGGAAACAAAATAACTGTCAAAGTCTAATTAAACATCCATCTCCTTGGCACAAGTCAATAAAATCACTCATGGATCGGTCAGTTGCTAATAAAGAAACAAGTAGCACGAGTACAACATTAACCACATGATACTCGTACCACCAGCACATGCCATATGTGCCCGAACTCGTGCCCGTGCCCATGTCCATATCCATGTTGATGTCCATGCCCATTGCAATACCTCTGTCACACCGACATCACTGGGTAATTAATCAATTGGCTTCCAATAACCCTTTTCTTTGGTTAACCACAAAACATGTCGCAACAACTCACTAAGTGTACCAATACCCCCAGCCATGACCAACAGTAACTGCCTTTTTGCGGAAAGAATTTCACACGTAATTGATTGAGTTTTTATACCCTTGTTAACTTTAGCCCGTTCTAATTGCATTTTAATAATCCTTTCTCGATTGTATAGAGTCACTTGTGGCCAAAGGGATGTCTACACTAAGTGACATGGCGAAAAGGAAGCCAACTCCTTTACGGCAACACAAAAAACGTAAAATTCGGATAAATACCCAGCCACAAACTGGTATCAGACCAGTATCGATGTCAGATCACCATCTGTCATAAAAGTTTTGTGAGTGGCAGTTCTTAAATTTCCATTAACCCTGCCCACCCTCCTGTGCCAACCACCTCGCCATGACAATACTGAAAGTGACGAGAAGGACATTTTCATCGCAATGAAAATTTGAATTTAATTGAGCAAAGAATTAAACAAAAACCACTCTTTGTGCAATCTACGCACAACGAAACGAATTTTTGTCCAACAGTTCGCAGATAATGACGCGAAAACATCCCAACTCAAGTATTTAGAAAATGAAAATAAATCTTTTATGAAAGTCTAGCAACAGGATGATAGATACGAGTACTCGTACAATGACAAGGGTTGAGCGCTTAAGGAGCTGTGGTTGGAGGGAACTACAATACAACATTTGTAAAGTAATTGTGTGAATTGCTAAATTAATTGCACTTTATTATATAATTAATAATCGAGAAAAGAATGATCGAAATATTTTTTTTTAAAGCAGCCTTCCGACTTAAAGCAAAGAGTCCCAATCAGATTCTCCTGCTGTATCTCAACTCACTCTATCAGGAATGTTTGTCAACAACGTTTTGGGGTACGATTCTGGATAATAGATTTAATTGAAACCAACGGGTTAGCAAAGCCTGGAGGACTCTATTCTTATGCAGAAAAGCTGTTGGGAAGAAATAAGCACTACAACCTCAAATTAGCAATTAAATTCCCACTTAACAGCTATATGATGGCCAGCCCTGGACCAGCAGATCAACTATTTACCACGTCAGTCTGCCGGTATATCAGCGGTCCCTTTAAGATATACACATATTGCTGCACTAGATATACTTTTCCGCCGTCTTCCCCTAGACATCCATGGGAAGCAAATAGCATTTTGCGCTGTCAGTGGATCGTCTCTAAGCAGGTTACTCGTCCATCCTTCAATCAAAAAAGGATATCGGCCAAAATATCGATACATACTCTTTGGAACTGTCCGAACTATCATTCAGCAAACTCCTCAAATCTGCTAAAAGCACGAAACACGTCGACGTCTAAACAATTCTGTTAATCTCGGATTCTCGTGTTATTCTGGTTTCCACATTTTAGGTGTGAAAACACCCTAAGTGAGCCAGCTTGATGTAGGCTGCCACTTAACCCAACCAAACTCCCTAAAGTTAAACACATCTTTACTTTACTGGCTCTGGGCATTTTCATCGACATTGAGGGTGGTTTCGACAACACAACTTTTGACTGCAAGTGTAAATCGGCCAGACAATACGGCGTAGAAGAATCAAAGCAATACTAGTGAATAGGACATTTATTGTTGATGCTGGCTGTGGCCAATATGTAGTGGCGGGAATAAGCAGGGGTTGCCGGCAAGGCGACGTTGTGTCTCCACTGCTATGGTGCATATTGGTCCACTCACTGCTCAACGCACTTAATAGTTCTGACGTCTACATATGCACAAGCATACGCAGATGATGCAGCTGTACTGTGTATCGGATCGTATCTAGCGACTTTCTGCTCTAAAACGCAGGCAGCCCTAGACATGATCGACCATTAGTGCACTAGTAAAGGGTTTTCAGACAATCCTCTCAAACCTGAGGTTGTTTCCTTTACGAAAAGTATGAAGCTGACTGGTCTAACTCATCTAGTGATTAAAGGCATCTCCATCCAGTTCTCCAAAGATTTGGGTGTCGTCCTGGATAACAAACTTCTATGGGCCAAACATGGCACGTCGCAAGCCTCTAATGCGCTGTCGGTCTTCTGGCAGTGCAAAGGAGCTATCGGCAGGATATGGGGCCTGTCACCCAGAAGTGTACTCTGGATCTACATGATTACGATAAGGCCAATTATATCCTATGCATCGGTTGTATGGAAACACAAGCTCTCACGAAAATACATTATTGCTGCTTTTACGAAACACTAAAGAACGGTTTATCTCGGCTACATGGAGGCTTCCCCCAACACACCTGGCTCCGCTTTAGACGCATTGATGAATATTTCTACCCTCAATATTCATATCATGAGCTGCACTCTCAAATAAATCCGTCTTCCGTTTAAAAAGAAGTAGTCTTTATAGACATGCCGCCTGATGCAAGAGCACCAGAACTCTGCAGAAAAAATACGAAATCGACTTTCCTTGTGGCCAGGACTAGTTTCCGCTAGAGTTTGTACAAAGAAAGGAATTCACAGATGGCTTCAAAACCGATACAGGGCGATGTTATCTTTCTGGAGGACGACAACGTTAGATTTCCCTTCTCGTTAGTAAAACTTGAGTCTGTCTTTCAAGCGGAAATATACGCAATCCTGATTGCAACGAACTACATATTGTATATTGTGAAGAACCGGTGAAGGGGACTAAGCATTTGGATCTGTAGCGACAGCCAAGCTGCGTTACAATTCATCACTGGGTCTTGTCTGAGTCCCAGGTCACAATGGAATCACGGGCATTGAAATCGCCGATGAACGTATCATCCAAGGTTCGGTTGAAAGTTTTTTCAGGACCCGAACCTACGTTGGGTCTGCCTGCGTGCTCTGTTAAGGCTTCCATTAACAGGTTGCACGCAAACAAAACAAATGCTACCCGACGTCTTCAGGAAGTCAGCGGCCTTCCTGCTATCCCTTAACAGGAAACACTGCAGTTTGCTTACTGGCGTCGTGATGGGGCACTGCTCTTAAATGTCCTGGGCGTAAGTGATACAACACCAGGCGATTCTTGCTGTGAAAGACAACACCGCTGAGCATTATCTCTGTGAATGTCCGGCTTAGGTTCGCATCAGACTGGAAGTATCGGCGTTTACGTGGTGGGTGCTGAAACTGTGAGCACTTTATCACTGAAGCGCTTACTCATCTTTCTTTGAAAGACTGAAAGATTTCTTTAAAAGGAATTTACAAAGAGTGCAAGGGACCAGTTCTTTGTCCAAGTGTTCGGACAGAAAAAAATAGCAATGTCCTGTTTAAACCATCCATCTACATAGAATGTCAAAGAAAAATGTTCACTGATAGTATAAAATGGACATGTTGACATAACTTTACGTTGCAAAAGCCGTGTTTCTGCCAGTTTTCCATTTAAGGCAACATTAGATGATGTACGAGTAATAAGAGCTTAAATGTTCACATCAATAAATTTAACTAACATTTAAAAACCGCTGATTCCTCAGTTTAAGAGAAAAGCTACAATATACTCGTATAATAGGGCCATAACCCGAACAACAAGGGAAACCCACCGAGTCATAACTTATAGTCCAGACTTCACTTGTTTATCTAACGCAGAAAAAGGGGATTACGTGCAGAAATACTCATACGAGCTGTGCAATAACATGGACAATGTGTATATGTATACTAACAGTCCGGTACATAAAGAATCTGCGCAGGACAGATAAACTACCCCAAGTAGAGCGCACAAATAGAAAAAGACATCAACAAACAAATTGGAGTACAAGGTCTTCTCAATAATGGACCGGCCATCTGGAGATGCTTAGTTTGTTTGATGACCCCGAACTCAGTATTGCCCAAAAATTGACACATATCTCTACTGCCGGGCAAAACGTATATTAATTCCAACTTCTTTGCCCAAAACGAGGTGCCAAGCAGATATTTATGAGTCCATCATCATTTTATAGCTCCAATCTAGTGTGGAGGCGTAGATAAGACAAATTCTGATCAAAACTGCTTAAGAATCTTGAAGAGAAATGGTCTTCGTCTTTGATAAATAAATAAAACATTTTGTGTAATCCTTTTCCATTACAGCTGAGTTCAATTCTTCGTCTACTGCACATGCGCAATTTACACGGGAATGGATTCCAAAATCCTTTGAGCCTGAGAACTTATTCTCATCTGCTGTTAATGTCCATTCATCTTGGCCGCTGCATTCAAACCCTTCTTTAGATGTCACCCTACAGCTCGTACAGCCCGTACAGCCCGTACAGCACCTCATTGTATTTTCTCCTCAATTTATTGTCTTTAAGAACGGGATCGAAGATTATCAGAAAAAATACAGGTCTACAAATCAAGTTTCCGCCGTTTTTTATCAAAAATTTGGCATTTACGAGTATTATGGAAAAACGGTACAATTCAAAGTATTGTCCATCGTTAGCCACTACTTTTTCCCATCTCTCTGGCAAGACATGGATACCTTGGCGGAAGACCCTTCATCTTTTCAACGTATCGACCCAACTTTTGGATTCTTTATAAGACATAAAGCGGTGCTCAGACAGGCCATGCGCCAATGATCGAAACAAGTGATAATTCGATGGAGCAATGTCTGGTTAATACGGCGGCGGGTAAGAATTCTCAGCTGAATGCTTGCAAGTAGGTTTCGGCCGGTCGTACAATGTGTGGCCGAGCATTGTCATGCTGCAAAATAATTTTATTGTGTCATCAGGATAATCTTGACGTTGTTACTTCGGACTGTGTAAGCAGCTAAGTCTTATCATATCGAATGCCAAGTATGTACTAACTAGACTCTTATCAACCTTCTTAAGGAATATTCAGTTGTAAATACGCAACGTGAATTTCGTCGTGAGGTCGGTCGTCACAGTGGCTTCAGTGTGCAGGCAATTCATCGTACAGAAACCACTAACCAGATAGAAATGAAGAAAATATACATAGCTGCTGTAGCGGCCAGTATCGAAGAAGACCCGGAAATGTCGATTCGGCGTCGATCACCTGAATTGGGCATTGCCAGAGAGTCATCCCGGCTTATTTTGCGGTTGGATTTGGGCCCACATCCGTATAAGATTGTGTTGACGCAAGAATTGAAGTCGGACGACCATAGACATCTCCGTGAGTTCGCTATTTGGGCGCTGGAAATGTTGGCCGGAGATCCGGATTTTGGCCAAAAAATCATCTTCTCGGACGAGGCCCATTTTTGGCTCAGCGGCTATGTTAACAAGCAAAATTGCAATTATTGAGTACTCGGCTTAATCTCAGCAACTGTGTGCGGTAGAGTGCCCCAGTGATGATTTCGTTCGGTTTGAGCAACTCATAGGCGACACCAAGCTGATCCTACCAAATACACAGCATGAGTTTTTTGCGTTGAATATTCTGCATGGCCGTCGATTTTGAAGCATGGTTAAATTTGCATAGCTCAAAATGTACAAATAAGACTTTGTCTTTTATAGTACTTAAATCTGACAATAGTATATAATATAACAAGATGCTAATAAATTAATAAATTAACGTATCTAATGTTCTTAAGGGTTAAGTGCATATAAAATTAATTAGCATAAAGCAATAAAGGAAAAATGGTAAGATAAGCGAGGAAGGTAGTCAAAGATGAGAAAAAGGGAGTGGGAATAGAATGAAAGGGGCATGTGAAAAGAAAATGGAGAAGACAAATAGAAAGAGAATATGTAGCTGATGTAGTAGTCAGGAGACGTATTTCAATACAAAAGCTTTAAATTGTCTGGCCGCATTTATCTGTTTTGTAGAGATTGGTGAGAACTACATAGGTGACCAAAAAAAGACGCCTGGTATTCAAATAGCTATGAAATGAGGTGATGAGGTTACATGTTTCAGAAGATTGCACGAATTGAATCTTTGCGAACCAATACGGAGGCGATTTGGTATGTATGTATGTATGTGAAGTATGAAGTAGTACTCCGTTTAAGACCCCTGTCTTAAATGTTCTTTCTTGTTGAGTGCTTCTTCGACGCCACTGTTAATACCAAGGGTCTTGGTGAGGTATTTACCATCTTTGATGGGGCAATGAGTATTTCTTATCGTCATGTGCAAGATGACACAGGAATACCAAAATAAGGCATTGATTTGTATAGCCCACCTCCATAGATGCTTTTTTAAGTGATTTTAAAACTAATAACACGGTGGCGTGTGTCGATCTGAGATTTATGAGATTTTTTTCATAAAACTGTGGAAACTTGATAAAGCTTATCACCGTGGCTATCGACCAATCGAGTTGTTTACAAAAGCTTAAGTAATCAAACAATACAACAAATAGAATCTTGGAGGCGATAAGAAGAAATTTGATAGTTCAATCTGTCTGACAGAAGAAATTTGACTACTATCGCCATTACACAATATGCAAAAGTGTCTCCTTCATATTGTTAGTACCGACAGCGATGTAGTCCTTCTATGCAGCTATGGTCTGTACACTTCTTGTTTACCCGCTTGAATTTGCCGACTTTCTTCATTGAATAAAAAGTTTGTTTTGTTTGCCGAGAGAAACTTAGCGCTCCGGTGAGGGTATCTCTGATAAACTTATAGAAGTGATGCCAGCACTTTATACTGGCAGTGTAGGAGCTTGTGACGGGTTTAGAGAAACCGGATGCCAAAAGCTACGGCTATATCTTGCAATTCTAGAGGCTTGCACTGTAGTACGACGTCAAATTTCTTCACACCATCCCTTTTAGTAGTAGGACAATTGCATCCATGCCCTGAATACAACAAAATAGTGCTCTAAGTCAATGATCGTTTTTCAGAAAGTTTGGGAATCCTTTATGCATACCTAATACACTGCCGTTCCATTTAGTTCAAAAACTCGTATAATAATTTTTCAGTGTCGTCGTCCATCAGAAAAACTACAGAACGTACCTGGATTTTTAACGTAAACCACCTGTCATGTAGACTTAATGTTTACGAGGTGCCCATACACCCATAGGGAGCAAGGATACGCCTTGCCATCGCTAATCACACGCTTGTATTATTTTTAATAGTTCGCTTTTGTATTATACCAATTCGGAACTGTGTTGGAGGCACAAGTTCCACCCTTGGTATGAGTCGAGGCCTACCCAAAACCTCTTACTGCTCTTAGGGTCGCAGCACCCAGCACTTCATTTGCCACTCCACAATGGGCTAAACCAAAAAGGAAACCCGTACCCGCGATTTGGGTTTAAACCACAGCCACCATGACGCTCCCACAAGGGGGCCTACCTCTAACAAGTCAGGCCCGGACCGAAATCCGGGGGGCTCCTGACTCCCATGGTACCGTGATTTAAGTCCTGGTATGGACTACCGGTGGTCAAGCCTACCAACAAGACCTATGACCGGCAACTTGTAATTGGTCAAATCGTATCATCCAGTCATGCAATAAAATCTGGATGTTTACGATAAGACCAGTTTAGAATAATCTACCCCCGCTTTTTATTAGACAACGTCATTGATGGGCGAAGCCTTGATAATTGGGCGGGGGCCCATCAGAAAAACTACAGTTAACATCTCGAAAAGTTGAAACCTCTCGCCTAAGACTGATTCGAATAATAGATCCGTATCCAAATGAGCACTACTTTTTTGTCGCTAGCTACCACCTTAGTATGTGATCCAGTTTTTCATCCTCGTTTTGCCAGGGCCGTACCATCCTACTTTTTGGATTGCAGGATTTCTACTCGGCTGCAGGATTTCCTCGTAATATAGTGTGCCAGTAAGGTTAGAGGCACTCTTAAGAATCTGAAGCTCAAGGCTATCTTTCATAGTGATGACTATCGTTGGACTCTGTATGTCCTAGTTTGTAGCTCATGAAATGTCCAATTTTCGCTCGAAAATAAGTCGAAAATAAGAAGTTCTTAAATGAACGCCTGTGCCAGAACGTTAAATTTTCTTTTTTTATAAAATAAAGTGGTGCGTATGCTTGACGTGCGAAAATTTTAGGGTTCGTTACAAGTACAAGTACAAGGAATTATTTACCATGCTTTCGGCAGTTCAAATTCGAACACTCTTCCTGGGACATAATGCGTCATTGGCAATGAAAAACACTTATGACGCATTTGAGAATGTAGCGGTAAACGAACGCACTATACGACGTTGGTTTGGAAAGTTCCGTTCGAGAAATTTGAGCCTCGAAAATGAACCACGTGGGAAGCCGGAAACGTTACTTGACGACGATATTTTGAGAGCAACGGTGGATGCGGACCCAACGAAATCGATGCGGGATTTTGCACAAAGCCTGTGAGTATCCCCAATGACAATAAGTCGACACCTAGGAAAGGTAAAGAAACTCGATAAGTGGTACCCCATGAAATGAACGAATCCCAGAAACTACGGCGCCTGGAAATCTGCGCATCGCTTACATTAAGAAACCAAGCTGAAATATTTTTGCAACGGATAGTAACCTGTGATGAAAAGTGGATGCTGTATGATAATCGTAGAAGATCTGAACAGTGGTTGGACGCAGATGAAAAACCAAAGCACACCCTCAAGCCCGATTTTCACCCAAAAAATGTTATGGTGACAATTTGGCGGACATCGAAAGGACCAATCCACTTTTCATTTTTTCAACCAGGAGAAACGATAAACGCTATCAAATATTGTGAGGAAATCGACATATTGCATGCCAAATTGGCTGAAAAGCAACCTGCGTTGGTCAATAGGCATGGTCCGATACTTTTGTATGACAATGCTAGACCCCATACTTCACAAGTACAGCAAAAACTGTTGCAATTGGGATTTGAAATTCTTCCGCATCATAGCTCGTTACCGTGATACTGGCAGCGTTGCAAAACGCCATGGAGGTAGTCATACAAAAACAGCAACATCGGCAGAAATGGTTCGGAAAGCGAAGGCTCGAATTGAGCGAAATCCGCTTCGAAGTGGAAGAAAAATGGCTCGTGAGCTCAACATATCGTTGGAACAGATGCAACACATACTAAAAAATGAACTTGGGCTCAAGCCATAGAAGTTCCAAAAAGCACACGATCTTACACCGCAACAGAAAAAGTTAGAGTATAAAGAGCGAAGGAGTTGCTACGCTTGCATGAAAGTGGTGAGCTGCCGAATTTGTTTTTTTCCGATGAGTCGCCATTTGTTATCGAGCAATATGTCAACAAACAAAATGACCGAGTTTACTTGCCAGAGAGGTCCTTCGAAAATTTACACCTTCGGACGGCCACCAGAAAGCAGGCAGCACCGATGGTGATGGTTTGAGCTGCCATAACCGCCGGTGGTCGCTCTCCGCTCGTATTTTTGGACCGTGGTGTCAAAATTAATGCGATCGTATACCGTGAAACTGTCTTAGAGGCAGTATTGAAGCCTTGGGCAAACAATCATTTAGGTCGGAGACCGTGGACATTTCAACAAGACTCGGCACCGTCTCACAAAGCGCGCGTCAACCAAAATTGGTTAAAAAAACAATGTTCCACACTTCATTTCTTCGACACAATGGATTTCAAATTCTCCGGATGCAAATCTGTTGGATTTCTCTGTCTGGGGTATTTTGAGGGCGAAGGTTGGCACTAAAAAATACAAAAGTTTGGACCACCTCAAACAAGCACTTCGCCAGGAATGGGCCAAAATACCGCAGAGACACTTGGGAGCAGCGTGCGATGCTTTCTTCGGCCGTCTCAAGGCCATTATTCGCGCCAAAGATGGACATATTGAAAACTACTAATATAATTTGAAAATTGATGTACTTTTCAACATTTTTAGCTTTGGCACAATAAAATTTATCAAAAAATAAAAAAATTATAGCATTTTAAAAAGTTGGAGTTCGAGTCATTCACCCTGTATATTAGCGGCATCTACGTATATTGGTATGACAGGCCATCATTCCCAAAATAGTCGACTAAGGATTTATCAATATCACTTGATGGAAAGCAAAGGAGTGGCCTAAGTAAGTTCTCAAAGCACTACGCTATCGGTCAGACTCTTGGCCGCTTACCTGGAACTTTGCCTATTACAGCAAACTCAAAAACTGAACATCAAATGTATGAAGTGTAAGAGCGAGGACGAATTCATAATATCGAAACAGACGTCTTATCTGATGGCTCCAAGATAGAGCCAAATGGTGTGGCATCAAATGTCTTCTTTGCAAAACATCGCTAAGCCTCAATACCACATCAAAAAAAAAACACAGCAGCAACGGTATCTTTGAATAGGTACACCAGTACAAGGAAGAAATCACTTGTCTCTGCAGTCGACTTAATATCATTTCTCTGGACTAATGGACATACGGAGTAGTAACACACAGCTGGTGCAGAAAGACACTAAGAATGTTAGTTCTCAGCAAGATTTTGTTTAAGACAAAACAATACCAAGGCGCAGTGTGAAGATTTTTCTAATTATTTGCACTTGAAAGGGTGTCTCATCTATACTTGCTTTAAAGTAATCCCTAAGCACAAGCAAACGAATAAGCTTATGCCTTTGGATGGTGTGTTTTTAAAAATAAAATGTCAGCAGGAATTGGCCCCATGGCATTCATCGTACTCGTACATTCAAATTGTTTCATTAACATTACCAGCTACGTACAAGTTACACATCATTTAAATTCCCATTAGCAGCCTGAATTCGAACAAATGATAGGCAATGACCGAAAAAACGTGAAAACGCCAATTGCGCGTGAAACCTCACGTTCACTTGACTAATGACGCTCCAAATGTTCTGCGTGTACATCTCCACCCCATAATCCTTCGCCGCATTCAAATCTGTCAATTTATTTCCAATTAAACAAGGTTTTCCCTGAAATCATCACACATCACAGTTCCAACTGTCCTGACGTGTTCATCGGACTAGACATGTGCATACATACTCGTACTCGTATATACGTATGTACACTGCCATGTAGAGTCGGAGTGATATTGCGGGCGTAAAGATTTACCAGAATAAATGACAGCCCGTTAATGCGGAATTGGCATGTTCATATTCACAGTACACATGGACTGCTTCTCACTTCAAAACTCTGTAGAAAAGTTGGTTTTTGTTATATTCCTATTCCTCAGAGGAATCGCATTTTTATTTTACTTCATGGTGTCCTGGTAAATCCTGGCACCGAAAAATGACCTGAGAGACAAGAAAATTGCCACTTGCCGTGTAATGTCAGTTGACATGTTAATATGCCACTAAAAGTGTCAGAAACATGACATCTGTCGTTGTCACAAAACAAACAGAAGTTAACACTTCTCACTGTTTAGGATGGGCGGAGTTGACAGTTTCACCCGGAAAGAAAAACCAAAACCAAAAAAAAAAAAAACCCCCCAAAAGTGAAAATGTCAAAAAAATCACTTTTTGACAAAACATGCAAAAGTCATATTGTCTCTCAATTACCCAAGGACACAAGGACAAACGAAACAATTTCAAATTAAATCCAAGGTGACAGAGACTGTTACAAAAAGATCACAGATTTCGTGCAAAAGGAGGACAAGACAAATTTACTCAACTAACCGACGTCAAATATCAAATGTCAAAGTTTCAAATGTCAAAACATGCGGCACTCAACGATTGACTTCATTATCTGCTCTCCAAGTGTCAGTAGATGATGACGACTGAAGCCATAATCTTATCCTAATTATGAAGATTACATTTTTTTTACTTTTTTTTCTATTTTTTGTCATCAAGTAAAGGATTTTTTTTTTTCTTAGCCTCAATGTCCCTCTGCCCCTCTGTCTCACTCTCACGCTGTGCCGCTTCGTCAGCTGAATTTTCCAGCAAAGTCATCGAATTTAATGTTTCGATAATGAAACATCTGTTCCTCGTCTTCTTGACATCGATGGAGATTTGTCAAAGAAATTTGTCTACAAATGGATTCAAGTGTCAGAATTTTTCAAGAGATCTACTCGTATTCCGTTGGTGAAGTCAGTTACGGTTTGATGCATTCTTGAACCAGCTATAGATGTTCCGTCACTGATAAGGGTGTCAGCGGCACTGCCGAATTTATGAATACAAAATAAAGTGTCATGTCATAAAAAGGCCAACGCCTCCATCCAAAACTTGGATTTCCAATGTAAATTAGATAGTTTTGGGTAAGACAGGGACAAACCTATACCCTCAGAAGGTACAAACAGCCCGTATTTTGAGATAGGGGGCTCTAGGGAGAGCCAACGCTATAAAAAAGTCGATGACTTACGATCTCACATGGGGATATTTAACGACCGAGAAAGTGTTAAAAAAGATTTTTCATCATTCGAGCGTGGATTATTATTATTAGTTTTTTTTTTTTTGTTCTATAATATTTTTGTACGGACTGTTGTTTAGTGCCTTATTTGGGGTTTTGAATTTTGTATTTTTGTATTTTTTTTTTTTTCTTAATTTTGAATTTTATGACGCGCGCTATTGTCCTACACAGTGGTTTGGATTTAACTAAGCGAAAGATGAGTGATTTTACGAGTGTTGCATTGATTTCGGAATTCGTTTCCTTTTTTGAATGTCTTGACTAATCATTTAGATAGATGCTTTAATGAGTACTAAATATTTCATTTTCATATTTGAATAAGTAATTCCACAGTCGAACTTTTAATAAAGACATAAAATAAGAAAAATCATTGGAATATGACTGTTGGAGGTGACACTTAAATTTGGACATGTCCATAAAATAGAAATAAAAAATCAAAATATTGACATCAAGCAGATAACGTAAATTGCCTCTTATTATTCTGTTTTTTTTTCTTTTTTTTGTTTTCAAAAAACAGGCTTAAGAACTTTTACGGAAACAAGGACAATTAAAACAAGCACGTGTTGAAAACAAAAAAACGATATCTGGCTTTGATTTATTCAGATGTGGATATACTCGTGTTGATTATTTTCTTAATTAATCGCCATGATTAGGTGAGCATTAACACCAGATTAAAAAAAAACAGTTAAGAGTGACAATAAAAGGTGTTTATGCTTCGCGAGCTGGAATATAATAACAGAAGTGAGGCACTCATAACTAAATGATGAAACTAGAAAACAACACAGCCAGCTATAGTTCGTAAATCTCTTGACCATATTCGGAGGAAAGGACATTAACCCATTCGCTGCCAAGTCTATATTACAATATATGAAGCTATAGCCATTGTCATTTATGCATAAAATCAAAGACGAGTATAAGTAGTTGTCGCTGGCAATGGGAAGACAAGAGGACTCGACATCAAATCAGGAATCGCGCAGATGGATGAAATAATAAAAACGCACTAAAACAAGACACAACTTTCTGAAAATTAGCGAAAGCGAGATTTTCACTGTTGATAATGGAATAATGTTTGATTTCAATGCGTCGAACTGGGTTTAGCTGCAACATCTATTTATCAGTAATCAGTATTCAATTTCATGTGGTTGAAATTCCATCTCCGTAAGCAAATTTTCCACTACTGCTTTATATACAGAAGCCCCAAACTGGACAGCAACTGCACAATTCTGATTGGCTTCGACATTCTGGACAGACAACACCCGAAGGACGGTGTGTTGAGTTCTTCGCTGGGGAAAATAACTTAACCCAGCTTGTAAATGAACCCACGCGAAAACCAGACGTTGATAGTCATACCGCCAACACCCTGAACTTGTTTTTAACTTCGCACCTGACAAGTACACCCTTGATGTGCTCTCCCCTCTAGGCTCGTCGGATAATTGTGTTATATCAGCTAATTTCTCGTACACCGACCACACAGTTCGAGAAAAGATTCCTAAAAGAACCGTATGGCAATACGTGAAAGCCAACTGTAGCAGTCTTACCAGCTTCTTTAGGGATTTCAACTGGTCGTTAGGTTTCCTCGATAATGACGTCGATGCCGCTGCTGATATGATCACTGACACTATTCTCTTCGTAATGAGATCCTTTATCCCTCATCGGATGAAGAGTATCAGACCAAAAGAAAAGGCATGGTACGACTCGAGCTGTAAGGAGGCTGCCAGGGTTAGAGAAGTGTTTTTTCAGTCCTTCAAGACCGACAGAGGAAAACCGAAAAAAGTTTAAACGAGCCGGAAATGACTGCAACGTCTTTCTCAAGCGTGTAAAATTCCAATACGACCAAAAACTGAGGCAAATAAAGGTAGTAACAATTTTTGGTCGTTCGTCAAAAATATTAGAAATTCTGCCTCATCCTCCATCCCAAAGCTCATTTATAATGACATTCCAGCTGTCAGCTCTTTGGACAAGGCCAATCTGCTTGCTGCACACTTTGCGGCCAGCTGAACAGTCCCAGATTGTGCTTTATCTCCGCCTACACTTGAGTGCGTCGAATCTTCAATGGGACGAACCCACTTTCGCACTCGTGTAGTAGCAAGAGTACTTAAAGATCTCAACATACATAAATCCGCTAGCCCAGATGGTATATCACCCCTTCTTCTGAAGAGGTGTTCTTCCACGCTGGCAAAACCACTGCGTAAGCTTTTTCATCAATCCTACTCTTTAGGACTCTTTCCGAGCGGATGGAAAACAGCATTTGTCCAGCCCGTCCCTAAAAAAGGTGAATCTTCTACTCTCTCCTCTTACAGACCCATTGCACTTACGTCCCTCCTTTATAAGGTCATGGAAAACTTCTTAATGACATGCAGTACGGTTTTCGTAGTGATGATTTGATGGCATGACTCACCGAAAAGTGCAACCTAAGCATACATCAATCTGGCGAAAGCAAGATAGTTGTACTTGATATTTCTGAGGCATTTGACAGAGTTTGGCATCAGGCTCTTTTGTCCAAAATACGTGCTTTTGGGATCGATGATTCTCTTCTTCAATGGATTAGAAATTACCTTTCCGAACATTCAATTCAAGTTGTCTTGGGTGGTTTCAAGTCTGATATTCACAAAATAAATGCTGGTGTGCCCCAGGGCTAAGTTCTGTCTCCGACTCTTTTTAATTTCCATTAACGATCTCTCGTCTGTTACTTTGCTGACGACAGCACTCTCTGCTTTTCATATTCGTTTCCGCACTCACGTCCGTACTCTTCGGCTGTAGAACGGGAACGGCAGCGTGTGTCAAGCTCATTAATTGCTGATGTTAACAACATAATCAATTGGGAAACTATCAACCGAGTGGAATTTAATGCTTCCAAAACTCAATGCTGTCTGCTGTTATTAAAGCGAAATTTAAATACCCAGCCATAATCCATGAATGGTACTTGCATTGTCGAAACCGATAAACTTTCCATTCTCGGTATGTGTGTCAACGACAACTTACGTTGGAAAGACTACATATTCGGTGCGATCAAAAATGCTGCGAAGTGTATAGGTTTCCTCAAACGATGTAAGAAATACTTTACCCCCTCTGATCTGGCCTCAATATACAAGGCATTCATCCTCTCAAAATTGGAGTATAATGCCCACATCTGGTCAAGTGCGTCTAAAACATCTCTGCACCTGCTAGATAGGATTCAAAACCGTACGATAAAACTCTTAGGTGATGCTAATATCACCCAGTGGACAACCTCGAACAGCCACGAAATTTCTCCGGTCTCACTTTCTTTTATAGCTCCCATTAGTGCTCCATAGAAATCGCCAATACCATTCCGCCCCTTCCAACCTTCAACCGTAACACCCGTCTCACTATCGGTATACCCTCATGCCCACTTTCGGACCTACTGCGAGCAACTTCGTTGTAGAAAGCCCTGCCGACCTCTTTATTTCCTAGTCATTATAACCTTTAAATATTTAAAACCAACGTTCACCGGTACCTCTCTTTCCATCCTCCCTGATTTTCCTTCGCCCTGTGTGCTGATATTTTAAGTGTACTTAAATCCCTTGAGCGCGCAAATTATTAAAAAAAAAGTGCTGATCAATCGATTATTAGTTGTGAAATAAAAATTTAAACAAATTTTGCCTAGGAATATCACACATCTTTGCACATATTGTAACAAAATCTACTTGCTGAACATTCCCATAGCCTCAAGCCACGAAGAAACCTGTCATCTCTTTCTATCAGCGATATAGCCAATCATTTCACACATCCGAAAACGTCAAATTGTTCCCGATAAATAAAATTCAGTTTTTTTTTTGTGAAGTAATTCGACCACGAGGCCGAGTGGAGTTGAGAAAACCGAGTAAAGATAATTTTCTAAATAATTTTGTCGGTGTCCCTATTCAGAGGTCTTTCTTACAGGAGGTGTTCTGTTCAGGCATTCAAGGAATAGCCCCTAAAATTGTAATAATATTAAGTAGGATTATATGCAGACCAGGAATGGACGACGATATATCAACTAGCAGTAATATTGATTCAGAAGGAGAATATTTTTTTGATAGTGATTTCGAGACTGAATCAGATCAGATGCAAAAAAAGACCACGAAGAAATGTGATTTATGATTCGGGAAATACAGGGAGTGAAGATGAAGTTCCTAGTACTTCGATCATCTTTCTGACATAAACCTTGCGGAAGTGTCTGGTTATTCCGTAAGTTGATCTGTTAGATAGAATCGATTAGTCGACCTTCATCTTTGTCAACGAAAGTTGATTTAGAGCTAACATTGTGAATTATCAAGGAGGTGGCTTCGCCCCCTGCTTGAGTATGCCAGTTAAGCTTGGTCCCCCTTTCACCGGGTTCATGTTTCCCGAATCGAGGGTATTCAACGTCGATTCCTCCGATTTTCTCTCCGTCGTTTGCCGTGGAACGACCCTTTAATCTTACCTTCCTATCAGGGCCGCCTAAAACTTCTCAATATAAATTCGTTAGAAGAACATAGGAATACTGCTGACATTTTTTTCATTCATCGACTTCTCTCAGGTTCCATCGACTGTGCATCCTTTTTGAACTGCATTTCTTCCAACACTAACCCCCGCAATCTACCTTGTCCTCGTCTCTTCCATCTACCGGTCCATCGCACCTCTGATGGCTTCAGCGAATGCATCTCCCGAATGCTCCGAAAGGTCAACTCAAACCTCTCCCTTTTTGATTTCCACCTAAGCACTCCTCGTCTCAAACAAGATCTCCTCCATCACTCACTCGGTCCGTCGCTCTTAAGTCTTTCCGTTAGTTTTTAGTCCTAGTTTTTAAGTTAGATTAAGCTTGTATTAAGCCAATACATGGGGGCCTCAGCCTCTACCAAAACTAAAATTAAAATGAATTTCGTTGTGAGGTCGGCCGTCATCATGGCTTCAGATTGCAGACACAATTCGTCGCACCATGGAAAAGTTTTAGCTTGAATACCTACACTCTTTTGGATCTTAAGCCACCAACCAGAGAGATATTGGTACGAAATGAAGAAAACCTAGCAGCCGTAGCGACCAGTATCGAAGAAGACCCAGAAATGTCCATTCGGCGCCGATCAGCTGAATTGGGCAGCACCAAAGAGTTAACCGGGTTTATTTTGCGGTTGAATTTGGGCCTACACCAGTATAGGATTGTGCTGACGTAAGAATTAAAGCCGTACAACCATAGACAACTCCGTGCGTTGGCTAACTGGGCGGTGGAAATTTGGCGGGAGATCCGGATTTTGGCCAACAAATCATTTTCTCGGACGAGGCCCATTTTTGGCTCAGGAGCTATGTCAATAAGCAAAATTGTCATTATTGGAGCTAACACAATCCACAAGCGTTCGGTTTATGGCACAGCGGCATCATTTCTTTCGAAATGAAGAAGGAGACACCGTTACCGTCAATGGTTTCAGGTATAGAGCGATGTTAACCGACCTTCTGTGGTCAGAGCTCGTCAACATTAAGCTGTTGTTCTAACAAGATGGCGTTACATTCCATATAAGCGACGCAATGCTTGAAGTTGAGTAGGAGAAATTTGAGTCACCTCACGGCGAGTGTTCATTAATTGGCCGCCGTGATCTAGAGATTAGATGCCATGCGATTATTTTCTCTGGGGCTTCGTCAACTCCTTAGTCTACGCTAACCGGCCAACCACTTTGGATGAGCTCGAGGCCAACATTCGACACACTGTTGCCGGAATAACGCCGCACATATTGGACCGAGTCATCAAAAATTGGACCGACCGCTTGAAGCACTGCCAGCTGCTAGACTACACATAATGGCATGAACGTAGCTTCAAAGTAAAGCCGGAATCAATTTTATATCTTACACCGTTGTAGTTTTATATGATTTTCTTTCCTATCCTTTCCTTTTGTCTGATCACCCTATACTCTAGCTCATCTGTTTCATCCATCTGTGTACCATACATGAGAATCCCTATCAAATGTGGGTTTGTTCTGTTCTCAGTTATGGCGTCCTGGGAATGTAACGTTGAAGTTTTGGCTGCAGTTAAATTTTGATAGATAGGTATCTATTATGGTAATTCCAAGTAGTTTGACTTTGCTAATTCCCTGGCAATGTCTGGATGGACTAGCTTGGAGTTATCGTCATTGTTAGAAACAAGCATAAAGGCGTTAATCATGGCTTCTTTCTGTATCTGAAGATGGAGGAGTAGAAGGTTAAGAATAACTTCCAGCGCTGCAGTAGGAGTTGTTCTCATTGCGCTCGTAGTGCATGCACAAGGTAGATTTTGAAGTTTATTGAGCCTGCCTTGTGTAGACTTTTAGTTAATTTTTTGCCACCATACCGGTGTTGCATATGTATCAAGTGGTCTGCTTATGGCTGTGTCAAACCACAGCATACATTTGGAGTTTATACCCCAGCTCTTATCAATTAAACTTCTGCTGGTCCTTAATGAGATCCTGGCATTGTCCATGGTTTTCGTGAGGTGAAAGTTCCAAGTGAGTTTTTCGTCTAGAGTTAGGCTCAAGTATTTGACTTCTTTTGAAAACTCTATTGCTTCCCCGAACAGAGAGGATTTTTCCAGTATGCTCGAGGTGTATGTTTGAAAATTTGATGAGTGGAAAACATTACCCTGATAATTTCAATATCCAAATCGCATCTCTTTACCTAAATGCAAGCATCTCTTGTAAGTGGATTTTCTTACGAAATTCAACATTTCGCGTCGCAATAGGTAAGGGGCACAACTGCTACACCAGCAAGTCTGAATTCAAATTTCAGTCAACACCAAAACCTGAGAAAATCATCTATTTATCTGACGTCACCACCCTGAATCAATTGGAAGTGGCACTGTGCTCAAAATGACAAGATAGCACTATTGTATATGGGAGAGACTAGACTATATTCACCCCCGACTATCGCAATAGCAAATTAGTTTTGGTTGCGGGAATAACTATTATGAAGAAATGCAATAAACCTCCTTTTTCTTGACCCGAACACAATCAATACTCCGAGAGATTGGTTAGTTTCATTGAAGTGATTTGGATGATCGATTTCTTTTTACCGTCGCCTCATGAAAGTGTTACAATTGGAGTTTTTTGTTTTAGGAACCAATTGGCTAAAGGTAAGTTCATCCGCCTCTCTTTACGTAGCTTAAACTATAGTCTGACGCTTCCCATTACTCTAACGATGCATCTACCCATTGGATAGACACTTTCAGAAAAATTATACAAATGTCAACTGTTACGACGTTTTAGCTATGCCTAACAACTCGGTTGTCAAAAAAGAATTCCATTCATACTCGTAGTTAGACCCCACAGAGAGCACCGGGGCAATGAATTTTCTGCAAACTATGTGTCCTATGTGAAAAGTAAAAACGATATTCACAGGGCCAACGCTAACAATCATATAGACCGGCTATATCGACAACTGGATTGCCAACCGAATTTCCAAGGCAATGTTCGGATAATTTGATAGCGTTGACCAAACGTAAGTCTGTTTTTGTTCGAATTTCCCAAACCTCACCTGGATCATTTACAATTTCTTAAACTTTATCTATACAAAAAAAAGAAAACAAAACACCTAACAACCTCAACACTGACTTTTAAGCATTCACACTCTCTCTAAACAGGATACAACATTTATAAATGTCATTGTGGAAAACCAAATAAATAACCTCGTATAACAAATTAGCACCAATGAAAATAATTATTGGCCTGAACCCTGCATCATTATTCCATACACGACCAACGTATAAAAATTCAATAAATCAAAAATTAATTTCAATTTATTAATCATGTTAATAGTAGTTCAATTTTTTCACACTCTTCAAAGGTCCAAGTCAATGATGTCAATTGCAAATATGGGGTACTTACTCGTGCTTACGTACACTAGGTTGATAGCAACAAGTAGGGGATCAATTAATAACACTTAATCTACATAAAGATGTTGTAAGCTTGGAAAAAAAAAGGTAGACGGTCTACCTAGTTATAATTGTCTGAAACGAGTATGACTACAAATGTAGCATTAATGTCGATAATCGTAACAATCAATCAGACAAGAAAATAAAGTTCATTTGGTGGCAAGGTTCTACGTACTGTTTTTTGCTGGACTTCTAGATTTAATAAATGAGGTAGACGTAGAGCCAATATATTGTAGTTGCAACAGATATCTATCAGAAGAAATGAGAGCTTGAGACGGAAAAAATTGCAATCGGAACATAGCAGATTGAAGACACTTTCTTCTTGGATTTTAAATCTCAGTCAGCTTTTCTTGGTGCCCCCGAGGCCAGCATGGCCAGCTCAGTCGCTAGCGCAAAACTCTCCGAGTAGATATGCATGAGTACAATACATACTTGAGGGCCTCTAGTTTTAATTCAATTATCTTTTCCTGTAGGACGACATCCCTTCCCCTGTACTCGTGGGACCAAAAATATTAACGAAGACTTAAAAACAAAAACAACAAAGACGGGTGCAACTAAGTCGAGCGCCAATAACGTTAACTTAAACAATTTAAGCCAAGAGCGGGCCGTCGAGCAAATAGGCCCCTACACGAAAATCTGCCACTGAAGAAGGTAGTTTCGGATGAGGGAAGTCTCCAAACGAAATCGACATGGAGATGCTACTTTTCCGAGATGACAAAACCGGCTCCATCGCCAACTCATCCAAATTGTCTACATCATCGATTGCATCTATTCGAAATAAAGTGGCAACGACTTTTTCAAAGATATGGACTTAGAGGAGAGCGAGCCCATTGCTCGCACCTCAGAAGAACCCAATCCATAGATTGCAGGTGAGAGAGAGCCGATGGAATCGCAGTAATATGAGCTAGGGATCCTCTAAACCGGTTGCTGATAGTTCGAAAAGAGGACGGTTAAATGAGGCAACGTTTCCAAAAATTGGCATCTATGCCAAAAGGCATAAAAAGTACATAGCCGGGGCCAGCGGAAGCTTCCGGGTTGCAATAGTCGATTTTGGTATCCAGAACGGAAACTTTCTGACGACCACTGGTAGCTGCTAGAACTGAGAATTCTAGACGATTTCAATGACGGTATCATGAAAGAGCTGCGAATACCCCGCTCTTCGGACAGCTAAGCACCCAAAGAGAATTCAAGATCATACAATGCAACAATATAACCGTCCTATAATGGCTGAGAGAGTTCGTCGGCAATATGATGGTATCATGATCATGGCCGAACTACATATTGTCGAATAGGAAGAACTCCTGGATCCCACCAGGCCTAAATGACGATTGAGCATAAAACTACCTCATGATAGTTACTCGAAATCAAACACTGAAGCTTTCAGACTCTTGCTAGAAACCCACCTTCCTGGATGTAGGAGTAACATATATAGACATGACATTCCCTAGTCAATATAAAATCCCAGAGCGGACACCACAGGAAAAAAAATAAGCTGGGCTATAGATTCTTTCTCCGCTAGACTGGAAGGAATCATACCATTCATGCTTCAAAAAACGAATCAGGCTGTGATACAGCTCATAAAAGGACCACTCAGATGTAGTATCAATTATGGTTTCATTCTAAAGGTAGGAAGCTTAACATCATTAATTTTAGAAACTACTAAATAACTGCTTGACACTCATATTTAAAGTAATCTGCACCCAGAAGATTTAGCCTCAAACCAGCATACCTATGCAAAAGGCAGGGGAACGGCCCTAAATACAGTTTTTAGCACGATTGAAAAAAGTCTTTACGACAAAGGATACACATTAGCAAACTACCTTCACATTGAAGGCGCCTTCAACAGTGTCAAGTCGCTATAAGTAGAAACTTATGAAATGCCGGAGTTTATGTATGCTCCGCAACAAGAACGCTAATGCAAAATTAGGTAATACTACCTATGGGGCACCCCTCAAGGTGAGGTGATATGATCTCTTCTGTGGACCCTAGTAGTGAACGAAATACTTCTGAATCTAAAGAGAGAGGGAATAAAAGCCACTACAAACTCGGATGATGTGGTTCTTATAGCCACCTGCAAGTTTCTCTCCACAAATACTTAAAGAATGGGCCAAGATCCGTGGACTGGGAATCATCCCGCAAAAAACAGAGCTTTTTCTATTCACACATAATGGAATAATGCGCAATTTGGCCTTGCTTCAATAAACAGGACCATTCCGACTATCCAACCGCGCTAAATACCTAGTAAGCTAAGATGTCGAAGAACATCTGAAGAAAGCTATGTTCGCCTTCTGCCTTTGCAGTCATATATTTGGGAGAAAATAGGGACCTAACCTCATGACTATCCTATTGATGTCAGGCCCGTTTTACCGCACGATATGTTAGTATGGTGGCAATCCAGAAATAAAACCAACAAATTTAGGTATACCATATGCATGACTCATGCCACGAGAACGATGCCAACGACAGGACTAGAAAATATACTTAGTCTCTTGTCCCTGGATCTATACATGCAAGAATCTGCAGCAAAAATCACTCTAAGATTGAGTCAGCTTACTGGTTGGAAACTAAACCCGAAAGCCCATGTTTTAATCTAACAAGTAAACTCGGCTTATGCTTCAGTACGGACTATATGCCCTATCACGACTTTGAAGCACCATTTGCCTGCATTTTCCCAAGCAGAAAGGAATGGGACAGGAAAAAAATGGTAACCATTTACACGGATGGATCAAAGATGGAGATAGGAACCGGTGCCTGGATGTGTCTCCAAGGCCGAGATAGTGGCTGTAGTAGAAGAGCCAAACATGCAGCAATAAAGGCGTTATCCCACGACGACATTACTATATTTATTAAGACCACCGCGGCTCTGCTCTGCTGGCTCCCTGGCCACAAAGGAGTGTCAGAAAATTCTCCAGACTATGAGCTAGCTCTAAAGGATCCTCCCTAGAAAAGGAACGGGCAGATCAAACTTACACTCTGCTCCCTGAAAATAAAAGCGCAGTGAATGATACAAATAACAGCCAATGAAAGGTGAAAAAAACCTTCCAACCTGTGAAACCTCAAAATAATTATGGCCTCAGCAAATTCAGAACAAGTAAGATTTTCTAGAAAAGCAGAGCTGATTATTAATTTATTTTTCTTAGATAAATTGGAGCAATTGCTTCTTGATTGATTGATCCGTGTATATAAGGTAGTGTTAACCCTTCAAGTCTTGGTCTTAACATCCACAGGTCCAAATGGCTTATCTGCCCTTCTCTTGAAGAGGTGTTCTTCCTCGCTGGCAAAACCACTGCGTGAGCTTTTTCATTAATCCTACTCTTTAGGACTCTTTCCGAGCAGATGGAAAACAGCATTTGTCCAGCCCGTCCCTAAGAAAGGCGAATCTTCCTCTCTCTCCTCCTACAGACACATTGCACTTACGTCCCTTCTATCCAAGGCATGGAAACTCTGATAAATCGTCAGCTCATGAAATATCTCGAAACACGAAAACTTCTTAATGACCAGCAGTAAGGTTTTCGTAGCGGCAGGTCCACTGGTGATCTGATGGCATATTTCACCGAAAAGTGGAACCAAAGCGTACATCAATCTGACGAAAGCAAGATAGTTGCACTTGATATTTCTAAGGCATTTGACAGAGTTTGGCATCACGCTCTTTTGTCCAAAATACGTCCTTTTGGGATCGATGACTCTCTTCTTCAATGGATTAGAAATTACCTTCCGGAACGTTCAATTCAAGTTGTCGTAGATGGTTTCAAGTCTGATATTGACAAAATAAATGCTGGTGTGCCCCAGGGCTCCGTTCTGTCTCCGACAGTCTTTCTAATGTTCATCAACAATCTCTTGTCTGCTACTTCTAATCCAATATATTCCTTTGCTGATGACAGTACTCTCTGCTTTTCATATTCGTTCCCGGACTCACGTCCCTGCTCTTCGGCTGTAGAACGGGAATCCCAGAGTATGTCAAGCTCATTAATTTCTGATATTAACAGCATAACCAATTGGGGAACTATCAACCGAGTGGAATTTAGTGCTTTCAATGCTCAATGCTGTCTGCTGTCATTAAAGCGAAATCTAAATACCCAGCCATTATCCACGAATGGCATTTGCATCGTCGAAAACGAAAAGCTTTCCATTCTCGGTATGTGTAGTGACAACTTACTTTGGAATGACTACATATTTCTACTACAAGTGTCTAGGTTTCCTCAAACGATGTACGAAATACTTTACCTCCTCTGATCTGGCCTCAACATACAATGCATTCTTCCCCCAAAAATTGAATTATAATGCACACATCTGCCCAGGTGCGCCTAAAACATCTCTGCACCTGCTAGATATTATTAAAAACCGTGCGATAAAATTCATAGGTGATGCTAATATCACCCAGTCAATGGACGCCCTCCAACACCGACGAAATATCTCGTGTCTCACTTTGTTTTATCTCTATTTCCACCATCAGTGCTCCATAGAAATCGCCAGTACCATTCCGCCCCTTCAAACCTTCAACCGTAACACCCGTCTTGCTATGAATGCTCATCAGTATACCCTCATGCCCACTTTCGGACCTACTGCTTACAACCCGCTTGTGGAATGACCGGCTGAGATCTTTATTCCCTAGCCACTATAACTTGCAAACATTTAACCAACGCATATCGGTATCTCTCTTTTTTCCCTCCCTATCTTCCCCTCTCCCGCTCTATGAGCAAACATCTTAAGGGTACACAAAATCCCTTGTGCGCGCGCCAATTATAAAAAAAAAGGTTTTCTGCTGCTCCTGGCGGGAGGTATTTTACTGAGTCGCCTTCGTGTCTGCAGCAGCCAGACTAACTAGCCGATTATTTTCCTGATGCAGTACGATTCCAGGCAATCATCCGACACGTTATGGAAAAAATGTGGCTCTATATTAGCGCAGTCACCTTCTTAAGGAGTTAGGCCACTCTAGAGGCCGCAAAAATAGGCTTTTTGTATTCACATCGGATCTTTTACATCCTTGAACTCTGATACAATGACTCCAATAAATTATAAAAAAATCCCTAGTTGAGGAATGATCCTCGATAAACTTTCAGGAGTTATAACGTTCTAAGAACTTAATAGAAGAATAAAAAACGATTTAAGTACATTTTTCATAAAGTATCTTTCAAAGGGCCAAAAATGTACATCCAGAGACAATGGGAGCCCTATATCAATCTACAGATGAGAAAATGATGGCCTTGCAATGAAGCTTTTTATAACTTATAACACATATATGAATCTGCTTGCTTTCGCCCAACTACCAAAACGAAATCCCGGCGTACTATGTCGCGTTGCAAATATAGACAAGGAGTGCTTGCGAAATCTATGAACAAAGGAGACGGGAGGCACAACGGCGTCTCAGAAGAAATAGAAAGAAACGTTCGGTCGGGGCCTGCTTCTGCAGCAATGAAGTTCGGAAGCTTTACCAAAAATGAAAAGATCTTGAGATCCCAACCACCGAGCGAACGCATACAAAGGTGAGCATAGGCAAGTAATAAAAAAAGATGAAAATCGGCCAGCTGTAATTAGAACTTTTGCTATCATTAAAGCTGAAGTGGCGGAGATGTATCGATGGAAGAACGGTTTTTCTGACGAAAATGAGGAAAATCAAACATCACGCTCTGACATCAAGCCGCAGTATTAGCATTGAACTAATAAAAAACTTTTTCTACCTGTGCTCCACTGTTAATTTATAAAGAGACACAACAGTAGAGACCAAGCGAAGAAGCACTCTTTCCGGTCGCTAAGAAGACAGCTCCAAAATAAGTCGCTCTCACGAACAACGAAGAAAGCACTGTAGGTATAAGACCCTTACCGTTCCAGTCCTACCATATGATCTGGAAGCATGGACAAAACCTAAAGCGCAAAAAAGTACCCTCGGTTGCTTCGAGTAATTTTCGGTCTCGTCTACATAGACGACCCAGATGTTTTCGGATCCATATGACGCCGTCAAAAAAAGCGTTGCCTTAGGTGGTGGAGACGGTAAGCGACTAGATCGGTCTAAATGAAGATGCCTTTTAATTTCGGCCTAAATTCATTCGGACTGTAACGCCACCTCAAGTAAAGTGAGATGTATCTTAATTACCTGTGATCCTTCTTAAACTTTTGTTAAACAACTACACACGTAGGCTTGAGGTGTGCGCTTTTCTCGTGTCCTGTGAGTTCTATAGCATGGAAGGTGTGGCATTTTGAATTTTATGTGAAACCCCTCTTCAGATTTTAAAGTTTATTGGACCAGACATATTGGAAACGCAGTTGGAACAGAAAACCCGTAGCATAATAAGCCCGCTTGAGGGACATGTTGGATACGATCTAACCGTAGACAGAAGCGCCATAGCCTACGACGAAAGTGGGCTTTGCATACATATATGTATGTACATACGTATAGAAGTATGCAAATTTGTTTTATCATGTTTGCCGGGGATTGATTACTTTTTAAATTCTCGAAACTGCATTCCCATTCAGTAAATGGAAGCATACCGTCTTTCTTCTTATGCAACTCTCATCGCATTTTCATAATAACCAAAAACTCTTGTCTTACCAAAGATCCTCCATCCAATCTGTTCACCGCAAACTTTTTGAATATCACACAAAAAATTCACTCCAAATTAAATTCTCATCATTTCTCGAAGAAAATCCAATTTTTAAACTTTCCACACCCAAGAATCTGTTCAAACTCAAACCCAACCAAACCCCATGAACTTATCCCCACCATCTAGCCCGGTACTACTAAACTTTCCCAATCTATATTCCGTAATTCTTTTCAAAACTACCAACTTCAAAAAAACTTCCAATAAACTTTGGTCCTTCACAAAACTAACGGACTTTTAAATTCGTTCAGTCCCTAAACTAGTTTAAAGGTAAACCTTCGATATCCTTGTTGGAAAAAAATCGATAATGTCCTCGGAGCTAGGGCAACAGAGGGAAAAAATTTTGAAGGAAACAAAAAGAAGAAAAAATGAACACAGAAAAACATCGCCCGATAAAGCACACGAAAAGGGAGAAAAGAAGCTGCGAAAACTTCCATTTTCATCCTTTCACCCTGTGCTTGGTATTCTGGCGAGCATCAATTTGCCATAGGGATAGTGAAGATGGAGGAGACCAGACGATGGACGTGGGATGCCTCCGAGGAGTTGTTGAAGTGGCAAATTTTCACAAGAGCACTACCACCAAATACATGAATCTGGAGATGGAGTACCACTATACGAAGACTGAGTACTGAGTACCAAGTACCAAGTACCAGAATGAAAACGAGAACGAGAACGACGACTACGACGCCATGGTCTATCTCGTTACTTACGGCAAATACAAGGAAGTGTCATCACATACTTTCCGAATGGTTTTCCAAAAACGGCCAAAAAAGATATTTGCAATCGGTTGGATCGACGAGGGAACAAAGAGCAGAGAAAGGCAAACCAGGGTATGAGTATTCAACTTGGGTTATATACATACAAGCATACACAATACTCGTACCAGCGTGACCATATTGAACTTTGGTTGTCCTTCTCTATTATGAGATGAAGAATATTTCAGGGGTGCTCTAAGAGGGTGAGAATCCAGAATCCAAGAAAACTGAGTAACCGTCGAGGGCGCAATCTCCCAAAATTTCCCCTGAGACACGACCCATACAAACGAAAACACACAGAGAGAATGTGAATACAGGGACTCAACGAACGTGAAAAGGGGTGAAATCCAAATATCCTTGACTGGTGGGGATACATAAAAGAGTTTACGTGAGACGAATACTTGCCGGATACAACGTGGCCCTAAGCCCAAGGGGGGCCACAAATGAGCGAAAGAGATGCAATAGTTAAGTCCAAAACACAGGACACTATCACCACTACCATTACCACCCAAACAAGGGTGGTTTGTTGGTTTGTCGCCGCGCTGATCTGGAATTCAAGTCGAAATGTTTAATTTTCAGGATGCCTTGGAGCATATGTTACCCGATAATTTGCCGAAAGTTTTAATGAAAGACTTGGGAGCCATTAACTTTGGGGCGGCACATCTCAACTCAATGCCGCACAGCACAGCACAGCACAACACAGCACAACACCATGGAGATGGAATAGCATTTACTTAACCAACTTGGAGTTCGAGTAGAAAGATACCCAGCCCATTACACTACCAGAGAAGCCATCACCAGTCACTCATTCTTTGCACCACAGAGGGTCTGTGCTGGATCTCAGTTGCTCCCGATTTCTGATTTTCTATGCACGACGAGGCGTTGGCAGGCGTTTTTGATTTCATTTTGTTATTTTCTCTCATTTTTCTTCTCGTTCTCATGCTCCTTTTCGTTCGTCTTATTGCTTTTCGTATTCGTTCGTTTATTGATGAGGTGCGGTGCGGTGCGGCTGGTGCGATAGATTCTTTTCTGTTTTGCAGTTTTGGAAGTTAATTAACGCACCGACCGATGAAAATTCGCACAGAAACAGGATATGAATGGGGCAAACAGCCGTAATAGGGTCGCACAGTACAAAAGCTATAAGCCGCTTCATTTTTTATGGGCGAAATATAGGGCGTAATAAGGTGTCGGTGGCAAGTGACTTAATTACAGAGCGGCACTGATATCGGCACCGCGATGCGATGAAAGAAAAACGTGCAGAGATTTATTCCACTGCGATGCACCAGTACCTGTGAAAGCTGTGGGAATTTAACACTAGAATGCAAAAGTTATGCACCACTTTAGCAAATACAAAGATTCTTCGGTCTTCATTGAATAAAATACTTCTATTGCTTAAACAACGCATAGTTTCATATTTTTGAAATGATTGTTAAAAGTCTGGAGTATTCTGAAATGCCGGAAAGCACGATTATTAGGTATAACCCTATGCCAACTCATGATGCTTTCTGTTTTGAACGTATCCCTACTTCCTGATATTGTCACTTTTAAGTGTGTTCTACGCTCAATGCTAAGCAATCATGTCTCGAGATCAGATCGTACACTATTTTTATGGGCACGCGTTTTATTGATTGAAGAATTAAAAGCATAGCAGTTGTGGCTGTAAGAAAAAATTAAAATTAATTGTTGGGACTACATCTGGGGACAATTCCAGGACTGCTTTTTTCATTCGCTATTTTCTACATCGCATTACTTTGAATGAAACGTTCGATTTATTTCCGAGTCCAAACGGCGGCAGAATGTATGGCTTCTCATTGCCCGCCGAAAAACTGGTGACCACAGGAAAATAGAGCCTTTTTCAGCTTTCAAGTGTTGGCCGAGTTTTAAACTTAAAAAATTTTGCATACAAATCAGCGAACGATTCTGTGACAAAATCACGGAAACCTCTGAGGCATCGCGGTTAAGAAAAATCCTCTCTACAAATCCTATTATGCCTAGCTGTTAGAAAAAAACCAATGGCGCTTGGACAACCTCAAGTGATGAATTGCTCAACCTGCTACTGGACACCCACTTTCCAATTAGATCCCAATTTGCGGCCAGTAGCAACCCAAACAGACCTACTGCTACCGGGACCAAAATTCATGGTCTGACTACAAGAGACAAAATGCTCCGGGCGCTGCATAGCTTCAAACCTTTATTTAACGAGTTTGATGCACTGACTGACTCTATACAAAGAATTGTATCCCTGTATCCTCATACTGAAATCGTCATTACGGGCGGCTTCAATATACACAATTCGAGGTGTTTTCGACATTCTGGACAGACAACACCCGAAGGACGGTGTGTTGAGATCTTCGCTGAGGAAAATAACTTAACCCAGCTTGTAAATGAACCCACACGAATACCAGACATTGATAGTCATACCGCCAATACACATGATTTATTTTTAACTTCTCACCCCGAGAAATACAAGGTCAATGTGATATCCCCTCTAGGCTCGTCGGACCATTGTGCCACATCAGCTAATTTCTCGTACACCGACCACACAGTTAGAGAAAAGATTCCTAAAAGAACCGTATGTTTCCTCGATAACGACATGGATGCCGCTGCTGATGTGATCACAGATACTATTCTCTTTGGAATGAAATCATTTATCCCTCATCGGATGAAGAGTATCAAACCGAAAGAAAAGGCATTGTACACCTTGAGCTGTAAAGAGGCTGTCAGAGTTAGAGAAGTGTTTTTTCGGTCCTTCAAGACCAATCCGACAGAGGAAAACCGGAAAAAGTTTAAACGAGCCAGGAATGACTGCAACGACTTTCTTAAGCGCGTGAAATTTCAATACGACCAAAAGTTGAGTCAAAAAAATACAATGTCCCAAAGGCAGTAAAAGCTTTTGGTCATTTGTCAAAAACATCAGAAATTCTGCCTCATCCATCATCCCAACAATGATATTCCAGTTTTTAGTTTTAGTTTTAAAAGCATTTTATTATATTAATCATTAATTCTTACATACTAACAAAAAATGCTTAAATGCTACTCGTAGCTTCAAATTACTTAACAATCTTATATTAACTTACTGGCCCCACACAGGCACTCTAAGCTACTCTAAATTCTTATATCTATGTCTTTCGACTTTATTTACATTTTATTGAAATATATATTTTGCATACTTAGGGCTAAGAAAAAAAATTGTTAACAAAAACTTAGCATATGGACTTAATTTTTTATAAAACTTAATATCTAACTTAAAATAAACCTTAGTCTACCTAACCTACATACACATACACACACACATAGATTTTATACATAATTTCTTAAATGCTAACCTAAACCTATGTAAGCGGGCCATCGCTATTCACAGAGCAAATAGATTGGTCAGCTCTGCCCCATTAGTGAAGCTGGTCCGTAATTGACGGAAACGACGACGAAACATCTTCTCCATCATTCGACCACCAGAAATGCTGGTGCTGCCGAACGACATCCCTCTTATCGCGATTCCCCACCGCCATACTGAACCTGAGAAGATCCACACTGCCGTGTGCGACGTCTCTGTCGTAGTTGAGTCGCCTGTCCCCAGCTTTCCGAGCGACATGGAAGATTAACGGAACCGCTGATCTATCCTGGATCAACCCTATCTGATCTAGGTAGAGGAATGCTTCCGGTGGAACGAAGCCGTCAGAGCGCACACTCTCGTGGTAAAGGTAATTGGGGTAGTAAGCCCCAGATATCAGGCTATTTGTCGAGGTCATTGCTCTTGCAATCTACCTTCGAGTCAGCTTAATTACGAAGTTGTCCACTCGTATTACGTTCGCCCTGTTGTAAAGGACCTCATTACGATAAAATTTTTTGTACTCCGACTCTGGTGTTCTGTACAAGCGAAGGCAAGCCCTCTCAAACACCCGAATCTTTTCCATTTAACTTGCTCGCACATTGAACCACACGGGACACCCAAATACCAGCATGGGCCTGATAAGGGCCATGTAGCAGATTACCTTTACCCTCGCATCGAGTTGGCTGCTATAAAACAGTCTCTTTGTAAGGGCAAAAGCGCCTTTAGCTCTGGCCAGAGCAGCATCTACATTTTTATCAAAATACAGAAACCGATCTAGCCAGATCCCAAGGTATCTGACTACATTCCGACAGGCAAGAGGCTGTCCGTGTTGTCCAATGATCGAGAACTTACGCCAATTTTTCCTGGTATCCCTAGAGGCTCCAGACAACGGCGTCCTAAAGAGAATGGTTTCCGACTTCTGAAAGTTGATTTTCAACTTCCAGTCATCGCAAAATCGTCTTATCTTATCGAAGTCACGCTGCAAGAGAGTATTAATGACCTCGATTTTTGGACCTGTACTGTACGCTATCAAATCGTCTGCGTACGCAATAGTATGGGGAAGTGAACCTATCAAGTCGCTTGTATAAATGTTGAATAGGATCGGCGAATTGACCGCGCCTTGCTGAAGACCATTTTTAATTTGAAATATTCCAACAGAAGTCACATCACCATTTTTCACGATGAACTGTCTGTTGGTTAGCATATTATAAAGAATGTACAAGAGTGGTTTACTGATCCCCAGCCTAGTCAGCTTATAGAAAAGACCCCCTAACCATACGGTGTCGAAGGCCTTCTCCAAGTCAACAAGGCAGGCACCAGTACATTGGTTTTTGCCTTTATTCCATTGGATATCGGACACCAGTTTAGACGCGGCATGTGAGATATCATGTCCCGCCTTAAAACCAAATTGATTATCCGGAACTATATGTTTGTCCTCAACCCACCTACACAGAGCTCTATTGATTACTTTTTCAAATACCTTACTGATATTCGGAAGGAGACTTATCGACCGGAGATTCGCCGGATTGGATACATCCTTTCCCTTTTTGGGGATAGGTTGCACCACCGCCGTTTTCCAATGCGCTGGATAATGTGCATTATTCATTGCATTATTAAACAGGGTGGTGTAAATGTCCACCACTTCTAGGAAGATGTCGAAGCACGATGTTCGGAATACCATCGGTCCCCACTGATTTCTTAGCCCTGATTGTGTCGAAGATCTCATGAAGCTCTTCCTTCGAAATGAACGGGGGTAGGTCACCCTCTCTGGTAATGACATTATTTGCCATATTTTCGTCGCTGAACCGGGTGAACCCAGAGCGCTCGGATCGCCAGTTCTCTACTTCATTTCGAATGTAGAGGTCGTGCACCAAGACGCGATTGTCCAGGTCATAATTAGGGTCAATGGTATCATTGGCCTTGTAAATTTCCTGGAAAGTCGCCCCTATGGTCTCAACCTTCTCCTGTGGATCCTCGATCACAAAGAAGTCGTCATCATCAGCGGCCTCATTTGGATCGATACCTGCTATTGCTAGTAACCGTTCGTTGTCTGTTGTCCGGGCTATTTTAAGACACTGAAGGTCGTTTTGATTTTTTCTCCGAAATAGTTTATTTATTTGCGGGAACATATTCGGGTTGCTGGTGTTTACAGCCCGAACCCTGTTGTTCCAATACAAACTTACAGAAATTCTGTAATTCTCTTTTATTAACGTTTGAATATTTTTAATCGACGCCTTCAGTGTCCTAATCTCCGTCTTGTCTTGTCTGTCAGTTAACTGTCTGTACAAGTTTTTGAGTCTTGACAGAAGTCTACTTTTCTGTTGGTGCAGTGCGTCAATAGTAGGATTGCGGAACAGGTCTTCGTTAGTCGTGCGTCGATAGCGCGGTATTGTAGAGTCCATAGTTTGTTTAATTGTCTCGTCCATTTGTTTTAGGTAATTGTCGATCTCCTCGTTTGACAAATTCCTATTGGAAATGATATTCCAGTTGCAAGCTCCTTGAACAAGGCCAATCTGCTTGCTGCACACTTTGCGGCCAGCCCAACATTTCCGGATTGTGCTTTGCCTCCGCCTACACTTGAGTGCGTCGAATCTTCAATGGGACGAATCCACTTTCGAACTTGTGTAGTAGCAAGAGTACTTAAAGATCTTAATATTCACAAATCCGCTGGTCCAGATGGTATATCTCCCCTTCTTCTGAAGAGGTGTTCTTCGAAGCTGGCAAAACCATTGCGCAAGCTTTTTCATCAATCCTACTTGTTAGGACTCTCTCCGAGCAAATGGAAAACATCATATGTCCAGCCTGTTCCTAAAAAAGGCGAATCTTCTTCTCTCTCCTTATACAGACCCACTGCACTTATGTACGTCCCTTCTCAACAAAGTCATGGAAACGCTGATAAACCGTCAGCTCATGAAATATTTCGAAATACGAAAACTTCTTAAGTCCACTGTGATTTGATGGCATGTCTCACCGAAAAATGGAACCAAAGCGTACATCAATCTGGCGAAAGCAAGATAGTTGCACTTGATATTTCTAAGGCATTTGACAGAGTTTGGCATCAGGCTCTTTTGTCGAAAATGCGTGCTTTTGGGATCGACGACTCTCTTCTTCTCATGAATGGTTTCAAGTCTGATATTCACAAAATAAATGCTGGGGTGCCCCAGGGCTCCGTTCTGTCTCCGACAATCTTTCTAATTTTCATCAACAATCTCTTGTCTGCTGCTTCTAATCCAATATATTCCTTTGCTGACGACAGTACTCTCATTTTTTCATATTCGTTTCCGCACTCACGTCCCTACTCTTCGGCTGTAGAACGGAAACGGCAGCGTGTGTCAAGCTCATTAATTGCTGATATTAACAACATAACCAATTGGGGAACTATCAACCGAGAGGAATTTAGTTTTTTTTTTTTCGTGGGAAGGTGAGAAATCTTCATAGACACTATAGGCCCGGAGCCTATAGTAGTGTGAGATTCTTACTCACTAAAAAACACCTGCCTTATGCAAACCACGACTGAGTTCACACTCAACAAGCAGTTCCTCTATCGCATTTTATTTTGTTTTTTATTAGATATCCTGCAGGCGATTTTCCATTGAAAATTCCTGTGTACTTTAGAAAATTACGCGCTGCTAATCATCGTGCTAGATCGAGAGGCTTAGTCCTTTTCAGACGGCGCAGTAAATTTGTCTCGTCGAGGATCTGTTGAACAGAAATATTCGTATGACCTTGTAATCGATTATTATGTTTTCGCGCAAACATTTTAATTTCGTTCTGAACGTTTTCGACTCCTAAGTCTCTGTGGATATCATCGTCCCTAATGTACCACGGCGCGTTAACAATACCTCGAAGAACTTTGTTTTGGAATGTCTGTAATACATTAATGTTACTATTTTTAGTACAACCCCAAAGTTGTACGCCATATGTCCAGATCGGTTTTAGCACTTGCTTGTATAACAGCAGTTTGTTCTCTAAGCTAAGCTTGGAATACTTTCCAATAAGCCAGTAAATATCTCTATATTTGATTTCAAGCTCTTCACGTTTTTTCTTGACGTGTGCTCTCCATTTTATTTTAGCGTCGCGTGTCATACCGAGATATTTGGCCTCGTTGGCGTAAGGAATTCGTTCTGCGTTGATAAACAACGGTGGATTCTCAATTTTCTTGAGAGTGAAGTTCACGTGGACAGACTTGTTTTCATTAAGCGCGATTCGCCAAGTCTTTGTCCAATTGTTAATCCGTGTAAGGGCACGTTGCAACTTAGCAGTTGCTTCTTCGACTGTTTTAGCCGTTGCCAAAATGGCAGTGTCATCAGCAAATGTGGCTAGGACAGTGTCGTCCGTTTGCGGTATATCGAGGGTAAAAAACAAATATAGCTGAAGGCCAAGTACACTTCCTTGCGGCACCCCCGCTTTTGTTGTCTTCAAAGTGGAATATTCGTTTCCGTGTCTCACACGAAAGAGTCGGTCTTCCAGGTATGAACCTAAAATACAAGACAATTGCTGGGGTAGGGCTTGTCGAAGTTTATATTTTAGGCCTTCGTGCCATACTTTATCAAAGGCTTGCGAAACGTCAAGGAATGCGCTTGAACAGACTAACTTACACTCGATTGCTCGTTCAATTAAATCGGTTATTCGATGCACTTGGTCAACTGTAGAGTGTTGGCTTCTAAAGCAAAATTGATGATCAGGCAAGAGGGAATTTGTGTCGGTAATTAGTTTAAGATGATTAAGAAGGATTCGCTCGAAGACCTTCGATGCAGTCGGGAGAAGCGATATTGGTCTATATAACTTGACTTCAGTCAGCGGTTTACCGGGTTTCGGAACCATAATAACTTCGGCTACTTTCCACTGGTGCGGTACATGCTCTAATCTAATGCTGGCATTTATGAGATAGAGCAGCTTTAGCAAACCTTTTTTCGGCAACGCTTTAAGTATCTCTACCGTTATTAAGTCATATCCCGGGGCTTTATTGGGCTCAAGCGTGTCCATAACTTGTCTAAGTTCCCTGAGTGTAGCCTTTTCTACTAGAAAGTTTGTCATCACGTCTAGCGTATTGACATTCTCTGGAAGCACTTCCCCGTCGAATGGTTTAAACGTTTCTGAAAGATGGTCGGCGAAGACATTAGCTTTTTCCTTATCTTCTTTCGCCCAGTTATCCTGGTTTCTTCTTATTGGCGCCACGTGTATTTGGGGCTTTCCTTTGTCGCTTTGAGTCTTTCAAGGTAGTTATTAATACCTTGATTATTGAAGTCCTTGATCGATTTTTTCAACAAGTTGCAGAGCCTATTGAATGACGTTTTATCTTGTGGTGCCCGGTCCTGGAGTGGAATTTAGTGCTTCCTATGCTCAATGCTGTTTGCTGTCATTAAAGTGAAATCTAAATACCCAGCCATTATCCATGAATGGTGCTTGCATCGTCGAAACCGGTGAACTTTCCATTCTCGATATGTGTGTCACTGACAACTTACTTGGAATGACCACATATTTGATGTCGTCAAAAATGCTGCGAAATGTCTAGGTTTCCTCAAGCGATGTAAGAAATATTTTACTTCCTCTGATCTGGCCACAATATACAAGGCATTCATCCGCCCAAAATTGGAGTAGTATGCCCACATCTTGTCAGGTGCTCCTAAAACATCTCTGCACCTGCTAGATAGGATTCAAAACTGTGCGATAAAACTCATAGGTGATACTAATTTCAGTCAATCAATTGACACCATTACACGAGTCAGAGGTCCGGTGAATGGGCCGAAAACATGATTCAGCGTGATCCTCATTTTCAACGTAAAATTTTGTTCTCCGATGAGGCCTATTTTTGATTAAATGGATAGGTAAACAAGCAAAATTGCGGAATTTGTAGTGGAGAAAACTTTGTCGAAACGCCCTTACAATCATTAAAACTCGCTGTTTGGTGTGTCTTATGGGCTGGTGGAATCATCGGCCCATATTTCTTTAAGGACGATGCCGGCCAGAATGTTATCGTCAATGGAGAGCGCTATAGAAACATGATTTCTGTCTTCTTCGTTCCTCAGTTGAATGGCATTGACGTGAAAGAGCTTTGGTTTCAACAAGATGGCGTAACATGCTACACAGCACGCGACCCCATTAATTTAGTGCGAGAAACATTTGCTGAGCGCATAATTTCGTGTAATGGACCTGTGAACTGGCCTCCACGATCCTGTGATCTCACACCTTAAGATTACTTTCTTTGGGGGTATGTGAAGTCACTAACTTATGCCAATAAAACAGAGACGTTGGACGATTTGGAAGTCAACATTCGCCGTGTTATTGCTGATATACGGCCCCAGTTGCTCGATAAAGTTGTCAAAAATTTGACTTCAATATTGCGCTTCATTGGAGCTAGCCGTATCACGCATATGCCCGATATCATATTTATGCACTAATAGCATAAAATTATCTATTAAATAAAGTTAACTTTATAGACATTAACATTAGTTTCAAGTGCTTTATTTCATATTGAATTTGTATACCTCTAACAAAAACACCCTTTATAATACCCTTTTTCAGATGACTTCGTTCGGAGAAATATAAATTTGGGTGGCGAACTTTATGCCTACTTTTAAGGTACAGTAGCAGATTTACCATCTCATGGGCAGCTTGCTACCATCAGCAGGTTAAAGGCCGCAATTTTTGCAAATTTACTTCATCTCTTTCCCTACCTTAAACTAGGTTTGACAAATGAGCTACAGAGCGCATTGTACAGCCATGACCAATACATTCGCAGTATCGACTACGATATAGAGCAGAACTCATCACAGAACTTAAAATTAATTGTCCACGCTGATCGCACATCACAAAACCAGCAGCCAAGTAGGTAACAGCATTAATGGTAGTAACGTTGAAATCGAACTGAACAATAGATTAGGTAACATAGTCCATATTCTGGAGCATATTATAGATCCAATATATCCTGGTGCACAAAGTGACTATCACTGACTTGTTCAAAAGCAATAGTACCATCCAGAAACGATACAAGAGATGAAATAAATGATTTTATTTTGCAAGGAGTTCGTAGCTCAATAAAACATTGTAAGTCAATTGATACAGTCAGCAATGCTTTTTGAAGACCCGGCAAACTACCCACAAGATTTTTTTAATTCCCTAAATCCTTCTGACCTACCATCATACGACCTGATGTTAAAGATCGGTACCCCCATCATGCTGTTAATAAATTTAAGCCCACCACTAACACATAACACTGTTTGTTTAGTTCTGCTCACAGCTTTTCATTCAATATACAAATACGAGGGTAGTCCCAGAAGTACCCGGCCTAACAAAGAAACCACAAAAAAATTGGGGAAAATATGTTTATTTCTCCGCGTAGTCTCCTTTTATTTCAATACACAATTTTTCCAGCAATGTTCAATAGCTTCAATGTTTATAGTGAGGATCGTCGAACTCCTTAAAATAGCCATCAACCGAAGACTCCACCTCCACCTCTTTTACCCCCAAGTCATTTCTGCGAGTTCGGAAATATGAAATAATCCGAGGGGCTAAATCTGGCGAATAGGGTGCATGAGAAGCAGTTGGAACTTTAACTCATTGATTTTGGCCATCGCGTTGACGGATGTGTGAGCTGGTGCATTGGCTTGATGAACCAAAACTTTTTTCCGCCAAATGTGGCTGTTTTTTCTTGATTTCATCTTTCAAACGCCTCAATAAGTTCGCATAATAGACGCCATTGATTGTTTTTCCTTTCTGAAGATAATCAATGAAAATTATCAGTGCATCCAGTCCAGTGCGCATCCAGTGTCCAGTGTTTTGACTGTTCCTTCTGTTGCGTGAAAATCACGCCCCAAGAATCCTCCACTCCCTTTTCCATCTGTTGTCTGTTGACCTCTTCTTCTTTATCCTCCCCCTTCTTGTGTTGTCCCTTCTTTCTTACTTCCCGTCATGCTTTGGATGCCACGGTACAGATGGGATTCACTGGATCCTCTGAATTCAGTTCCCTCCCCCGGCCTACCGCTCCAGAGATGACCACATAGGTACCCCTGATAGAGCCAGGCGGACGGCCTGGAGACTCTAGCGGACGGACGGTCCGCCTCTTGATGCCCGGAGAGGTCAACACAACCAGCAATGGCCGCGAGCCCACCATACCTGATATTGTTTGCCCCAGGATTATAAATTTGTATAACCCCCTACCCCAACAAAAAGAACTAAAACCGAAATTGTAAAGGAAAGCCCACAATTCCCCGCGGTCGATACTCGGTTCCCTATGTCTGCAAGAATGTTTACTGACCCCCCATTGTAAATCTGGTAAAACAAGTTTTCCTCCCTATCCGGCCGTCTCAATTAAAGCTCTCAACCTTAGCTTTGGTTTCGGGTCAGAGGGCTGGCTTTGAATCAAAGCAATCACTTGGATGACAAAACAAACAGAACGAACAAACATGACCCACAAACATAGAACATCGACTGGTGTGATTGGCTGGGAATTCAGTGAGAAGCTGTTGGAGCTCTGGATGTGATTCCCTTTGCTCTAACAGCTGAATTGGCGGATCCCCATGTGTGTGTATGTGCGTATGAGTGGCGGCGATGGCCAAAAAGGCGGATAAGGTCATTCGATAACTTATCGTCTTAAGGGCAGGAGCCAACAAATAAAAAGAAGAACGAATACCAAAAAAAAAACGACAACAAAAAAAAACCGAGAAGAGAAAAAAAAGGAACAAGAACACGAACGAGAATAAGAACAAGAACAAGAACGAGAACAAGAACGAGAACAAGAACAACGAAATGAAACAAATCGAGGACGAGAGACACCTAACGGATACAACCGGACGATAGTCGGTGATTGTGGCGGAGACGGCTCACCCTCCTCCACTAGCAGAATACCCAGCTAGAGAGCGACCCCGCATAGGCAGGAAAACCCCGTAAAACCAGATAAGTACCCCCCTTTTTTGAATAACACATATTACATATTTGTGAAATTAATATCGACCATCTTGGCGATAAAACCCGCGTCCGTAAGCCTTCTCACCGGAAAACGGTTAGATTACTTAATTGCGCTACCCGCTAGCCGTACCGGTACAACAACGCGGAACTGTGGGCCTTCCGTTGGCCGACCCGTTAAAATCAAAATTAACTTAAGTAACTTTTCTGATAAAGATTTCGGCATACCCTGTGATCCCCCAAAAAAAAGGAAAGAAAAATATACAACGATAAAGTCCCCATTAGGGAAAAGATAATTTGTGCGTTTTTTTCTCAGTTGTTTTCCCAATTTCGCATTAAAAATTGGGTGGCGCCTACCTGTTGTGTTTGCTAGCAGTTTTTGTGTTGAGCGATATTCCCGAACCCCCCCCCCCCCTCTCCCTTGCTGAGCAGCCAGTGTGTGCAGCTAACGACCAGCTGCTTGTTGCAATTTTTAGTTTGTTGTTTTGCCGCCAGTCCGGCATTTGCTTTAAATAGTTTAAACAATTTAGTTCCTTCTCCCCCGGGATTTGCAATACTTCGTCTCGGGTGTGAAGTGATGGACTCATGTTTCATCCATGGTTACGAATCGATGCAAAAACTCGGCCTTATTGCTGTGAAACTTCGCCAAACACCCCATAGAAACATTCTCACGACGCTGTATTTGTTCCATTGTGAGTTATTGCGGCAACCATCTTGCACACAGCTTGTTCATGTCCAATTTTTCAGTCAACATGCGATGTGCAGCAGCCTACCATATCTGCTAGTTCACGCACTTTCCATCGACCGTCATTCCATACCATTTTGTGGATTTTTTCCAACATTTCTGGTGAACTCACCTCATTTGGTCGACCACTGCGATGTTCGTATTGGCAACTCTTATCCGAAAACCTACTTACATTTGAGGAGATAACAAAAAATACATTGTGTGTGAACATGCCTGAGAAGAAATTCTAAAAAATTAAAATTAAATTAAAATTAAAATATGGCTTCCATTTTTCCCAAATACACAGCCGTGGAACTGAACTTTTCTGAAGCAGTTGTCGTGATTTTTAATCTAATGCGTCTTCTGATGATTTAATGTTGACCGTAAGATTCGTCTAAGTAATTCTACACCCTGAATGACTCAAACTGCAACCAACTTCAGACTGCTATAATTTCTAAACCGTTCATGACAGTGAGCTCAAATTTTGACACATGACAGATAATTCTATTATTTACAAGCTTTTTAAACGATTTGCGTGTCAATTGTGTTGAAAAATTTTTATCCGCGATGGAATTCAAACGTGATAGTGTGATTGCTTTATGTTTGGCTGGAAAACTACAAGTAGCTATCGTTAGAGCCCTCCAGCACCTCAACGTGAATAAATCATTTGTGTCTCGAAACATAACTCGTTACCGTGATACTGGCAGCGTTGCAAAACGTCATGAAGGTGGTCTTAAAAAAACAGCAACATCGGCAGAAATATTTCGGAAAGTAAAGGCTCGAATTGAGCGAAATCCGCGTCGAAGTGGAAGAAAAATGGCTCGTGAGCTCAACATATCGTTGGAACGGATGGAACACATACTGAAAAATGAGCTTGGGCTCAAGCCATTGAAGTTTCAAAAAACACACGATCTTACACAGCAACAGAAAAAAGTTAGAGTCGAAAGAGCGAAGGAGTTGCTACGCATGCACGAAAGTGGTGAGTTGCCGAATTTGGTTTTTTCCGATGAGTCGCCATTTGTTATCGAGCAATATGTCAACAAACAAAATGACCGAGTTTACTTGCCAGAGAGGTCTTTCGAAAATTTACACCTTCGGACGGCCACCAGAAAGCAGACAGCACCGAGGGCCGCCATAACCGCCGATGGTCGCTCTCCGCTCGTATTTTTGGACCGTGGCGTCAAAATTAATGCGATCGTATACCGTGAAACTGTCTTAGAGGCAGTATTGAAGCCTTGGGCAAACAATCATTTCGGTCGGAGACCGTGGACATTTCAACATGACTCGGCACCGTCTCACAAAGTGCGCATCAACCAAGATTGGTTAAAAAACAATGTTCCACACTTCATTTCTTCGACACAATGGATTGCAAATTCTCCGGATGCAAATCCCTTGGATTTCTCTGTCTGGGGTATTTTGAAGGCGAAGGTTGGCACAAAAAAATACCAAAGTTTGGACCACCTCAAACAAGCACTTCGCCAAGAATGGGCCAAAATACCGCAGAGCCACTTGCGTGCAGCGTACGATGTTTTCTTCGGCCGTCTCAAGGCCATTATTCGCGCCAAAGGTGGACATATTGAAAACCACTAATACAATTTGAAAATTGATGTATTTTCCAACATTTTTTGCTTTGGCACAATAAAATTTATCAAAACATAAAAAAATTATAGCATTTTAAAAAGTTGGAGTTCGAGTCATTCACCCTGTATTATCCCTTACATTTAACTTGCCTTAATGAAGCTGATTGTCGCAGCAACCAACCCACCTCTTTTCTTGAAGCCGGTCATCGTTTCTTCCTGCTGAAGAAAGGCGAAGTTAATATACTACCTCTCATACTCGTTATGGTAGTCAACGATTGAACGATTTTTATATTTACGCAATGCTTATCGCTTTGTTCAAGGTGGGCTATGCTTAAGCACAGGATCTGCCACAGATGAAAATCACCTATTGGGCTAATAGAATTCTAGATAAATCATCTGTTGACGTGGTGCCTCTTAGAAGTTGTCTGGTTGATATCCGATTACTCGCGAAGTAGTCTACCCATTGAGATCGCCATCTTATGGCTGCCACGCTCACGTGCATCTGTTTAAATATTCTGGCCCACTATGGTACGACATACTGCATCAATAAACAAAAATGTTTCGCACAAAGGATAAAACTAATCTGCAGTTGAACATCCCCAGGCAACAACCTGAAGCGCTTGGAAATCTACTTTTACTACTAATGAAAAAACGGCAAGGAAGACGCCTAGGATTCAACCAGCCCAAATTGTTACAAAAACGAGCTCCTATCATTAGTCCAAATAATAATAAGAGATGTATCGCATTGCCTAGCGTGGATTGATGAATATTTTATACACTACTCAATGCTCAAAAGAACAACACCGCTTGAAAAAATATGCTACCAAATCACAGTAACTGGACCAAGGACAAAGTTACACCAGCAAAAATGACAACACTGCCATGACTCTTGAATATACAAAACCAGTAAGGTGGTATGGGTTGATGGCATTCCCGCAGTTTTATTAAATGCAGCTCCATCAACTTCGAAAGGGGTGAAAACGGAAGAATTTAGCAAAATACGTAGTAGCAAAACTCATTCCTTATTTCTATCACGAAATAAACAACTTGGAAGTCCTAGTCATCAACAGAACAGGCAAGGGGTTCAGTATGTTGCCTAATATATGAAGACGCATTACAATCACTTACTTATTTCGATGGCGCTACAGCCCGGGGTTGACCAAGGGCTCAAATGACATGCCACTCCAGCTAGCGCGGTTTTTTGCCAGCTTCCTCCAGTTGATTGAAGTCCACTTTCACTTGTGCACGCTACCTAAAATCAGATTGTCCTCTACCGCGTCTTTCCTCTAGTTTAGTACTTTCGGAGCCCACAGCTAATGTCCATGGTGATTTGACAATTGAATTCGGTGCTGTAGCCATTGAAGAAGCCGGATTATGTGAGCTTTTTTGACAAGGTCGGAATCGCTATACTGCCCGTACAGTTTCCTGCTGAAACGTTTCTTCCTCTTGGCACCAAAAATTACCCGAAAAAATTTTCTCTAATAACGCCTGAGAGCATTCCGCTTTTATGAGTGTCCTAGGTTCTGCGTCGTTAATCATCCAACAAGAAATGTCATTTTAAATTTTGTGTCATTCTTGAATTGTCAACTTTCAACTATCAATGCGATGACTTTTGAAAAGTAAAATAAATCCTATGAACGATATATGCTCGCACAACGTCTTCAAATAGTGAAAATTTACTACCAAAACGATGAAAATATGACGAAAACGTTTCGTAAACTTCGTACTGCTTTTGGATATCATCGAGCGTCTTCTCGCACGACTATAGTGAATTTAGTCAATTTTGAATGTCTCGGGCAGGTTAGTGATGTGAAGATTCCAGCTTGTGTGCGTCCGGCAAGGTCAGCTGAAAATATTACAGCCGTAGCTCAGAGTGTGACTGAAAACCCAGGTCTGTCCATTTCGAGACGATCATAGAAATTGCACCTATCCGTAACCACTTTGCACCGCATTTTCCATAAAAGTCTTGGCCTATTTTATAAGGTCCAGTTGGCCTCCATAATTGAAACCAGCAGACGGTGTACAACCGCCGTACTTTCGCTGATTGGGTGCTGGAAATAACAACAAGATCATGATCTTTTGCACAAAACTATTCTGAGTGATGAGCCTCATTTTCATCACTTAGAAATGCGTGACAAACTGTGGCATCTGGGGGTCCGAAAATCCAAATGAAATGGTGGAACAACCTCTCCATTTTCCTATTTATAGGCAGAACCAAGGCGGAAATTGGGAAGATATTGTATTTCATTACTAACCCCAGGGCTTGTACTTTAGATTAAAATAAAAATGTCATCACTTTTCATAAAACTGTTTTGCAGTTTTCTGTTGACTTAAAACGGTACCCCTTGTTGGATGACTCTAAGTATAGAGTTCAAAGAGGTAGCGGTTAGCAAGAATAATCTTTTGCATGATTTACGCACTGATGTTCTCGTCGGAGTTGATAGCGGAACCGGGGTAAATAAAATCCCTTACTACCTCAATGCTGCACCTCAACATATTTTGTCCTTGGTGTCTACGCTGTCCCTCTTTGTTGACAGCACATACTTTGGTTTCTGCCGTTGACCTCAAAAGCCATCTCTGCCGCTTCTTCTTCAATAGTCACAATCACTCCATTGATGGCCCGTTATGTGTTTCCCATTATATCAATGTGGTCTGAGTATGCAGTTACCCGCGAACAGACTATAGTTAGCAAGCGAGTTTTTCTGAACTCTTTCAAGAACGATATTCAAAAGGTCATGTAACAATGCATCGCTTTGGTTAAGTCCTTTTCTGACATTGCAGATTTCGTTTCGGTCATTACTGACCTTTACGAACCAGCATGCATACTCTATCGTCATCCTGCATAGTTGAGTGAGCTTTGCAAGGATGCCATAAATGTCAGACGCAACAGTGCGGTTAGCTTGAAGTTTAAACAACAGCTGTTCCTATTTAGTGTCTGCCACTGTCACAGTAAAACTACAAACTCTTCGATATCGTCAAATCGTATGAATCAAACGCCTTAATCTATGAGAGAACAGTTCAACAGTTCAATGTCTTGCAGTGCAATGAAATCTGCGACATATTATAAAAGGTCTATCGACGTAAGGTGCAATAACTTAAGCTCGACAAACTGGGATAGGCCGGATACCTAGCTCACATGAGCTCAAAGAAGACTATTAAGAAGACTTTTTCAACAAAATTTATGAACCCCGATGACGGATCTAGTTAATACTAGAAAGACGCCGTACAGCAGCAAATCAAATTGGCCACAAGCGGAGATGATAGCTCAGGTTTTTGTTATAGACGCTATTGAATTGGTCCTTTTACTACATATGAGTTATGACTTGCCAACCTGGATCGGTGGCCAAGTCCCTTTCTTTTATTATTATACTTTTCTTCACAACTGTTTGCCCTTTGATTCGAAGTGAACCGACCACGTCATGCATTCGTTCCACTAATGCAATTATGTGTAATCAATAATTCAGAGCGGCAAATTTTTATTCTGCCATCTTCTCGCCTCTTTATTGCAACTTTGTTGGGCTTTTCTCAGCGTTTGGATATGAATTTGGCCATGGTCAAGGAATTACTCGTAGCTCTCCATCACACTGCATCACTACTACAACACACCAACAACGAGACTGTAACAAATCCCTTTAAGCGTCCGAAAACTATACCCAGCCTCATTTATACTCACTCACGTGTAATTCCCTTTCACCGGGGCGATGACGACGAGTTCCACCACCGCTGCCGCTTCGTTACCCCTCATTTGTCGGCTTAATTTGAGTCAACATATTTTGATAGTGATTAGGCGGATAGCTATCCGCCGAGACATTAAGTGCCATAACACATAACATACTCTTGGTGGCACCCTATACTCTACATACATTCTACGTACGGATAAAACTACCGCCGCCGCCAGAATCATAAGCCCTGGCTATAAAATTTGTCGAAAACGCTTCGAAATACGAGCGTTCCTTACTTAACTCGCTCAATCATCTTGCAACTGTCACAACATACTGTATCACCACCATCACCATACCCACAACCACCTCACGACAGACAGACATATTGACTTTATGACAGAAATCATATTTGCTGCGGTAGATTAGCAAAGATATTAACGACGACATATAATTTGTGCGGTGTGGTGTGTTTCCTTTGTGATGGAAGAAGCCTTTGTTGGATGCTTCTTGATTTTATGTAAATTTTTGAGGCCACATTATGGACGGGGATATAGGAAGAAGGGTTTTACTATTGTGGTTTACGAGGAAAGGGATGAGTCTATGGCCGGGATATGTGGTTTTGGTTGTTTTTGGTTTATTAATTGAACAGATTGCCTGATTAATGGATGGGGTTGAGGTTGACAATGCATTCCCTTCCAACACATGAACTTGTCGTAAAAACGATGACACGGATACTGCCTACTCTCTATTTGTTTTGAAAATTTTTTTACGATCAGCGGTGACTAATCCTTAAGAGGATTTTAAAGCCCCATGTGTTCAGGAAAGGAAGTGTATTAAGTTTGTGTTCTAAATTCGATTTATTTTGATGAAATCATTATTTCCAATTCAATTGGCAGTGATGTTGGGGATTTACGGATGCTTAAGAAGGTAGTCGTCAATTTAAATCAGGGGTCCGTGAGTGGGTATGTCTTAGATGCGTCATTACCTCAATTTGAGGTGGAATGCATGACGCTTCTTACACAAGTCAAAGGAACAAACACTCAACTTGATATACCTTGTACTTCAAGCAAATATTACCCAGAATTACTGACTAATCACATCAGCAACGCCAATAAGTTTGAAGCGTTTTTCATTAGATGCGCCCTATTTTTATCAAGCAGATTCGCTGAAGTCACACACACTATCTTTGACCGATGTCAAAATTCGAATCGACTTCGAAACGACGGAAGAGAAGAAAATATTGCGACTGTATGTAAATCTGTGAGTCAAGATCGCGACCAAGAGCTGGGCATCTCTCGAACTTCCCAAGAACTAAAGCCAAATGGCCATCATGCATGTCGAACTTCCACTGATTCGGCTCTTTTGAAAATGGAAGAAGACCCGGTTTTCACCGATAAAACATTCTCATTGCCATTAGCCATAAGCCATTAACCATTAACCATTAACCATTAACCAATTTGGGCATTTGATCAAGCGAACAGCCGGAGGTTTCCAACAGCAGCCATTATATACGAACAAATTCACAGTTTGATAGGGTTTTCAAGCGGAAGGTACGAGTATCATTGGGCCCTATATCTTCGGAGATCATGCCGAGTACAATCCGTGGAGACCACTTTCGCTCCGTATTAGGATACGGTTAGGTTAGGTAACAGTGGCTGTTGGAAAAACGAACCAACTTAGGCCTATTGGCGCATTGTGACGCCATAGGGATCTGTAATCCTCCTACTCTTGGAACCAACTTTAGCTTCTGACGAAGGTTGGGAGATTGTTGACGTTTATATTGTTTAGATCGCGAGTCATTTTAGTCATTTTAAACGAATAGTCCTTGCTTTGGCATATACAGATGACAGAGTAGGTAAAGCATTGTCTTCTCCTCCTCCTCGTACATGCAGCTTCTGCAGAAATCGCTTGTAAAAACGACAAGTAATCTTGCATGCTGGCCTATATGGCAGTGTCCAGTGATAACACCTATGATAACGGTGAGATGTTTCCTATTGGAAACGATCAAACTCTTAGAGTGATTCAAATCCAGTTTTGGTCGCTAGACATATTGGCCCAACAGTTTGCATGTAGCGATTGGTATACCGATGACACCTTTTTCAGGTAGGATAGGTAGGGTGATTCCAATTTTGGCGAGTTTATCGGCCCTACAATTCCCTCGAATATCTTTGTGATCCGCCACCAAACATAGGTGGATGTTAAACTGCTCTGCCGTCTCCCTAAGACATGATCGGCAGTCAAGGGCGATTATAGAATTTTGCAAGTCTCTGTCCAGGGATTTGATAGCGGTCTGACTATCCGAAAAGATGCGGATATCCAGTGCAGATATCACATTTTTCCTCAGCCAGACAGGAATTCTACGTGGTTTGGAAGGTAGAAGGAGAAGCTTAGGTTAAACTTACCCGAGAAAACACCGCCACCAACCCCATTATCAATCTGGGATCTGTCTGTGTAAAAATAGATTGACTTGTCGTCCATGAAAATATCTTCCTTTCCCTAACATCTGGAGGAGATGCTTAATGGAAGTTTTTGTCAAACCAATGTTGGCGCATAATGTAGTCGATGTTCTCTGGAAGTATTTCTAATGTATTAAGAATATTAGCGCGGCCAAGTGGCTCTTTGTCCACTCCGTAGTCCCTTTAAGGCGCATAGCTGTGTCAGCAGCCACTTGCCTACTGCAAATATAGAGGGGTGTCAAGTGGAACAGAATATCCAGTGCAACGGAAGGAGTAGTATGCAAGGATTTGTGGAGAAGATTTTTTTTAGGCGCAATGCCTCAAGGTTTCTGTTATTTTGCCACATTATGACCTCTAGGATTGTCACTATGCCTTCTTCAGTTCTTTTTTATATAATTTTGAGGAATTCGTTACATGAGTCCCGGTCTGTTACTTTTCTTGTGCTTTTCGCTTGGTTGAAAAATTTGCTGCAAATATTTCTAAGCGGTCCCAGGGCTGAGCAACCATTGTCTGATTGAGAGCTATGGTGAAATCCTTAACTTTCATATCAAGCTCGTTTGTGTTACTTACATGGAGGACTTAAAAATTCAGAGGAGAGTAGTTTCAAAAGTGCTCCTCTGTAGTTGGAAGAGCAGGAGCGTCATTCAGACTGGATCGGGTGTATCTACGATCTGAAAAAGATTGTTTGGACTACATCATACAGTTCGTTATCATTTGAGTGATGTGATCGGAGATAAGAGCGATATTTAGCACTGTTGGTTTTTAGTTTTGTGACTCACCTCTATTGTTAGTGTCCGTACTGGACCATGGCATCGCACCCGATGATCAGGCCAGGTTTTTTTACCTTCCAATTTCGAAGACCACCCTTTCTAGAGGTCCCACATAGTCGTAGCCAAGATATACTGATGCCAGCCAGCAGGCACCTTTGGCAGTCTCCAGTCTGCGAGTAGCAACGGTTATGTCGGTGTCGCTGAGATTAGGATTTAAGAATACAAAAAAGCTACGTTTCACTAATATGTATATTGGACAAGTTCTGATCTTACCTTTGTCTTTCGTATAGAACGGAACGTACTCAAGTGTCCCAAGCCCACGAACTACGTAGGTTAATCTGAAGAAGCCTCCATCACGGTGTCATTTGGGTCCTCCGATTCTGGAAGTGTTCCCAAAAGCTATGATCGTATCGTATGTTTTTTTGATTCGGTTTCCATTTCCGTCAGAGTGACAGAGGTGGAGACCGTGGCTTTAATTGTCACCTCGGAAAGATTGGAGTCGTCGCTATCCATTTCAAAAAAGGATATCGACGCTCTGAGATGTGAGGCTGTATTTTCTGTTTCAATTTAAGGAGGAGGAGGTTGCTTATCACCATCCAGCTCATCCTTTTTGTAGACACTTAGGGTTAATGACTCGAATCCGAACCAAATCATGCCTTTGGTCTACGTCAGCGAGTAAAGGGATTCTTTATTGATCACAGTCAACGCGCGTTGATAAAATCCCCTTAGTTCATCCAGTTTCGTGATTTTCCAGCCGTGAGTCGGAAGGGTCAGGTTACTGAGCCCAATGATCTCCAAAATGTCTTCTGCAGAGAAGATTTCAGCTGGAATGGTGCTGATACTAGGTACCCCTAGGTTTCCTTAGCTACAAGCTCTGAGGCTTCTGTATAAAGATCGAAAAGTTATAAGCCAGCATCGCTTATGATGGGGGGTGGTCCGCAACTTTCCCGCATGATGGCCAAGAAACTGCCCGAAAGCTTTAACTTCCCTAACTGCCACCGTTCAAGTGAAATTGATCCGTCGGCGTCGCTTTTATCGATAACCGCGATCGTTATTGCGTGTTTTAGGACTTTGCTGAAAGACCTCAGAAATGTGACATTGGGAGGTCCAGGGAGGGTTTTGGCGCTTTTAATTTTGGGCCTTTTGGGAACCGGTATGGTTTCCTCTAACGATCTCTGGCGCTTGAAGGTGTCCTTCGACGTTTTGGAAACAGTGGGTAAACCGTTTTATAGGATGTTATTGGCCCACTTCATTTTGTTCCTCATGCCCACAGTTATCTCGAATGGATCCGGGAGTTTTGATAATGCGTGCGGTATTTCGGCGTCTTGTGTAGAACATCTTGGATGGGGCTTTTCGACTCCTCTTGATTGCCTCTGATTCCTTATTTGATTGATTATGATGGCCTGGCTCGCACTTGCTGCTGCTAGGAGTGGAGGAAATGGTAGAACCATGGCTTGCCATAGTCTTGCCACTGCTGGAGAGTTTGGGGTTTGGCTCGTTGCATTTGCCTTTAGAAGGTGCGACATTGTATGCCACAGTTTTGCATTTGATCGGTATTACAGGAGCCTTGCCGGTAGTGAAGAGTTTTCGAATTTTGTTTTTGAAATTCTAAATTCCATAAGGGATCCCACGAGTAGCGGAGAAAGGGAGGTCCGTCTGTACGGAGATCTATTGTATACAGGAAAGTCGCCAGGTATCAAGGTAATCCGTCCCTGATTGAGATATTTTTAAAGATACTGGACCCTCAGACAGGCTGGTCCTAGGCGCGGTCGTATAATACCTTGATTCAGCCCAGGGGAGAAGAGGAGGAGAAGGAAAGTGATGATGGAAGAGGGGAAATGGGGGTTGAGCATGCTCTTACTTCAGAACTCATCTGGAGAACTTCTCGAGAGTCATTGACCTCACTCAGCTTCTACAACTTGACAAATTCTATGCTCAGGGTAGTGAATGATCCACGGTAACCAATTTGTAAATTGAAACTTCAAGGCTTGGAGGATATGCTGTTTTAACAAAACGGGCCCATTTGGCTCACAGCGCGAGTTGCTCACCAAAGCAGCTTGTTGTGCACCGAATGATAAATTTGAAGATTTTGTCAATATTGTCCCGAAAAGAGCAAAAAACGTTCCCATGGAACAGAATACATGCTAATTTATTACAATAATGAAAAAACCGATTAAAACGCATCTAATGAAAAACCTTGATTCAAGACAATGATGGTCAAGACGCCTTGAACACTGTCTTTGTGTACTCCAGCTGATATTTCTAACCCCCTGGTTATTCCTGATGTGGATCTAAGTTTTGATTTAAAGTCATCGTCACACATCACATTCTAAGGCACGTCTCAGGTACTATTCGGAATCTTGGCGCCGTCTTTCTTAGTTTTTTAGGAAGTCAATTAGTGCTGTCTCCAAATTGATGAAGACAATGTGCAGATATTTTGTAGCTATTCCTCCACTGTTATCCTAAACTTTGAATTGTATCATATGTCCACCTACCTCCCCCAAAACCACTTTGGGTGGCATGGAGTTTGATTATGTTGCGATGGGATTTTACACTGCCTGTTTGGAATGTGATTTCGCTTCTTGAGAACCTTTCCAAGTCTCATATCCCCTTCTAAAACACGCTTTTGATTAATCAACAACGTATCTCCGTAAGTCCGTGATGAAAGCTCATAGAAATCGCTCCAAAACATTGCTCTTTTCGATCGCTCATCACCTAGGTTCCGTCACTATATATACTATATATGATGGAAAAAGTGTCCGGCGTAGACTTGCCACGAACATTCCATGTTTCTGTACTTTATTCACATACATCCGTTAAGCGCTGGTATACCTAAATATTGTATTCTTTTTCTTTGCCATTCTGGTAGTTTCCAGACTTGAAAACCCGATCACGTATACAGATTTCGGGCAGATCAAGGGATCTAATCTATCTAGGGTCTGCTATTGCTTCCGAATGAAGCACCTAAGCAGAAATCGATTGAAAATTAACACTCGTCAAATGGTGTGCCTTCGGGCTGAAGTGGTAACTATGTAATAAAGAGCTAACCTAACCAGCTAACTTTAGTCTGTATAAGACAATTATCATTTCAATCCCGTTCTGTAACCCTCCATCATGGACTCCATCGAGAGTGGATGAGCATGTCCTCAGTTCTTCTGAAAATTCTTCTGGAGATACATATTTTTATGATCCCGTTTGCGTTGACGGATTCGGTTGGAGTCGACTTAACTACGAACTACAATATTTAGGTCGTGGAGTTTTATCGACTTAGTCCAAAATTGCACATTGGACGTACGTTCAGACAAACAAGCATTTGATTTCAGCAGTTAACTCCGTAGAGAAAAAAAGATAATAGTGGCGTGGTTCCGCGAATCGGGGAAAAAAAATCATAGTTCGGGCACTCCAACATCCCCTGCCCCTGGTCATAGTGCTGTTGTTGGCACTCGGCCACTGACAGAGGCAGAGGCAGCGACTGAGTGCATGTAACAACTGATGAATAGCGGGTTGCGAGTGTAAATTCTGTTGCTGTACTCTCTCATGTTATTGTAAGGGCATAACACCTACAACAATTTGATTCGGTAAACCAACGTAAGATCTTCCACTTTGCAGCCCTGCTTAGCATCGTCGGTGTTTGTGTCTTTTGTGTTTGTTAGGTTGTACTGACTCGGGAATTTAGAGTGGACATAGCAAATATACGCGGGCTAAAAAGTAATCATTTTTCCGTGTGCGTCCACCCTGTCTTGACACTTAGGGAAACGCAGGTAGATTCCCGCCCACACCTCTCAGATCACTCTGATCTGAAGCTACCAGCCTAATAACTAGTGCCATTATTCTTTCCTCATCGCGGTCTCGCCATTTAAATACGTACTGATGTGGCTTACTAAATTCCACCGCAATGTATTCCCTGTTCCAATCCGGAATTCAATTTCCATCTCCGTAAGCAAATTATCCACTACTGCTTTATTTACAGAAGCCCCAAACTGAACAGCAACTCGACCTTTAACGAGTTTGATGCACTGTTGGACTCCATTCAAAGAATTGTATTCCTGTATCCCCATATTGAAATCGTTATTACGGGTGATTGCAATACACACAATTCTGGGAGGCTTCGGCATTCTGGACAGACAACACCCGAAGGACGGTGTGTTGAGATTTTCGCTGCTGAGAACAACTTAAAGCAGCTTATAAATGAGCCCACACGGATACCAGACGTTGACAGTCATACCGCCAACACCCTGGATTTGTTTTTAACTCCTCACCCTGATAACTACACCGCCGATGTACTCTCCCCTCTAGGTTCGTCAGACCATTGTGTCATATCAGCTAATTTCTCGTATACAAACCACACAGTTAGAGAAAAGATGCCTAAAAGAACCGTATGGCAATACGAGAAAGCCAATTGGAGCGGACTTAACACCTTCTTTAGGAACTTTAACTGGTCATTGTGTTTCCTCGATAACAACGTGGATGCCGCTGCTGATATGATCACTGACACTATTCTCCTTGGAATGAGATCCTTTATCGGATTAAGGGTATCAGACCAAAGGAAAAGGTATGGTATGACTCGAGCTGTAAAGAGGCTGGCAGGGATCGAGAAATGTTTTTTCGGTCCTATAAGACCAATCCGACAGAGGAAAGCCGAAAAAAGTTCAAACGATCCAGGAATGACTGAATGACGTCTTTCTCAAGCGCGTGAAATTCCAATACGCCCAAAAACTGACGCCAAAAATACTACAATGTCCCAAAGGTAGTAACAGCTTTTGATCGTTCATCGAAAACATTAGAAATTCTGTGTCATCCTCCATCGCTACGCTCATTTATAGTACAATGACATTCCAGCTGTAAGCTCTTTGAAAAAAGCCAATCTTCTTGCTGCACAATTTGCGGCCAGTTCAACACTTCCAGATTGGGGTTAATCTCTGCCTACACTTGAGTGCGTCGAATCTTCAATGGGACAAACCCACTTTCGAACTCGTGTAGTAGCAAGAGTACTTAAAGATCTCAACATACATAAATCCGCTAGTCCAGATGGTATATCTCCCCTCCTTCTGAAGAGGTCTTCTGCCTCGCTGGCAAAACCATTGCGTAAGCTTTTTCATCAATCCTACTTCATCAGTCCAACCCGTCCCTAAAAAAGACGAATCTTCCTCTCTTTCCCCCTACAGATCCATTGCACTTATGTACGGCCCTTCTTTCTAAGGTCATAGAAACGCTGATAGACCGTCAGCTAATAAAGTTTTGGTTGCAGCAGGTCTACTGGTGATTTGATGGCATGTCTCACTGAAAAGTGGAACCAATTCGTATATCAATCTGTCGAAAGCAAGATAGTTGCACTTGATATTTCTAAGGCATTTGACAGAGTTTGGCATCAGGCTCTTTTGTCGAAAATGCGTGATTTTGGGATGGACGACTCTCTTATCCAATGGATTAAAAATTACCTTTCGAAACGTTCAATTCAAGTTGTCTTGGATGATTTCGAGTCTGATATTCACAAAATAAATACTGGTGTACCCCAGGGCTCCGTTGTGTCTCCGACACTATTTTTAATTTGTATCAATGATCTCTTGTCTGCCAATTCTAATCCAATATATTCCTCTCTGATTTTCTTATTCGTTCTCGGACTCACGCCCCTGCTCTTCGGCTGTAGGACGAGAACGGCAGCGTATGTTAAGCTCATTAATTTTTGATATTAACAGCATAACCAATTGGGGAACTATCAACAAAGTAGAATTTCATGTTTCTAAAACACAATGCTGTCTGCTGTCGTTAAAGCGAAATTTAAACACCCGGGAATTATCATGGCACTTCATCGTCGAAACCGATAATCT